>NW_011627183.1:218507-265657 GCF_000204515.1 Acromyrmex echinatior
ATGCAGACACAAATCGACTAATGTTTCTATGGGATTATGTTGACAGATGCCCATCTTATTGTATGACGTCTATGATCTATTTATTTCGATCATCACTTACCGCTAAAGCTATCTATACGAAAACGGTAATAAACAAAGTCATATACCTAATATAAATTTTCAATACTCTCAGTGAACAACTGATCGTATAAGACGAGCGTATGTAAGCTTTATGTAATTCACTTTATATACTCTGCAATATCTAGCTATCACCATCATATTTGTCTCTTGAAAAGAGACAAATATTTTGGATAAAAAAAATTTTCTTTTTTATTTTTTTTATTTTTTAATATTTTTTAACGCATAACTAAAAAAAGTTCTTTTTAAAATTTGTTAAAAATTTCACGTCTTGAGCCTATAGTTCTCTTAGCTCATGCCTTAATATGGCACTGAATAATAATCATAAAAATAGAACTCCTAACTATAACTATCTTTTATCATGTATTATAATTATTATTATAATTACAAATATTAAACAACTCTAACTCTTTTCTCAATGTACAAGTTGTTCCCTATGCAAAACAGATATTTTGCGTATCAACTATAACAAATACTCTAGTTATTTTTGTTCAGATTGTACCAGATTACAAAAATGTTTTTCTTCATATATGTATATTTCTTATTTATTTTTACTTACCTTTGAAATTTTAATAATTAAGATTTGTAAATACTCATACAGAAATCCTAATTCCTAAATCCTGTAATATTTTGAAATAACGAATCATTAATAATTTATAGGTGCACTGCAGGGTTAGGTAATATTTAAAATAATTCCATTTTAATATATATTTAAAATGGAAATGGCATTTTGCATTTTGCATTTTAAATGGTTTTTGGAAAATCATTTTCATTTTACATTTCAAATGGAATCATATTTATTATTTAATCATTTATAAAATAAGTAAATGGTTTTCCTAAATTTTTTATTTTCGCAAATTTTCTTTAGAATCGTTGACGTATAAGAAAAACCAAGTCCTATGTGATTGGCCAAAACTTTTTATGAATATTTAAATAAACTGCAAATTAAACTGTAAAGAGAAAATTAATTTCAGACAGTCCATAAATATAGAATCTTAATAAAAAAATTAATGTTCTAGCTTTATGTAAAATACATTATAAATTTCTAAAAATATATATTACTCTTAACATCTAATCTTGATCGTAACCGGCGCTTCTCATATTAACTTGATTTATTCAAGTAAACATTTCCAAATCATAATATTAAAAAATGTAAAATATTCTCGTCAGAAATACTTTATTTATAATATAATACTGTAGTCAGGGCTTCAAATTCCGTTGAAAATAGATTTCAAATGTAAAATACTTTTAAAAAATGTATACCTCTAACAAAAAGTTTTTAACTCTAATCTATATAGATTGAAAAATGTTATAAATTCTTAATTTTTTATATTAGGTGTACAATTTTGCTTCTGTCGTATTTTTCTATAGATGGCTTTAGCGTGGTAAGTGGTGGTCGAAATAAATAGATCATAGACGTCATACAATAAGATGGGCATCTGTCAACATAATCCCATAGAAACATTAGTCGATTTGTGTCTGCATAAAATTATTCTCGATTGAAAATGTCAGTTTACGAGCCAAATTCTCGTCATTTGCGGGAGCTTTTAATTTTCTGTTTCAATATGAAGAAATCTGCGACTGAGGCTCATCGAATGCTCTCAAATACTTATGGTGAGGCTGCTATTAGTGAAAGAACGTGTCGTGAATGGTTTCAACGCTTCAAGAACGGTGATTTTGACGTCGAAGACCGACATAGCGATGGAAGAGAGAAGGTTTTCGAAAATGCAGAATTGGAGGCATTATTTGATCAAGACTCGTGTCAAAATCAAGAAGAATTGGCACGATCATTGGGAGTGACTCAATCAGCCATTTCAAAACGTCTCAAAGCCATGGGAATGATGGGAAGCAAGGAAATTGGGTGCCGTACGAGTTGAAGCCAAGAGATGTTGAACGGCGTTTGTTTGCTTGTGAACAGCTGCTTGAAAGGCAAAGACGGAAGGGCTTTCTGCATCGCATTGTGACTGGGAACGAAAAATGGGTTCATTATGATAACCCCAAGCGCAGAAAATCATGGGGAATTCCCGGCCATGCTTCCACATCGACGGCCGAATATTCACGGCTTCAAGATCATGCTCTGTATTTGATAGGACCAGCTCGGCGTAGTGTATTATGAGCTGTTAAAACCGACAGAAACAATCACAGGCAGTATCGAACGCAATTGGTGCATTTGAGCCGAGCATTGAAAGACAAACGGCCGCAATACAACGAGAGTCACGATAAAATAATTTTGCAGCATGACAATGCTCGACCCCATGTTGCGAAAGTAGTCAAGACATACTTGGAAACGTTGAAATGGGAAGTCCTACCCCACCCGCCGTATTCTCCAGACGTTGCTCCCTCTATCACTTGTTTCGATCAATGGCACATCGGCCTGGCTGATCAGCACTTCTAGTTATGAAGAAGTAAAAAATTGGATCGATTCGAGGATCGCCTCAAAAGATAATCAGTTTTTTCGACGTGGAATTCGTACACTGCCCGAAAGATGGGAGAAAGTAGTGGCCAGCGATGGACAATACTTTGAATCATAAATGTATAACCAGTTTTTTACAATAAAGCCTCGAATATCAGAAAAAAAACGGCGGAACCGAAGTTGTACACCTAATAGATATTGTAGTGGGATGTAGAATAGTGTTGTTTGAAAAACCAAGAAATTCTCCGCTTTTAAACAATGTCATTCTACGTCTCACTATAAAAACGAGGGCAAGTCAATAAGTTTTTAGAAAAACATAGTAAAATATTTTTTTTTATCAATTCATTTTTATTTCTCAATATAGTCTCCTTTCAGCTCGATACACTTGATCCAACGATTCTCTAATTTTTTCAAGCCATCTGAATAATATAATTTATCCAACCCTTCAAAATAAGCCTCTATTTCGACGATGAGCTGCTCTTTGGTGGTGAATCTCTTTCCTCCGAACCATTTTTTCAGGTTTGGAAACAGGAAATAGTCGCAGGAGGCTAAATCTGACGAATATGCTGGATGGGGAAGCAATTCGTTAAATTTGGCTATCTGTGCCGGGCACGTGCATTGTCTTGACGGAAGAGCACTTTCTTCTTCGCCAAATGGGGATGTTTTTTTCTTTAAAATGTTGAAACGGTCCAATAAGGCTGCGTAGTAATTGCCATTGATCGTTTGCTTCGATGGAAGATAATCGATATGAATTATACCTCGTGCATCCCAAAAAACTGTGGTCACCTTTTCGGCCGACTTCACGGTCTTCGCCTTCTTCGAAGCTGGTTCACTCGGTGAAGTCCATTATTTTGACTGTTCCTTCATCTCGGGTGTGAAGTAATGGATCCATGTTTCGTCTACAGTAATGAATCGACGCAGAAATTCATCTGGATTATGTGATTATTGAAACATCTTCAAACATTGTTTTGAAATCGTCACACGGTTGCGCTTATGGTCCACAGTGAGTAAACGTGATATCCATCTTGCCGATAGCTTTTTCATACCCAATTGTTCGTACAAAATTGAAATCACTGTGCCATGTGATATGCCTGGAGCTTCAACAAGCTCGCGCACTTTCACTCGTCGATCAGTCAAAATAATATCGTGGACTTTATCGATAATTTCTCTTTTAGCAACCTCAATTGGATGTGTCGAACGAGGTGCATCACATGTGAATGTACGACCATTTTAAATTCATAAATTCATTTATTCAATTGTATACAAATGCTGGTGCAGAAGTGCTATGAACATTATCCAACTTAGCTTTGATTTCTTTCGGCGTTAAACCTTCCATATGTAGATGTTTGATCACTGCACGAAACTCGTTTTTTGTATTTTGCAAATTTGACAGTAATCAGTTGAAAGATGCTACTTATCAAAAAGTAATGTGACATGACATTGCAAGTGTCCTCTGACAGATTTTCTAAGAACTTATTGACTGCCTATGAAAAACTAGATTTCTGACAATGAGACAAATAAACCTCATTGTATGTCCCATTACGAATAATTAAGGATTTCTAAGATTTTGTCTCAATTTATAAGTTTTTCTGTATTTTTTTGTAAAAATTTTTTCTGCTAAGGCAAAAAAAACCATTTCGCATTCAAAAACTATTTAAAATACTTATTTATCCATTTTACATTTAAAATGGATTCAAAAAAACCCATTTTGAATTTTAAATATACTTTTTAAAAGTATTTTAATTAATATTTTAAATGGAATTCGAAAGGCATTTTACCCAGCACTGCAATGATTGAAAAAAATAAGAAAAAACATGAAATTACTGTATCTAGAAGGTTTCTACCTGTATTGCTATCATTACTGTGCGTCGCTCTCAAATTTCTTAATTGAACATATAGAACGATGGAAAAATTATTAATCACGACTTTCTTAAAATTTATTCTTCTGTATTTTACCTCGATTAAAAAGTGAGTGAGAAAGCCATCGTAAATAGGAGCTCTTACATTAGTTGTTATGGAGAGAATATTCCATAAATGATAGGGAGATAGCTATCCGGTAAGCGATCATTGTTCTGTTTATTGAGTCCGTTATGCTATTTTTTTAATATATATTATCTCAGACACTAGTCTTTTATAATATGAGGGCTCAACATCTAAAATATTTACCATACAGCACAGAAATTTGCAGTAACATTGCAGAAACGTTTTCCACTGTGATATCCTTGCAACATTGTAGGTATTAGGAATTGTACAATAATATAATACATTACGTCGCAAAATTTTACAAATCTTGCAGCATTGTTCAGAGACAGAGACATTAAAAACATTTTGACTTTTGAGTAATGAACTGCTATCACATATGGGAACGTACGTCAATTACATGTTATATGATTGTTAATTATTTCCATTAATTTAGGAATTTTAGTGTTCGTCGAAACATTTGTTTTCGCTGCTCGACAAGATTTTTCGAACTTTATAATATTAATTGATAATCTGTAGAATATTTGGATTTAAAAATTCTTTAAATATTGCAAAGAAAATGAAATAAAATATTTCTTATTATTAGGTGTTGGAATTAATTCGTAGCGTTTTTTAATGAAAGAATGTTATTTATTTCACATGAGCATTAAAAAATACATTAATGAAAGTACTTCCCATCACTTGTAAAACGCTACGAATTAATTCCAACACCTAATATTTCCATATCACCAATTAAGAATATGTACAAAATAGGCGTATCTGTATAAAATATAAAATATATATTTACAAAAAAGTTAAATTATATATGTATCCATATATGTAAACTTTAATATATATATATAAAACGCTACGAATTAATTCCAACACCTAATATATAGTATAAAATATATATTGATTAATTCTTTTTCTGTATTTTTTTTATTTATATCACAAATTATATTTCAAATTATATTCAATAATAAAAGAAACTAATAATAAAAGAATTATTTTTAATAATAGTTGCAAAAATACATTGCATAATTTATTTACAATATTACAACATTGCAATGAGATTTATCTGCAATCATTTTGCAATATTTTTATGCTGTATGGGTTACATTATCCCATTTAAACTCACAATTTTTTAAAAATCTGTTTCAAAATTACTGATAAAGAACTATTAATGTCTTTTATTAATGTCTGTAAGATATTCTTTTACTCTCGTTTTTAATTGTTGTTTCATCTGGCCGACATAAGTGGCTTCGCATTTTTGACAATTTATTTTATAAACGTCGCAACGTAACATTGGATCAATACTGTCTTTTCCCATTTTTATTGAGGAAGTTGATGGTTTATGTGTCATACTGATGTTATATTTTTTGGCGAATGTTCTAAATTCATCTGAAATATTTTTTAAATATGGGATAGTAAAATGTTTTCTATCGTTTATTATTTTTTTTTTATTCTTGTGGAGTTTTTAGTATTTTTATTTCATATTAATACCCATGTTTACGCATGAGTATTAATGTAATTTTAATCCTCATACGACGAATGTAGGGTCATTTTGATCTTTGAGGGATAAGATAACTCAGAATAGCGGTTAATGAAAAACGATCACAATATTATGTCCGTGTCAGTAATGATACAAAATACAGTACAAGATCAAAATTGTAATAAATTTATTTGTAAAAATCGTATTAAAAATACACTTCATGTATCAAGTGTACAGAACACTAAAGTGTTCAGAACAGTAGAAAATACGAAGTTTAATGGGTAACAGTCATTCAGCAAAGTGTTAACCATCGCTTTTAAATTTTTTGTGAGGAATTTTAAATGAAATGAGAAAAGGATTCTCTCGAAAAGATTCAGTATCACGCCTTTTTTATGCTCCATTGAGCTACATTCGGAAACATTATCTGGGTGCTCCCGTGTATCGTCCTATCTTTATTTAACATTGGATGAACAACAAGGATAAAATGATACACGAAGGCACTCGGGTAACGTTTTCGAAGCAACCTTGGGTGATTCGAATTAAAGTTTACATATTCACCAGAGATGGGCTGTTTATATAGATCAAATTTAATTCTTCCATCATTAAATTGTTTAATTGAATTTGTAAAGTTACTGGGGATGATCCAATAGAACATACAATTGTATTTATTATGTTTTATTATAAAATAGATGTTTTAGAACGAAAATATTTTCATATTGAGATCCTGTGCAAGCTTGCATGCTCTTTATAGAACAGAATTTATGGTAATTATTCGGATTAGTTATCAACAATGGAACACCGCGCCGATAACCTTGATTTTGACGTATGATGTCAAAGTCAAGATGATCGGCGCGGTGTCTCCTAATCCGAATAATTATCGAATTTATTTACATATAAAGCCGTTTCATTTCTTTTTTTTTTCTTTACATTTTGCATTAAAAATGCATGTAGTGTAATTACACTTCTATGCATGGTTAATGTTAAAATATTATTTGTACACAGACAAAAGATTAAATAAAAATGTTTTAATATCTTTTATTTTTATAAAAAAATAATGATCTAATGTATAATAATATATCTATCGTTAAGTTTTTTTATTGTATGAAACACCCACGCACATAAGAAATGTCTTGGCATCGAATGATTTTAGGACAAGAGTACCAACGTTAAATCCTATGGAATTACCCTCGACAACTACAACGCAAAGCAAAATATACATTTATAGAACCAGAGTTCCAAGGAAAGATCTTGCGGAGTCAACAATGTCGACGTCTTCGCTGTTACGAGAGAACAACATTGGACGCGCTATAACGAGAAGAAGGGGTGCTGTTAAACATAACAAAGTACACATTGTACGAGGTCATAAACTTGTAGCCAAGTTTTTTCGACAACCGACATTCTGCGCTTTTTGTAAAGATTTTTTGTGGTAATACTTTAGATTTCCTTTGTATTCTTCTTATTAATATTTTGAATTTTATCTTATATTCTTACAATTTCTACAATTATACATATATTTTTGATAATAAATAAATATTCCTTAATTGTTTATTTTTTATTTTAGGGGTTTTGGAAAACAGGGTTATCAATGTCAGGGTAAAGTTTTTAGTTTCTATAATTTTGCTCTTTTTATTTATTACTTTCCTGTATCTCTTCATAAGATTTATGAAAGAATTTTTTTAATTATAGCGTGTCAAACGGCAGTACATAAGAAATGCCACGACAAATTATTAACTAAGTGTCCTGAGAGTGGAAGAGAATCAGAAAATACAATAGTAAGTATCGGTGTTTACGATTAGAAATTAAAAGAAGATTACAGTAAATAAAATAAAATTGTAATATTGATTATTTTAATCTATAATATAAAAATAAACTATATAAATATTTAAACGACGTAATCATTATTAGACAGATATAATAGCAGCAGTAATGCCATTCATTTTGTTATCTAAATTATTAAATATTTATTTTGTTATAGTATTTGAGAGAACGTTTTAAGATAGACGTTCCTCATAGATTTCGTACTCACACATTCATGTCACCGACTTTCTGCGATCATTGCGGCTCAATGTTGTATGGATTGTTTCGACAAGGTTTAAGATGCGACGGTAAGAATGTAAAATGCAGTTTAGGATATTTTTAAACAACATGTTGCACAGTTTAAAAAATTCTTTTATGCATCTTAGATTTAAGTTATTTTTTTATATCGATCAACTGACACGAACTGATTCAATACATGATATACGAGCCTTTAATTGGCATATATGACCATGGTAAAGACAAGGGTATGCTCATGCGACCAATCAAAATTGTCAAAGTGTGACGTCATAGATAAATGATAAATTTAAAACTATTATTTTCAAATAGCTTATGTTAGCAGCATATTCGTCAGATGTATTATTTTGATTTTAAGTTTACAGGAAAAATCTGTTTTAAAATAATATTTTATAAACTAATAAATATCCTGTACTTTTCTTTCGACAGCAATATGAAGCATGATGCATTGAAGTGTTGGAAACATATCATAACTGAACACGAACAAAATTATATATAGTTTACTTCGTATATTTATACATTTATAAGAAATAGAAAATCTTACCTTTTTTGATATTAACATTTTGTTTTTTGCATGCTGCAATTCATTTACCTGCGATTGTAAAATCTTTCGAAAACAAATATTTTATGCTATTCCCATTAAGCAATTTTGTTTTCCGAAAATAATTGTCACAACCTTTTACGAAACAAGACATTGCATATATAATATCAACAATTAAAGTAGAAAAGAGACTCAATTATGCGTTTTTACTGAAATCATGTTTCTTCGGACACAAACATCGAAAACATGGACTGATGGTCAGACTCTGTTTTTCTAGGGATTCTATCAAGGACTAGAATCCCTAGAAAAACAGAGTCTAATCATACCCAAAATGTCAGATAAAAGTGATAGGAATGTTCTTAGTGCTTACACTTTTATATACTTTCGTACTTAGGACTTAGTTCTATGACGAGAGTAAACCAGGACAGATATGTTTGTCTTTGTCTTGGCTTGGATGTTGCACCATCCCCAATTTTTGTTAAGTCCGCCCGGGTTTTTTTGTTTTGATTTCACATTTCGTTTTTATTATTCTCCCACCTTCCCTTGTGAAGGTATGCGCGGAACATTTAATACTGGTCGTATTGTTGTTTTCATTTGAAATTTTATATTTTTATTAAATAAATTGTATATTCTTTCATAACTATATTATTTCTTTACAATTGTAACATTTCCTTATGATTATAATAAATGAAATATATCAATAAAGAATGTTTTACGTTATTTTATGTCTACAAATTTTTCAATAAGCGTGCTATTTCCTTATGTAACTACATTGTAATTCGTTCTGCCATAGTGAGAGCAAGTTAATATGAGTCAATCAAAAACATGGGCCAGAAAAAACGATGGCCAGATTCTGTTTTTCTTTATCAGAGTCTACCATGTTTAATAGTCAAATCATTCGGACGATCTGATTGGCTCCGAGTGTGACGTCACACTTTGACTGCACAGTGGATTACCACGAAATGAATATACCCTTGTCTTTATATTATGGTGTATTCTACGTGAAAGGTATACTCTACGTACTTTATCTAAAAATAAATTTTGAAATGATCATGAAAACTTGTAAGTGAATATATTGTATAAAGTTGAAAGTAAAAAATATAAGTATTATGTGCCTTATATTAGAGTCAGCAAGATATTAGAGTCGTATAAAAAAATTTCTTATGTTGTAATTTTTCTCGTGAACTAAAATTATGTAAAATTTTTATAAGCATGAATTTTTTAGAATTTTTTCCATACTTTCACAGATAAAGATTAATTTTAGTGAGAAAAATAAATAGTATAAAGAAATTAATTTTTTCCATAATAAATTATATTCACTTTTTAAAATCTCAAAAAAATTCTCAAAAATACTTTAATATATATATGGTTTATAATACTTTAATATATATAGAATATGGCACTGTAAAGGAAATTTTAGGATCAATTGGATTCACTTGTAAACGAATATTTTGTTCCAAAACAAAATTAGAATTTCCGTCAAAAAATTGATAATATCAATTTTTAACAGAGAATGGAAGTAACTAGTTACTTGTAACATCGTTACCGTTACAAGTTACTTTTTTTGGTAACGGACTGGTAATGTGTTACTTTTTTTGGGTAACTATAACGGTATATAATTTCATTTTTTCAGTAACGAAATTTTTGTTATTACTTTTTATATTTTAGACTCATTTATGACATGATTTTCGCATATTTAATCTGCAGTCTTTGATCGATATTCATAGTTTGTTACATTTAAGATCGTCTTAAGAATAATTTTAAGATATAAACTAATCACAGAACCATATTAGTATAAGAATAAATCTATATGAATACCGGTTTTTAGCGATAATAGGTTTATTCGCATAATATGCTCCAATTGCCCTTACGATTCCTAGAGACTCTATAATTACAGCAGGCCTATCCAATTTGAGCTCCGGAGTCAAAATGCAAAGCCATCTATATAAAAAAATTCAATGTAAGTAAGATTTTAGAAACTGTAAATTGTGTTTGATAAGCGTCACTTAAATGCGTATCAATACTTTACAGTTCCTAAAATCTTACTCACATTGAATTTTTTTACATTGATGGCTTTGCATTTTGGTTCTAGAACTCAAATTGGACAGGTCTAAATTCGAATCTGATCACGATGTAGCCTCATGATCCGACATTTTTCTTCAATTCGCCGCAGTTATTTGAAATGTATTTCATTATCTAGCCTTTTTTGATGAATTGCTGCAGAAAAGTGCTGGTGCCTCCAACCATTTTTACTTACAAAGAAGTACTTATACTTAGATATTATATAAAATAAAAAAAATATTATAAAATTTAAGAACGATTATATGAATACATCAAATACGATAAAGAAAATCATGATCGGTCAAAATATTTCGAATGATATATTATATATTCTTTTTATTAAATCAATTTATTTCAGATATGACTGCGTGCTGGTAACTTTCGGACTTTCAGCACAGTCAATCTGAAACGCTAATAATCCCCCTTAAATTAGATTAGAAAAAAAGAAAGAAAGACACTTATTGCGAAAAATATTACAGTCGAACTTCCGTAAAGTTAATTTCCGTTTGTTTTAATCTCCCTATTGCATGATCTCCAGTGGGTAGTAGTGGATTAAGGAATAAGCGTAGAAATCGACTAATCATAGTTGAATGTGAGAAAAATAATCAACTATGATTGGTCAATTTCTATGCCTATTCCTTAATCAACTACTGTTACTATCCATTGTAGACCATGCATAAAAGTCATGTCTTAACTTCCCATATAGAGTAATCCGCACATATGTTAGCGCATGCGCATTTGTTTACTTTTACGGGGGTCGATCTCGACAAGTTACTTTTATAGAGGTTCAATTGTACCTAAATTGATTTAATAAAAAGAATATAATAATGTATTATTCGAAACATCTAACTTTGACCGACCATAGCTTTCTTTATCATATATGATGTATTCATATAAATGGTCATTCTTAAATCTTATAATGTTTATACACACGCGGCCATGTAACGCGTTCTTTCTATATTAGTTATTGCGAGGAATATTTCCGAAGCCTCAATGGTCGAGTTGGCTAAAACACTCTTCCCGGAAAGTCGAGAGGTTTCCAGGTTTGAAACCCTGGCTGAGGTAATATTTTTTGCAATAAGTTTCTTTCTTTCTTTTTTTCTTTCTTTCTAATCTAATTTAGAGGGGATTATTAGCATTTCAGACTGACTGTGTTGAAAGTCCGAAAGTTATCGGTGCGCAGTCATATCTGAAATAAATTAATATATTAATAAAAATATATATTTATTGTTCGAAGCATCTAACTTTGACCGATGGCTTTCTTTATTTGAAAAAAATAAAGTTATATTTGAAAAAAATCAGAAATACTATACAGATATGTACTACGTACATATTGGGTGCATTCATTCACTGAGTTCTCTCATCTGATTGGCATAGATTCCATTAGATTCTAAAATATAGACCAATCATGAAAGAGCTCACTGAGCGCTCGCTGAGCGTTCTGAATGCACTCATTATATTCACCGCGTATTTACTTATGTTCACCAGGAATATGAGTACGAAATCTGTGGGGAACTATGAAATCTGTATGAAGCTTATAGAGTTGCCATATTTACAGCACCATAGCGCCACTGAGTGAGTAAGAATTGAGATAGCACAACTTTCTCTCTCCCACAATTTTGAAGAAAAATGCCGGACATTCTGAGCCATGATATAAATACAAGAGTAGATACGCTTATGCGCATAAAAAAATCACGTAATAGTCAAGAGAATTGTCATCAGAATTGTCATCAAGCCTACATCATTCCGCGGTGAATTCGAAGTTATTACATAATTTCCTTGCAATACATATTATAGAAAGTTCCTATTTTGCCATTATCATATGCAACGTTACAAAAAAGATAGACATTTTATTGTGAATTTCTAAGTATTAGGTGTTGGAATTAATTCGTAGCGTTTTACAAGTGATGGGAAGTACTTTCATTAATGTATTTTTTAATGCTCATGTGAAATAAATAACATTCTTTCATTAAAAAACGCTACGAATTAATTCCAACACCTAATAATATTATCATTAATACGAAGTATTTTACTGATTGTGAGATATGGGATACAACGTATACGTTTGAGTATATGTTAAAATTTTGGGAAAATTGTGTAAAAGTAATATTTTATTCAATATATAAATAAAAAAGCAAAAAAAGTTGTCGTTAGCGAAAGTCATATATTTAAAATTCAATCAAAAACTAATAATAAACATAAACATTTCGGCCATCTTCAATACGTAAATTCATCTCAAAACATCCTGAGATTTTAATTACACGCGCAGATAAAGGAAATACCTCGATGATATTAGACTTAAACGAATGTAAAACCAAGATGCATGAAATTTTGTCTGACGATAATACATACATAATCTGTAATAAAAATCCTATAAGCCGTCCGAATAATATGATTTGTCCCTTCAAAATAAGCCTCTGTTTCGGCGATGAGCTGCTCTCTGGTGGTGAATCTCTTTCCTCCGAACCATTTCTTCAGGTTTGGAATCAGGAAATAGTTGCAGGGGACTAAATCTGGCGAATATGCAGGATGGGGAAGCAATTCGAAGCGGAATTCGTTGAATTTGGCTATCGGTGCCAGGCACATGTGAACCCGTGCATTGTCTTGATGGAAGAGCATTTTCTTCTTCGCCAAATGGGGATGTTTTTTCTTTAAAATGTTGTTGAAACGGTCCAATAAGGCTGCGTAGTAATCGCCATTAATCGTTTGCTTCGACGAAAGGTAATCGATATGAATTATACCGCGTGCATTCCAAAAAACTGTGGCCATCACCTTTCCGGCTGACTTTATGATCTTCGCCTTCTTCGGAGCTGGTTCTTCGGTGAAGTCCATTGTTTTAACTATTCCTTCGTCTCGGGTGTGAAGTAATGGATTCATATTTCGTCCACAGAACCTATGGTAAGATGTGAGATTAATAATAGAAGAGAGAAAAATAATCTTTGATATTTTCAAAAAAATCTATCAACTCTGAAAAATATCTTAACTTCAATTCGAATCATTTTATCGAACACAAGAAAGGTGTAATTATTGGACAGTTTGACTGAATAATCATCCTAAAAGAGAAGGGTCAATAAAATGGATTTTTGAGCCCATCGCCGATCAGTCTCAAAGTGTGTCGTTTTATTCTTCTGTCCAAGGCTCATAACGTCCTGAAATGGTTTTTTTTTCAAAAATGATTGATCCGAAGAAATAATTATTTTTAAGTTGCCATTTTACATATCTTCCCTAAAAATTGCATATATACAGGGTCATCAAAATCCGGAACAAATTTCAATTTAAATTTTCCATTATATTGTGCCTCCGTCAGAGATTGTTGTTGGCGTCTGATAAAGTCTGATGCTTTTAGTAAACAGTTATATTCTCAAAATGGCCGCGATGTTGAAACAAAGTGCGGAGTATAATCGAAGAGCCGCGATGATCGAAGGATCATGTCAATTTGAGAGTCATCTCAATGATGCATTATGTTGGTCGGAGGAAGAAGCAGAAAAGAAAATTGTAAGTATCATCTGCGAATGACATATCTAGTTCTGATGGGTGAAACTTCTGTTTAGAATAATGATTTTTCAGTGAACTGTATTTTGATTATTCAGTAATTCTGATTGTATATGATCTAATACAATGATTCTCCCATAAAAAATTATTTCGAGATCTTACCTTCACTAACCGAATCATTTCGAGATCTTGCCTCCACTGATCGAATCATTTCAAAATCTTGTCTTCGTGTATCTCATAAATGTGACGAGATACGAATTTTCGGGAAACAGATCCTGTTTCAGCACGTCAGAATATACGAGGGCAAATCAATAAGTACCCGTGTTTCAAGACAGGCTGATGCAAGTTGGCATTACCATCTTTCAAACGATGCCATACAAAATTTCAGAGTGATTCATGCAATAGTTTTGATTTGATAGCAATTCGTAGTGAGCATGTTTGATGTTTTCCGATACAATGGAAAAAGAGCAATATCGATCCGTGATTCGTTTCTTATTTTTGGATGGAAAAACGTGCGAAGAAGTAAAAACGAAGTTGGATGCCATCTATGGCAACTCTTCACCATCTATGACAACCGTCAGATATTGGTTCAACGAATTCAAACGTTCGTCTGTTTTTGATGAGGAGCGCCCAGCAGGCCGCCCAGCAGACGTTACTGAGGAAATCGTTGAAAAAGTCCACGACATGATTCTTGCCGAACAAAAGTGCATGAAGTAGCAAAGGCCGTAGGTCTATCGTACGGAACGGTATTCAATATTTTGCATGATAACTTGGGAAAAAGCTGTCGGCCTGATGGGTGCCGCGATTGCTCACAATGCACTGGCTCACTCCTCCGCAGTCGCCAAATTGGTCAAATTACGCCGTATCCACCGTACTCTCCGGATTTAGCCCTCTGCGACTTCTTCTTGTTTCCAAACTTGAAAAAATGGCTCGGTGGAAAGAAATTCACGTCGAATGAGGAGGTCATCGCCGAAACAGAGGCCTATTTTGCAGAGTTCGACAAATCATATTTTTCTGAGGGATTAAAAAAATGGCAGAAGCATTGAAAAAGTGTATCCTCCTAAAAAAAGTTGATGTAGAAAAATAAAAAAAATTTTTTGTGGAAAGCTTGCGTCTTCATTACTAATACGGGTACTTATTGATTTGCCCTCATATGTAGGATTCAATTGGTCTTCCTTCCGGAACAAAATACTTTTTTTTATTTTGTGGTCCTGTATTATTATTTACTTTAGCCAAGAATTGTATTTATTCCTAAAAACATGTTTCTTTGAATTCGTTTGATTCATTTTTTCTGTAATTTCTATATTGAAAGAATCATCCCCAGAAAATTCCGAAATATCTTGAAATCATGTGAGACCCACATGGAAAATCTATTCAAAATCACATATACTCTTATTGACATTATTTATTTACTTCATTCAAGAATTCTGTTCGTTCTCGAAAAACGTATTTTTCTTTAAGTTCGTTTGATTAATTTTTTTCTTGCACAGTTTTTATTGCAAAAGAGATTGTCCCAAAAAAATCTCAAAATATATCTTGAAATTGCGTAAGAATTATATTGAATATCTATCATTCCTCGATATTTTTTTTTATATTAGGTGCGCAACTAAGTTCCCGCTGTTTGTCAACAGGCTCCAGCAATAAGTGAACAGTTTTATCGTGATGATATACGAGCTCTGCCAGAAAGATGGGAAAAAATAGTAGTTAGCGATGGGCAATACTTTCAATGATTCATTTGTAACCATTTTTTTACAATAAAGTTGCATTTTCATCAAAATAACAGCGAGAACTTAGTTGCGCACCTAATATTTTACACATGTTATTTACATTTTCAAATTTGTTTATTTCATTTTGGGAATTATTTCTGACGAAGCTTATAAAATAAAATATTTTAGAGTTAACATAAAAGAAATTGGAAAAAATAAGCCTTTCTTTGAAGATTAAGTACCTCAGGGAAATGATGGCTCTGACATACGTCATAGTGCATACATATGTGCAGTTTGTAGGGAAGTTGATCTTGCGTGAGCAATATTTAGAATATGAAACGCATATTGATTTGCTTTAAAGTACAAAAACCCATGTTAAATGGAAACTTAAAAAAGATTATTCCTCCGAATCATTTTGGAAAAAAACCATTTCAGATCGTTATGATCCTTGAATAGAAAAATAAAATGACACTTTGAGACTAATCGGTGATGGGCCCAAAAACTCATCTTATTGAGCCTTCTCCTTGTAGAAAAGAAACATATTCCATGATCCAAATATTCTTAATAATAAATATCCTATTACATATTCTATACATGATTTTTGTCACAATTAATAATCGGATGAAAATGCTCTCTCAGAGATCCTCAGCTGACAATACACAGTGCGATAAATATGTTTCCGGACACGAACCACATCTCACCAATCAGTGGCGACATCTGTGCGTTCAAACATGCATTTTAAAGGTTGAACATTTTGCTATCATCTGTCAAAGTTTCATTCATTTTGGTTGACATATAACGAAGATATGACAGTTCATGTTAAACAAGATTTTGATCGAAGTAGAAATTTTAATATGGAACAAAGAGCAGTGATTATATTTAACGCAAAACTTGTAAAAGTGCATCAGAAACATTCCGATCGATGCAACAAGTTTACGGCAGTCAATGTCTAAGTCATACAGCTATTTTTGAGTGGCATAAGCTTTTTTTGGAAGGCAGAGAGACCCTTGAAGATGACAAAAAATCAGGACGGCCAATTTTGGTTCGAACACTCGAAATGATAGAAAAAGTACGTGATTTTGTTCCAAACGATCGCAATGCATCACTAAAAATGATGGAGGAGGCTTTAAATATCAATAGAGAAACGATTCGAACCATATTACATGAAGATTTGGGTAAAACGAAGGTTTGTGCGAAGTTTGTTTCACACATATTAAGAAGCGATCAAAAATCAGCGAGAATCAATTATTCCAGAGACATCGTTGCAGCCGCAAAAAATAATCCAAACTTCCTAAAATCAATTGTTACGGGTGATGAAACATGGTGCTTTCAATATGATCCAGAAACTAAGCGTCAAAGTGCGGAATGGAAGTCAAAAAATTCACCACAAGCAAAAAAAGTACGAAAAGTTCCATCAAAAATCAAGACAATGCTCATCACATTCTTTGATAGCAAAGGTATTATCCACAAAGAGTTTGTTCCAACTGGCCAAACAATTACTGGTGCATATTATCTCGAAGTTTTAAAGCGATTGGGGCAGAATTCATCGTATTCGCCCCGAATATCGTGATCCAGAAAATTGGTCTTTGTTGCATGATAATGTACCGAGTCACACTTCATTGATTGTCCATCAATGTTTGCTCGAAATCGTGTCTCTGTGTTAAACCATTCACCGTATTCACCTGATTTGGCCCCCTGCGACTTCTCATTATTCCCAAAATTGAAATTGAAATTGAAAGAACGCTTTTTTGATGATATTCCGACCATCCAATCAGCTTCTACACAGGCACTAGAAGCAATTCCGCAATAATTCCCCTGACGACATAAAAAGATTTCACAATTCCTTATTTTAGCGTATCGGAAAAATTTAAAACCGTTTCTAACAAATTTAACTTTAAAATTGCTTACAAATCGAACAATTGTTTGAATAGATTTATAAAAACTGGTAAAGACGCACTGAACAAGGAAGAACATTTGAATTTAATATATATTGAATTTAATATATAAAATAAATTGCCTTGATTGCAACGCCTCATACGTAGATTAAACAAAAAGAAAACTAAAGACTCGTTTAAAAGAACATAAAGCTAATATAAAAAAGCCTACAGAATCATGTTCAATGATATCACGGCACTAATTATTAGGTGGGAAAAAGTTCGTGGCGGTTTTTTAGTAAAATTCAAATGTTTTTCTTAGAGTATTAAAATCAATTTATTTAAGCCAAATATGCTCCATTATTTTCAATAATATTTTGCCATTTTTGGGGCAGAGCCATAATCGCATCGCGATAGAACTTCTGTGGTTTCTGGTCGAAAAACTGCTTCAAGTGATTTTCAGAGGCCTCTTTTGAAGCCAACTTTACACCATTAAGAGAGTTTTGCAGAGACCTAAACAAGATAGTCTGAGAGTGCTGTCAGTCCACTATACGGTGGATACATTAAGACTTCCCAGTCAAGCTCTCGCAATTTTTGCCGAGTTATCATGTGTGTGGTCGAGCGTTGTCGTGATGGAAGACACCCCTCCTATTGATTAATTCTGACCGCTTCCTCTCAATTGCTTGTCGTAATCTCTCCAGTTGCTCATAGTAGAGTTCGGAATTAATTGTTTAATCGGACGATAACAACTCATAGTAAACGATTTCCTTTCAATCCCACCACACACACATCACCTTCTTCGTCGTCAATCCAGGTTTTGATTGCTTGTGCCTTCTCTCCTTCCTTTATTCACGATCTTTTGCGAGTTCGATTGTCGTACGTAATCCATTTTTCACCAGTTATTCTCTTCAGAAATGGCTCAATTTCATTCCGTTTCAGTAGCGCATCGCAAATGTTAATTCCATCATGTTCTTAACACTCAACTCGTGAGGAACCCAAACATCGAGCTTCTTTTTGTATACAGCTTTGTGTAAATGATTTAAAACTATTTTGTGGTCGATAGGTTCTATGGCAATCCTACCCTAGTTCTCTGGCAATCTCCACAGTGCACATGCTTATCACGCTCGACTTTTTCCATGAATTTTTTTCATCGGACTTTTCAGTTGATCGACCGGAGCGAGGTTCATCTTTCACATCGAAATTTCCAGTACGAAAATGAGCAAACCATTTCCGTGCTGCTGATTTTGATAGAGTATCTTCACCGTAAATAGCACAAATTTTTTCACAAACCTGCGCAGTGTTCTTGCCTTTATCATAGTAATACTGCAAAATGTAGCGAATTTTTTCCTTATTTCCATTTTCAAAATAAAATAACTAAATTTTGATTCACTTCATCGATTTCAATCTTTTTCGGTTCAAAACAAAGGTTGAAATGTCACTTTTTAAACGCACGTCTAGTGTTGTCAATACAATTAGTAGTTACCGACTGTTGAGCTTTTAATGTCATCTAGTGGGAAAAACGCCACAAACTTTTTCCCACATCCAATAGATAATGACTATATCATAAATTGGAGTAATGTTGTGATTCTCGATTCTGAATCCGTCCTTTTTTAAAAGATCGGTCTCTGAAATTCACATAAAAAAAAATCGTTCGGCATTAACAATTTAATTTAATTTAATCTTATTCATAATATTTCTTAATAGAACTTGGAAATTTTGTGATACACGGCAATCATTACTAGACCAAATACATGAGGATTAACTTGACGAATTAATCAATTGACATTGGTCTCAATCAATTCAACTTTTGCTAAAAAAATGTTATTATATGATCTGCGTTCATGTAATTAATTGTAATACGTTGACTCAATTTTGTCTTGACTTCATTATTTTATATATTTTACATATTGAAGATGGCCATATCTTAGCCGAAACGTTTACGTTTATTATTAATTTTTAATTGAATTTTAAATATATGATTTTCACTAACGACATCCTGTGTGTGACTTTTTTACTCTTTTATTTATATATTGTATAATTTAAATCATGTTTCATAAATTTAATTTAATATTTTATTAATTGAAATAAACATAAAAGTTAATTTTATTACATTAAATTATTTTAATTATAATAAATGTATACATATTATATTTAATACATGAATTAGATTATTAAATTGTAAAATATCAATTTAATTATCTAAATAAATTTGAAATTTTCTGAATAAATTAATGACATTAAAAGTTATACTGTAAAAAATGATTTAATTGAATTTAATAAACTGATAAGAAGTGACAGATTAAACATTTTGCCGCCTCTAGGCACTAACATCTAGCTGCCCCCAGGTGGTTTTATTAATTTATAAATTTGGTAAAAGGAAAAATAGATTAAAAAGAGTTACACCGAGCATATTTTATCAGAAACGATATTTTAAATACAGTTAAAAATGTATTATATTTATATACTTATTAAGAATTGTTGAATATTTTTATTAACTAATGCAATATAAATCACATGATGATACATTAGTTGATAAAAATATTCAATAATCCTTAATAAGTATATAAATATAATACATTTTTAACTGTATTTAAAATATCGTTTCTGATAAAATACGCTCGGTGTAACTCATGCGTTAGATTAACAAATTAAAAATTTATCTCAATTATATAAAAATTTTCTTGAAAATTTTGTCGCCCCCCGCCCTCAAATTTACCTAGCAAGTGTCTTGTTTGCCTATGGGTTAATCTGTCACTGCTGATAAGAAAAAATCAGAGTCAACGATATCTTATTCCAACCTAAGTAATGGCAGTTTTAATTCTGTTAAAAATAATTATTTTTTGAAAAAAATAAAGTATGAAATTAAAAATTAAAACCTAAATGATATAGTAATAACTAATTAAGTTAAATTAACTAATTAAGTCTTAACTAATTAAGTTTAATTCTATCAAATTAAAAAGTGTAAAACACAAACGGTACTATCTTTGTTATTTACTTAACTTTAATTTTACGTATCATTCGTATAAAAGATTTGATATCAACAATTGGCGCAAAGTTAAATTCCATACTAAATTAAATAAATAATATTAATTCTAATGATATGTATCATTCATATTAAAGATTTGATATCAACAACTGGCGTCAAGTTAAATTCCACACAATTTTATGTAACATTCGTAAAAAAGATTTGATATCAACAATTGGCGCCAAATTAAATCCCATACCAAATTAAATAAATAATACTATAAGATCGCGAGCATCCTGAGTCTTTAGACTACCGAGACCTTAGCAATAATTCTTCGCAATAACCGATATGTATAGAGAGTAACGCATTTTTTCATATCGGTTATTGCGAAGAATTATTGCTAGCACGGAATGCAAGAGATCCGGATTCGACTTCCGGCCGAGGCAATATTTTTCGCAATAAGTTTATTATAGTTTTTTAAGATTAATTTAGGAAATTTGGGGGAATTATTAATATTTCAGATCAATTACGTTTAATGCCGACAACCATATCGGCACGCAATTATCATTTCTGAAATTAATTCATTTGTTTGAAAATATATATATTAGTTCAACATCTCAATACTCAGACGTAGTGGTGCTTCGGATTTTAAAGTAATGTTATTTAAATAATACTAACTCTAATGATAAGTATTATTCGTATAAAAGATTTGATATCAACTGGCACCAAGTTAAATCCCATACCAAATAAAGAATATAATTCAAGTGGTACTATCTTAACTTTTGTACTACGAAAATTAAGTATGTATCTTTGTATTTCTATTGAAGGATCTTTCTATTCTGACTTTAATAAAATTCTCTCCTTATATAAACTCTCCTTATATAAAATTTTTATATCGCAATTTATTTAAAGACTTTTTATCTTCCAATCAAAGTAGTACAATAGTAATTTAATTCTCATTCAAAAACATTATCCAAAACGTTATGACAAAGTTGCGTTACCTTGTATTACTTCCTTTCAATGTTATCACAAAAAATGAAAGATGTAAACATTTGGCACTGTAGGATCAAATAAGAAAAACTATAAAAACAATTAAAAAATTTTATTAATAGGTAACAGAAATAAATAATTTCTATGTTACCATTGTTCTCAATAAAATTATTATTATTGTTATTATTATAAAAGATAATTACCATTTTTATGCAATACTGAATTTAATCTGAATGTTTTACATTGAATAAAAATAAATTCACTGTTAATTTCTTTTTTATTTTAATAATGCATATCTTACAAATATAAGTTTATTTATCCTAAACTTAAATCTAGTAGCTTGCACAACTTTCATAACTTATACGAATGTATAATCTAATTACATATATATACACGATGGATACTGTTACTCTTAAATGAAAATATTTTTTTACTTTTCTTATTCCAAATATTACGTTCATGTTTTTAATACTGTGATTTAGCAGCGCTAAATATTTACTTCTTTAATTTTTTTATGGTAATACTTGAATGGAAGTAATACAAGGTAACAGAATTTTGTCATAACGTTTTAAATAATGTTTTGAAGGACAATTTAATTACTTTAAACATTATTTTGGTTGGAAGAAGAAATGTCTTTGAATAAATTGTGATATAAAAATTTCATATAAAAAGAATTAAAATCATTTCGATCGAAATAAGAAGATTCTTCAATAAAAATAAAAAGATATACAGGGTGTCTCACCCAAGACCGGTCACCCGAATAACACCTTAATATTTTTATAAACAGAATAATGAAATGAATTAGTTAGTGAAAAGAAAACACATAATTGTTTATTTAAAAAATTATTCATTTTGCATTTATTATACATATTTTTTTAAAGGAACTATGTGCTTTCTTTACATCAACTAATTCATCTCATTATTCTGTTCATAAAAGTATTAAAGTACGATTATCAAAAAGTTAATAGTTTACGAATTATTTAACATTTTATGTCAATATGTGCCAGAATAAAGCATAAAATATCTCATAAACTATTAGTTTTTCGATATCATTATCTTAATACTTTTATATGCAAAATAGAGAAATCATATTATGTAAAAAAATTCACATAATTCTATTTTCAAAAACAAAGGTAACCTTCAAATCTCCTAAGCGCCTCCACTTGGAAAAAAATGTTTATCGTCACATGATGCCCCTCTCGATATCGAATAACTTTATTTCAAGCATTTCTTCTTGTTTACAAAACTGTGAGTGTTATTCGGATGACCGGTCTTAGGTGAGACACCTTGTATATTTAGATTTCATAGTACAAAAATTAAAGATAATATATCACTTGGATTATTCTTTATTTGGTATGGTTAGTGTAAGATTTAACTTGGCGCCAGTTATTAATATCAAATCTTTAATAATGATACATATTAGAATTAATATTATTAATTTAATTTGGTATGAGATTTAACTTCGCGTCAATTGTTGATAAATCAAATCTTTTATATAAATGATACATATCATTAAAGTTAAATAAATAACAAAGATAGCACCACTTATGTTTTACTTTTTAATTTGATAGAATTTAACTTGATTAGTTAAGATTATATCATATAAGTTTTAATTTTTAATTTTGTACATTAATTTTTTTTCGAGGAGTAATAATTTTTAACAGTGAATTAAAACTGCCATTAAGTTGGAATAAAAGGACCTTCAATAAGAATAGTTTTGGAAAAGAATTAAAATTGCTACTACTTGAGTTGGAATAATAAAAAGATACATATAACTTAGGTTCTATTCGAGAAATTATATTCTTAGCGCCTTTTTTACCTTTTTTAAATAAAGTAATTTTTTATACAAATGATATATAAAATTTTGTGGAATTTAACTTGGCACCAGGTGTTATAATATCAAATCTTTTATACCAATAAGATACATATCATTAAAGTTAAGTAACAAAGATATTATCACTTAGATTTTACTTTTAATATATATCTTGGTTAGTTAAGACTGTATCATTTTGGTTTTAATTTTTAATTTGGTACAATAGTTTTTTTCGAAGAGTAATAATTTTTGACAGAGCATTAAAGCTGTCATTATTTGGGTTGGAATAAGAGAATTTCCAATAAGAATATTTTTGAAAAAGAATTAAAACTACTACTACTTGGGTTGGAATAATAAGATACGTAAAAAGATACGTAAGGTAATCACTTAAGTTCTATTTAAAAAGCATATTCTTAGCGTTTTTTTTACCTTTTTTTAAAGTTTGTACTGATATCACGCATTTTGTATTAACAAATATCATCGTGCAATTTCATTTGCATCCGATCTCTTTAAATTATAATAATTAATTTATAATTAAGTTATAAACAAATAGAGATAGAGGTCAAATAGATCATTTTCATTTTCTAGCTTAATTAACAAATATAGCGTATAATTTCGTTTAATATTCTTTCGTCATGTATCAAGTTATACAAATAGAGATCAATGATGAATAAACCGCTTCTTCATTCTTAGCTTATTCTTAGCTTAGTTAATAAATACCAGCGTATAATTTCGTTTCCATCCGATCTCCTTTTGTTAAATATTAAGTTATAAACAATTTGAAATCAAGTAGATCATTATCATCTAACTTAGTTAACAAATATAGTGTATAATTTCGTTTTCGTTCGATTTCCTTTCATTAGGGTAAAACCACTAGTTGTCACTCTTTAAAAAAAAAAATTCATATTTTTATCCAAAATAATATCAAACAATTAATAAAATATTTAATAGTCCTGATTGATCATAAAGATTACATGGATGATTTTATTTCACTTCATTAGTTTTATATATTATAATTTGAATTATATGTACAATAAATAAAGTAATGATTACCACAATTAGAACAATTATCTACAATTAGATCCCATGTACTAATTGTGAATCAATTCATCAAATGCTTTATTCTTTTTGATGGCGTTATTACATCCTATAAGGATAATAAAAATTATACTAAGATTATATTAAGATTTGCGCATGTATATCTTAGTATATATAATAAAATTATAATTGATGATCCACATCTAGTTCTAGGATCTAATTGTGAATAATGATGCAATTTTAACATATTCAAGTTTATTTAAAATTAGTGACAATTAAAAATCAATGATAATTTAAAAAATTGATGAAAATTAAAGTTTAGCAATAAAAAAACAGTTAAATTATTAATAGTGACACTTTTTGCATATAGACATGTATATTATTTTATGATCTACTTAAAACAAATAAATTTTGTCGGGATGGCATCATTTGTAAGATTTGAGATTTGACAAGTTTTTAAACATTTTCATAATAAATTTACGCAATAAAAGTATCGTTATAACATAACGATTACACAACACCCGTAGACACATTTAATCTTAACTGAGCATAACGTTGATTTTTTTCCATGAAATTTAATTACTACTTACTATAAAAGTTATAAGGCAATTCTTATGATATTACACGTTAAATGAATTTTTAAAGATACATACGTTAATTAACCTCGCACATTTAACTAGTCAACGACATCAATGAAATGTGTAGCGTCATTCCTAATAAATTAAATTCAATTGACACTTGAAAGAAATAAACAAATACAATAAAGAATCTTGTGATATGTACCATTTAATGAAAAATACTATAATTATGTAAATATAAAAAAGTGATTCAGAATTAGTGCCTAATTCACATCTAGTGGTTTTACCTTATGTATTAAGTCACAAATAGAGATTGATGACAAACAAACCGCTTTGTCATAATCATTTCTTAGTTTAATTTTTGATTATTTCCCAATTTTCGCAATTGAGATATTAATTTCTAAAGAATGATACATCATGCACATTATGCATGCAATGCAGCCATAAACATTTCGAAGTGCATTATGTTTTTTAATGAAAGATAAACAAAATGCATTTGTTTAACATTTTTAGCAATTATTTAGCAATTTTGTTTAATGTTTCACATACTGATTGGCATATTGTTATTTTTTGTAAAGTGCGTAATTTTCTTATATGTCAGGGTTACCACAGGAAACGAATTTAAAAATTTCCTGACTTTTCAAGGTTTTCTAGATGAAAATGGAAAATTTTCTAATATAAAATATGTAAATTTTAACATTTAAACTCAAGGAATATAGGAAAGCTAGTCTATATTATTAAAAATAACCCCAAAAAAGCATAGTAAAATTTTGGGCCAAATTCAAGCCAGCAAAAAATTAATTCGTTTTGGGAAAAAGAATGCAGTTAGGAAAAAAGGAATCAAATAAAAATACTGAATAAAATATAAATTTTAATTATTGTATTAAAATCGTTTAAAGTTCGCAAGGACGTATTTGACTACAAATGTCATATAATATTTAAAAAATTATAACAATTATTTGGAATAGGAGCAGAACTCAGGAAATTTTTTTTTAAGGAAATTGTGAGCAAAATTTCGAAATTCCAGATTTTTACATTTTCCCCTGACTTTTCCTGGTTTTCTTTCTTTCTTCGTTTTCTAAAAATTACAAATTTTTGACAAATACACATTTTGAAAGTCTGCTCCTCATTTATACTTTTGTAATATTTGTATATTTTTCTTATATTTTTTATATTTATTGTATATTTTGAAATTGTATGTAAATAAATACATTTAAACAATTTATTGTACAGGGTGTCCTGAATTAAAATGGCAAACTATAGGGAATCGATAAACTAGGAAAAAAGTCCTTTGAGGCGTGTTCTGATTCTGAGTTCTACTCCTCGGATGTCATGTCATCCTTATTTAACGTTCAATAAACAACAAGGATAATATGACATTCGAGGAACATCCAGGGAATTCGAACATGTCCTTAGAGATATGCTTGTTTTTACTTTGTTTTGGAGAAAAATGCTAAAGAAAACAAACATAATTTTCGGAATATTGTTGTTTTCTTCGTATACAACTTCAGCGATAATGTTTCAGAGGCAGTGCGAGAGTGCGTGCCAATTTCCAGACAGAAGAGTGCCGGACGTCATTACGTTGACCAGATCAGTATTTGGCTGCAAAATGAACTGTCCGTACAAGATGCAATGCGTGCATTGTTGCAAGAGGCCAATATTTTGAACAATATCTACATTAAGCAAGTGACAAATAAATAAGTGTGAACGAATAAGTAATAAATAAATACAAAAATAAAAATTATGTTTTGTCTTTTTTTTTAAATGAAGCAAAAACAAGCATATCTCTAAAGGACTTTTTTTCTTAATTTATCAATCCCTTATACGCTCTCGAAGTTTAGCCATTTAAATTCGAGACACACTGTAAAATAAAAATATGTAAAATTTTTTTTTATAGTAAACTTTAAATTCGCCTATATGTATTTCTCTATAATACAATAACATTATTGTATTTATAAAACATTATTTACCTCGCCACCCTAGGAGACAATATACCTTATGCGATTTTTCCTATTGCTGTTACTTTTTTATAATATAATTTTAAGACCTGGATTGAGGTTAAGAAAAAAACTTTAACTATCCATAGGTACAATAAACCTGCAACAGTAATTTTTTTTAGATCAAGCTACATCATCTTCTAAATCATTGGCGTAACCTTCGGCGCTTCCGAAACCAAGAGATAAAAAAACGCAATTACTGGTAAATAGTTAGTTTTATAGGTAATTTTACAGGTAGTTCTAAATATTAAAATTTTAAACAAATATATAAAATGAGGCCCGAAAGAATCTATCAGTGAAAAATATAAAAAAGTCCATCAGAGCCTACATCAACTGTTCGGATGCACAGAAAATTCTTTATTTTCACGTGAATGTACAAAACGAATAAAATATACGTTTCGACTCTTCAATTCGAGTCCTTATCAATATAAAATATAAATCGAAATTATATAAATAACGTGAATTCCAAGTTGATGATTCCCGACAATTTAGTTCGTTCTTCTTTATTCAAATGCCAAAGCATTAGCTATGTAATGAATAGCCCAATGATTATCAAAAATATTAACTTATACAATAATAATATAAAAACTTACATAAAGTAAAACCGAAGTCATATACATTGCGTCACTAAGTAGAATCGCTCATCAGATTATCAGATTTGCAGATTTACTGTCATTCAAAAAAAACACGAAAACGAAAAATTAGAGAATCATTAAAATCATTTGTCTGAATTTTAATTATCAACTTACATGTAAGCGTTTTCTCGCAACTCGACGTAAAAGTCTTGTGGTGTCGACAGTTAGAGATACAATGAGAATCAAAATAATAAAGTCAAGTAGTTATTGAAATAAAAATAAAAATAAGAACAAAAAAGAGAGTAAAATCAACGTCACAATTCCGTAAACAAATTCATGTATAGTGGATCTAAAGAATACGTAGCATTCTGTAAATTTAAACTCTGTTTCTGTTGCTTTATATGGATCACTTTCGAAATCAGTTTTTTATTAAGTACCTTTTCCTCATTTAATATCTTAACATTTCCCCAATCAAAATTATGTTGATGACTAATTCTGTCTTCTCTTATTACGAAATGCTGTGTAGTGTTCCAATTTATATGATTTCTATGTTCATTTATGCGTGTCTTCAAACATCTATCTGTTTGGCCCACATATTATATGATGCTTCACAATCTCGACAATCAATTTTATATACAACGTCTGTGTGAGATAGTTTGAGACGAACGTCTTTATGATCCCTGATGAACCCTCTAGGATTATTAATCCCTTTATATGTCATATTAAGGAGTCTTTTTTAAAACATTTTTTGATCTTTTCTAATAAAAGTAGTATAAAAAGGATTGTAAAAAATTTGTGATTAATCTTCATTATTGTCCGTTGTCTTATCCGTAGGTGTATTATCCTGGCATTAAATTTTGTTGACAATCTATTTTTTATTTCAAAGAATATGAGTTTCAGTTGATATCCATTGTTTAAAAGAATTTTAATTATTAATTCGAAATTCTTTTGATGGTAAATAGAAGATGGGACAAAGAAAGAACTATCAATTAAACCAACGATTGTTCTCACTTTGGCATAAAGGATGTCTAGAAAAATAATTTAAATAACGACCAGAAGAAGGTCGTGGTATCAATTAGAAATAGATTTGTGGTACCAATTCTGAATAAGAGAATTTCTTTTTCTAATTAAGCTGACATCAAGAAAATCTAACTTGTCCCCATCTATTTCAGTTGTAAATTTTAATCTAGAATGGAATGAATTAAAGGTGTATGATTCACCAGTGTATCAATGTATGACGTATCATATGCTAACGCAATGTCATCAACATATCTCATATAAAAGGATAGTGAAAATTGGAAGTCTCTGTAATGCTTTTATTTCAAGATCTTGCATAACAATATTCAACACAATGAGTGATAATGGTGAACCCGGAATCATCGGAACATCAAAAGTCTATTTATAAAATTTGTCGTTGAAACTAAAAATTGTTGAATTAAGAACTAATTCCAACGCTTTAAAAAATTTCCTTTTGAGAATGTTCGTTTTTTTTTCAATGAGATGCCATCTCCTCTCTATGCTTTTCAAAACCAAGTCAATAAGTACATTTGTGAATAATGAAATCATGTCAAAAAATAAAAGAACGTTGTCAGAGATTGTCAAATTAGAAATGTGTTTAGTCAAATGAAAACTATTCTTGATAAAATTGTTTGCTAGTATACTGTCGTGTAATATATCATTTAAAAAAGAGGCTACATTATAGAGAGGGTATTATAGAGAGCTTCCCACTGAAGAAACATAATACGAAGTGAATAACCTATTTTGTATTTTCGGAAAATAACAGGATTAGAAGCGTTCAATTTGTTGTAAACAAAATTCTCAACGAAACTGTGCTGCTTCCATCCTTTTAATAACGTCTTAAGTTGTGTTAAAATTTTATTAACTGGATTGTGTGTCAATAACTTATAAGTATCAGTATCAGATACAGTAAAGTTTTTTGTATGAATTCCGTTTTGTCAAGTGCCACTATGACATCATCCTTATTCACCTTTGTAAAAAGAATATGTGGATTGTTTTTAACAAATAATTTTGTTGTCATGATTAAAGAAAAAATTCTCTTCTCTATGTCAGTTTTACTATCACATGCTTGCTTTATCTCCTTGATTAAAGGAAAAATTCTGTTCCTAAATTCTCTAATGTTGAGTAATTTTAATCTGACAAAATTATGTTCGATGTTTTAACAAATTCAATCAGGTGTTTCTAATGTTGAACGTTGGCAAGCAGAAATTCTCACCTAATTGTAACAATACTTTGATTTCCTATGGCATTGCTGAGATTTTTTAACCATTTGTTATTTACTTCAAAGATATCATATGAAATGTGTTTAAATTGGGAAGCAGAAAGATTCACTTTAATCGTTTCGTTTTGTTTTTCGGTTCTTGGAAGTGAAATTTTGTATGAGAATTATTGCTAACAACATCAGATAAATTTGTATTATAATTTTATATTGATAAGGACCTGAATTAAAAAGTCGAATCGTATATTTTATTCGTTTTGTTACATTTATGCGAAAATAAGAATTTTCTGTGCATCCGAACAGTTGTAGGCTCTGATGGGCTTTTTTACATTTTTCATTAAAATTTTATTTATTAAAATCATGATATCTAAAAATCTAGATAAATATCTAGATTTTTAAAAAAACGTCGATTTTCGATACTTCAAATAATTATACTTCTTTGAGCGATTTATATCATATTATTGTTTTTTTTTTACTTCAGAAGGTCAACTAAAAAAATTTCACATTTAGATTAAAAAATTTGGGAATTTTTTATATAAAATCATCATTTTTTGCGAATTTTTCCAATAAAATTTTTTTAAATCATTGTAATTAATTAAAAATAAAATATTTTTTATTTGATTTATATTTATCTGTCTTTCTCTCTGTCTTTGAGATACAGATTTCACTTGTTTTGAGCTAAAAAAATATATATTTAGTTCAAAGGTATAGCGTGACAAAGTTGTAAGATTTCACAGATTTTGGTGTGGCCGAGTAGATAACAAAAAATAACAATGGCGAGCTAGGATTTAATCATTTCATCAGGAAAGTAGATGAATAGATAAATTATATAATTTAATTCGTAACAAATAAATATTTCGATAAATTTTGACAATAACGGACCTCCGATGATCTTGATCTTGAATGTTTTTAAAGCAGAGAATTTGTACTTTAAAAAAATTTTCTACGCGAAGCGAGTTCCAGCCCACTTTCTTTGCGTGAAAAGGAAAGTTGGACGTCGCTAGGCAGGGGCTGAACCTCATTTCGCGTGGAAAATCAAACACTTTTAGGTAGAGGAAGTGGTCGGTTGGACCTCACTTTATGTGGAAAATCAGTCGCCTTTTGATAAGGAGGGAAAAAGAAATGGACTTCGCTTCGGGTAGAAAATCGTATAGACGCATAATACTAAAATTGCACTTTAACTCTAAATATCTCAAAAACTATAAGAGACCGTCATCTAGTTGCTGAGGAAAAGTTACTTAGGATTTATTATAACTTTGACAACATATGTTAAGCTCAAAGGGGCTGAGTAAATAATTACCGATTTTTTTTAATACTTCCGACGATGTACGCTTCGAAAGAAAAAAACCGTTTTTTTTTTTCAAAGAGCTGTTCATCCCTTAAACATGAAATTTTGCACGTATAAAAAGATATATGTCATTTAGAGTTTTCGTATTTAACAACAATATTTCAAAGAGAATCAAATCAGTTCTAGATAGTTATAAAACGCCCCTTGAAAGTTACACTCTCTTGAAAATTGTCCATTTTTGGAGAACAGAATAGAGTATCCCTTAATTTTTTTGCGTAGTATATTTTATTTATTTATTTAAATGGAAATAATTCATCTAAATAATTACATATAATAAAAAATTAATAAAATTATGTATACTTTTTCTGAATTGTTGCATTTCATATGCAAATAGTTTAAATATAGTTACCTATGTATTTTTTCTCTACATCAATCGATTTATCCAACGACATGTATACATAATCCAAACATTCTGTTTGTAGTTTGAAGTCGGAAATTGACAGTTTATGTAGCGTCTAGGACCCTCTCTCTCTTTCTATTTTGATGAAAGCAGTACGATAGATTGAAATAGCACGAGTTCTAAACGCCACATAAACTGTCAATTTCCGACTTCATCCCTCATTAAAAATCATAAGAATGCTTGATCTATATAGGATAGGATTGGATACTATGTATACTGCAAGTAATATGAGCATCCTTTATATTTCTGTAATAATCGGTAGTAGTGCCAACTGTTATAAAAAGATGCATTTGTCCTCACGACATTCCAATTTGCTGCAAAGTTTGATCTAAATTTATGTACTTCGGATATTTATCATATTAAATAAGTAAGTACCATTTTTTTATTTCTTACGTTTTTCCTCTAATTTCATAAGTTACAATCTACATTGAGATAAGATATTTTGTTCTATATGTTAATATTTGCAAAGTAAACATTATTGAGCCATTCTAACTTTATAAAGTCCCGAGACCTTATTGACTTATTAGACGCAGGAGTTTTTCGGATAAGTATGCATAATCGTATTATGAGTATTTTCATTATTTCTTATCTTACACTGAAAAAATAGTCTATCAAAGAGTCAACCACTATGGCAATTAGTATACATTTTTTTTAAATATATTGTGACAGTACAGTAATAAAGCAATGTTAGCAGTACTAGCAATACGCTAGCAATACGTAGTAGTACATAACAACACATAGGATAACAATATTAACAATACTAGCAATAAAATGTATATTGCCATAATTAGCAATCATTGTACAGTATATATAGCAGTATATGTTAACAGTGGTTGATCCCCCTAGAATTTGGTAATAGCTATTATGGTGAAATAATCAAATGTTCGGTTATATTAATTTGATTGGCATTTATTCTAATAAAATTCTGCTATAAAAAATTTTTTTTTGTATGTATCATATTTTCTCCCTATTTTATATACAGGGTGTCCCACGTAACTGTGATTACGATTTTTCCGGCACTTCCGATGATCTGACAAAAATTAGTTTGGATAAAAGTTAATCAGTTTTTAATCGGCTATAAATTGCAATATTAAAAATTTGCAAAATACTCTTTTTTAGAAAAAAAGTCAAAGTCACCCTAATTTTATTAAATGGCACTACTTTTTTTTTACTTCATAATATTATAACTGGTGTCAAGACCTACTATATTATGACCTTGAGATGACCTTACAGTTATGGGATGAACGGAAACGTTTTTGTGAAAAATTATTTTATTTGTATTAAATTTTTTATATGGACTATTCTACAGTAAAAAAAGATTTTTGTATCTGTTATTTTTTTACAGATATGGATTCTTGTTTTTTAAATGAAACTACATACAAAATAACAAATTATAAACAAAAATAGTAGCATAACAAGAAAGTATTAGGTATTGGAATTAATTCGTAGCGTTTTTTAATGAAAGAATGTTATTTATTTCACATGAGCATTAAAAAATACATTAATGAAAGTACTTCCCATCACTTGTAAAACGCTACGAATTAATTCCAACACCTAATAGAACAAAAAATTATAACAAATCTTAAGGAAAAAAATTATGTAATTACAATAAATGTTCGAATTGTAGTCCACTTTCTTGTAGGCACAATTCTGCTCTATATAATAAATTTCCATTAGTTACTCTTATAATACTATCACGGCGAATTTTTTCGCATGCTGTACGGATTTCTTCGCTGTTTTAAATGTTCCATATTTTGAATTGGTACCGCGTAAACTATTGATTGCAAATGACCATAGAAAAAATCTAGTAGTGACAAATCGAGAGACCAAGGAATTGATCCGTAAGTGCCCAACCAACGTTCTCCGTATTTTGAATTTAGATATTAAACAATAATCCGAGCGTTATGAGATGAACAACTATCTTGTTGGAAATAAATACGTTGCAACATCACTTGCAACAATGTTGGAAGTTGAGAACGAAGAAAATTTAAGTAAGCTTGGGCTGTCAAATTCTGTTCATAAAAGTAAGGTCCAATCATACAACCGTATACTAGATCACACCAAACATTCACTGTAATAAACTTTCTGTTGAAAATTATGTTCTCGGAACTAATTATCTTTCGATCAAAAGTGATGATTATAACGATTAATTACACCATTATTTGAGAACTTATATTTATCTGTCCATAGGATATTTTGTAATATTTCAAGATTACTTTCATATGTGACAACTAGCTATAAAATTTAGACGACGTTGTAAATCAGTTACGTTTATACGTAAATGTCATACATTAATCATTTTGTAAGGATAATAATGATTCTGTTTTACCATCTTATGAACAGAATCTTAGATAAACCAGTTTCAGTAACAACTGCACGAATGGAAGTGTGCGGATTTTCTTCTAAATGTGCTAAGACATAAGAATATTGTCTGCAGTTACTGCAAGTACTTAAATGCGGTTTGTTCCATCTTGTTTCTTCTTTTCAAATTCTCCATAATTTCTTAAATTCTTTTCAATGTTATAAAACATTGTTGCACACGGGTGATATCTCTGTGGATACCTTGTGGCATACAGAATTGCAGCTTCATGTGCTTTCCTTTTACATTCACCGAATATTAACAGTATATCAACTTTCTCATTAGGAATATATTTTCGACAAACTGAGACTGAACTATGATTTGCTCTAACAACAAACTAAGACAACACTGAACAACTGAACACAAAACTATTGAAGCGTTCGTTATACTACAAGTTATGTTGATATTTTTTCTACGTATATATACGTGTGAACTACATTCGAGAATATCACGAATTCGGAAATGGCTTTGTCCTTCACGTCTGACTGTAAGGTCATCTCAAGGTCATAGTATAGCAGGTCATTGAACTCGTCTTGACTCTAATTACAATATTATGACATAAAAAATATGTAGTGCCATTTAAAAAAATTAGGGTGACCTTGACTTTTTTCCTAAAAAAAAAGTATTTTGCAAATTTTTAATATTGCAATTTATAACCGATTGAAAACTGATTAACTTTTATCCAAACTAATTTTTGTCGGAAGTGCCGGAAAAATCACAGTTACGTAAGACATCCTGTATTTAATATTCTTCTATATATATATTTCTATATATATTCTATATATTTTTTTCTATTTGATGTAGTCAATTATATACAAATAAATAAAAATGAATAAAGCAAAATCTCTTTTTTAACATTCACGGTCAATTAGTTCTTTCCTTTCGTTTTATGCATAAATTTGTTCCTTAATAGAAGGAACAATTATATGCATAGGAACGAAAGATTCTTTTAATTTTTGTTAGCATGAATAAGTATTAAATGCAATGTTGTGGGAAATGCAGATAAGATTATTGCTCCGCATTCCTTTTATCGTTAAAATTACCAGTCATAATAGTCGGGCGAACGAGTAGGTTATTAGAGTCGAGTAGTAAGCGCTTGGAAGCCTCATATACTAGAATTCTATTATTACACTGGGTCGCTTAAACTCAGTTGGTCTTGGCTCTCTGAACCGTGAGAACAGCTTCACTTTTCGCACACCTGAGAGCCAGAGCTACCGCGTTTACGTGACCGCTCCACTATCTCTAAAAGCAGAACAACGCAGTTGTTCAATTGTCCTCTTGATCGACGCATCGATTGTTTCTCGCGAATTTGTTTGTCATTGTTTTCTCATATTATCGTTGTGACTATTATTATTTAGTGTAAACGAAGAAGAAGGTATAAAAGAAAATGCCGTACTATAACGATGTGCCGTACTATTATGGAGGAGGAGCTTACGCTAATCATAGTTCGTTAATGACAGGAATAGTACGGTAAGAATAAAGACAATTTTAATTTAATGCGACTGAAAACATTATTATTTATATATAATATTTAACGGAGAAGTTTTTTGTAGCTTATTTTTATTGGATCAAAATATGTTCTTTTTTTTATTCGAATGGACATTTATTGGTGGAAATCTTTCTCAAGGTCGTTAATATGTACATGTTTTGAAAATTAGTTAAATCGACAATTATTGTGTGACTTGCTTATAGACAAATTAAAATTTTTAATTGCGAAAATTTATATATTTATTATCAGGATTGATTTTGGTTTAAACTTTCATAGTTTTTCAGAAAAGTCAGTACTAAAAATATTTTTAAACAATTATAAAATATGTATATAAATACATAAAACGTTAGGATTACGAATGAAATCTGTCTTTGGCAAGACAAACAAGTACTACGACAGATACGGCATATTATATCACTTATCATCGACAATAGCCGCGTTCAGCAGAAAAAGCAGCTTTACAATTGTTGTAAAATTCTTTAATATGATTGATCTTGCCCTTAAGTCCTTACTGAATCTAAATATATGAATCAGTTATATTCAAGAATTTTACAACAGTTGCAAAGCTGCTTTTTCTGCTAAACGTAGCCAATGATGATGAATTTGGGAATTAATTATAAACCGATGATCATAGAAGTAACAAATATTAAATTCATAATTTATGTTAATAAATCTATATATACAAATCGCGTATATTTATTTGTTGTAAGATATTCAAAATATATTTTAAATAATAGATATATTTTAAATAATATATATATGAATAATATATACTATATTATTATATTATTTTGTAATATTTTTTCGATATGATTTATGTTAACCCTGTCAGACTTGATTTTATTGGAACTATATTAACAATTTTTTAATTTAAACTCGCACTTTAATAAGTAATTCTCACTAAACAATTGTTTTCAAAATTTTTATTATTTTTCCAACATATACATTATTATGTACATCAGATCTTAAATTATGTAAATAGAATTAAATAATTTCAATGAAGAATGTCTTTAAATTTGATGTATATTATAATGTACGTAGGATCTGAAAGGGTTAAGACTTGAACTTCTAATGAGCTTCTGTTTTGTATATGGTATAATCTGAACATTTATATATGAAATATATCTATACCATTTATATATGAAATAAACATGTTGAACGATTCATGAGAAAAGTATCCGCCAAACAGAAATTAGTTTATGTAAAATGTAAAGAGCTAGAATTATGACTCACTAATTCCAAATAAGATTATGATCAAATGAAAATATGTCATTTATTCCAGTTAAATGTACTTTTAAATTGAATAAATCATTGTTCACATGTACATCCAATGGCTGGCTCAACAAGGCATTACATATTTTTATTTGATTTATCTCGATTGAGCTTTTAAGTTTCATTGTATTTATAAGATTATGATGTTTCGCACAGAATGCCTTTTCACACTTCGTTGTCGCGTTTCTCGCCGCATTTGTCGACGATTTCCGAATCACCACTCAGCCATCTGCATCGTTTCTCGCCGATCTCTGTGAGATCAGCTAGACGAGTGATCGATACGGCGGATATCGATGTCTCATCACCGAAAATACTCTCGCACAATAGGAATCCTTCCAGAAATCTACGTCGCGATCGGCCGACTATCAAGATCAGATCGCAGGCCCTGAAAGACAATCCAGCATTACGCGAGCACAACGAGAAGCACGAAAAGTCAGTAGGTGAACTTTTAATGGAGAAGTTTTTTATTAAGGACAAAAAGTTAGTAGACAACCATAATAGTCAACAGGAAATACGTTTAGATCATCAGATTAATTTAGATCATTTAGAAAATTCTGAGGAGCGAGAAGCTGTGCGAAAGCGAATCACTCGCAGATTCACGCGACGCAGATCTTCCTCCGATTTACAACTTAATTCCGAGCAAATGCAACGAGAAGCTGCGTACGCGCAAGTACAGGCGAAAGTCTTAGACAGTCTTGTAGCAGAGGAGCAAGCTCAGATCGAGAATGAGACACGTCGAGGTACTTCAATATTTAAAAAGGGAACGATGGCAAAAGGATTGCTCGAGCATCCTTACGCGAACAATATCGATTCTGATATGATGATTCAGGAGGAAGAACAAACGGCTATGACAAGAATAAGGAAAGCCATGAAAAAAACAAAGAAAAAAAGATTTGTTGATAAATTATCATCGACCGATAAGATTGATAAAAGACGATCAAGCATCTCTAGTGAAATTTCCATTGATTCGCAGATTACAGAGAATGATGAATCAAGACCTCAGATATATAAGATCGAAGCATGTAATAGCGCTGGAGATTTCTCCACATTCTGGATGAATACAAATGCAGAGAACAAAAAGTGCAAATCGACAGACGAGAAATTTAAGGAGAGTATAAAAGTCTCCATTCCTAATAGATTTGGAACTGGAAACGAAATAGACGTTATCTCGAACGATGCAGACGAAGCAGAAACGCAAGTCGTGTTGACAGTACAAAAATCTTACGTAAAAGATATGTCGAGAAATAGCGTGCGTTTGACGATAAAAAAACCGACAGAAAAATTTAACAAGAAACTCGAGAAACTCGACGTGAAAGCCAATGAAAATAAATTGAACTTAACGAATAACTTCGTCGACATCGAAAATAATATTCTTACAAATAATATATCAAAAAGTTTAACAGATGTAGATTCAGCAGAGCCGAATTGCAAAATTCAAATGACAAATAATATTAAAGACTTTAAAGCGTTAAAAAAGGCAATGTATAAATCTAAAAACACGGAATCCTTGGCAAAAAATAGTATTCCCATATCGAAAGATGACTCGTCGAATAATCGAGATATCAATATTTTAACAACAAAAAGCAATATGCGAGAAATCGTTACTGAAGATTTATCGTTCTCAAAAGAAACTGAGATAACTCCCATACAATCGAACATTTTAGCTTTTATTTCAACAAACGCATCGAGAAACGATTCACAAATGGAAAATTTTCGAGGAATATTGGAAGACACTTTCATCGCAGATATAAAAAATGACGAAAATCAGAAGGATCATTTGATTGATAATATTACCAAGAAGATATTTGACTACTTGGAAGTCGATTCAACTATCAAAACACCAAAAGTACTCGCTAGAAAAAATTCTATTGCTTCCGTTGAAAGTGATAAGTTCATATCGGAAAAACTCACGCCAAAGAGTTTGGCGATGTCGCACAACGAGAATATGATAAAGCAAAACATTGAAATTGAAAGCAGCGACAATGTTGGTAAAAACAACGTCAGCGATACGATGCTCACAACAAATAGCGCGACCTGTCGTCTGCCAAAACTGTCTAAAATTAATACGGATAGAAATAATGCCGTAGAAGCGCCAAAGCTTCCGTTACGAGAGACTGCAGAGTATCAGGCGGATTCGCTGAAAAGTGATCATGACGTCGGGACCGCGGCTGTTGTATTGCCGGAAAAGAAGATGAACAAAACATCGAACTTGGCGCAAGTTTCTTCCTTAAATGCCTCAAAGAGAACCAATAGCGTAGACGCGTATAAATTAAGTTTTAAAATCGACGCAACTCGACACAATAATGCAGTCAAATTAGAGGCTAACGAAACGACCTTGGCCAAGGAAACAAATGACGAAGTGTATAGTAATGAATACTGTAACGAGGTAAAACTAGCAGCAGATATTAAGCCAGAAGATATCAGTCTGACGAAAACATCGAGAAACAATGCGAAAAGGACTAACAAAAATATATTAACCTTGAAAACAACTGATTCATCAAACATCGAAACTGAAACGATTATTACCGAAGCAACAGCGGATGCAAAAGAAGCGGAATTAAAGACTGATTCAATTAAAAAAATTAATTGTATTGTAGGAAAGGATTCTTTGAAAGATTTATCGAGTTTTAAGAGTAAGATGCCGATGTTCTTAGAAAACAATACAAACGAAAGTGGCTTGTCAAATATTGGAAAAGATTCAGGTACATTTAACATAATAAAAATTGAAGATGGAAAATCATTTTTATGCAATAATGCTAATGATGAGATAAGAATTTTGAAAAAAAACATTTCTGTTGATTCTTCGAAATTGATGAACGATTGTTCAGCGAATAATATTTCCAAGGTTTTCCAGCAGTCTGTATCTAATGATGAAAAAGCTACAGGTAAGGATATATCTGTTAAGAAGACGTCAAAGACAAAACCTGTAAGCAAAATAACAGAAAAGAAATCAACGAAGATCGATCCGAGTTATAACTCTCAAGATGAAAGTGTAATATTATCGAGAAGCACTTCTACTGAGTCCATTGATTTTTGGAGCGAAATCAAAGCGCCGAATAGTCCTGAAATGACGAGATCGAAGCAACAAAATGGATTTCCTCTCCGCAAAACAAGTACTTCTAAAATTGAAAAAAATATAAATTCGATGAATTCAAAGAGGAAAGATAATGAAAGAAAAACTGAGATTAACGTTAAAATGAACACTACGACATTCGAAAATTCGATAGACGGATTTAATAATATAGTCTTTGAAAAGGAGAAAGAAAAAGAAAAAAATGTTTCGAAATCTTTAAGATTAGAAAAGGCGGAAAAAGAGAGACTTGCAAAAGCAATGGAAATCGAAAGAAACATGCCGACGATGCATAAGATATCATCAAAAAAGAAGAATTTTTCAATAGTGATCGACACTAAGAACATAAGTCCGACTGTGAAGAAAGCTTCGTTGAAGTGCAACAATTTCGGTACAACTTCCGTGATTACTTCAGTCGAGGTTACCATGCCGGAAATAAATATAGTTGAAGCACCCGAGTTGTTCAAAGAGTGCAACAATCGAAAAGTCGAGGAGGAACATGAAAATCCAAACACTCCAACAAATGACTTGTCATTCAATCCCTCTTTAATCAGGAAAATTTCAAGATGGAGCAATCAAGACGATTTGACAAACATAAACGATGTCGAAATTCCAGTTGCGTCAGAGGAAATCAGTTTGGTCACTAGTCCTAGCGTTAGTCCTCTGCAATCTTCCAAAACGAAGCGTGCGATTAAAAAGAAGAAACCATCAATTAAAAAGGCATTATTAGAAAAAAGTGAAAAGGGGCTAAAGGAGATTTGTAATAATGAATTAATAACGTCAGTGAATGAACGGAATATGCTTATCACAAAACTTGTCCCCGAGAAGCACCATCTAGTGAAAATTTTGCCAAAGACGTCTCCCAAGTCCAGTCCGAAGAATACACCTTTACAACGGCCACTCGATCTTATGAAGATGTGCTACGCCGCGGGATCTCCCCAAAGTCAGACGGGTAAAGATCAAGAGAAGACGGCATCATTCGCGAACACCGTCCATCAGTAGCGACAGTACTGAAAGTACGACGAGTACTGTCACGACAAGGAGTACGGACGAAAATGGATCGACTCGCATTGAATTGAATGACGATTCCGAACATAAGAGAATGAATTCAACAAGGAGCAACGATTCCGGATTTGATGGTTCACCGAGAATTTTGAGTACTTATTTTGCGATTGTTTGCATCGAAGTTTTGCCATTGAACACATCTAAACAGATTCTAAATATTTTTTAAGGAGAATCTAATACTTTGACGATGTGATATATGAGAATGATTTTCCAAATAATTTTTTAAACATTGGAAATGATGATTAAAACTAAATCAAAATTAATTAATTATTCTCGAATTATATTGGAAAAAGATAATGGAATATAAACATTAAAGTTTATTTAATTATCATTAAAGTTCAGATTTACATAATTAAGTATTATTAAGTCAATATACATATATTACACATAAATAACAAAAGTATAATTTTTTAAATTAATTTTTAAAAATTTAATTTTTAAAAATTGAACATAAAATGATTCCGCCCATACTTTATAAGAAATTGTCTCCCGAATTTGTTTATATTTTATAATTTTAATGCTGATCAAAAATATCAATAAACATAACTTTTTATAAGTTTATAAGTTTAATCTCTAGAAGGCATTGAAGATTAGTAATTTTTAGAATTATAATGTAAAAATTATCGTGTTTACAACTCCTATTAGTTTTAACAAGTAAAACACCCCATCACGTAAAGATGTCTGCAATTCAAATTAGAACTTTAGATTACAAGAGTAACGGGTTAACTATAATAAGAAAACGGGGTTGTCGGCATGTAAAATGGAGCTACACAAAATGGAGCTACAACAATGCGCTACTTTTATAAATCTAGATAAATAAATTTAAAAATGGAGCTCTGATTCAAATCTTATCCATACTTCCAATCACATATTTCTATAACTAGATTGCACTTCGGTTATTAAACTTTGTGTTTACAATGCTAGAAGTCGATCTGAAATCTCGGATGAAGAAAAAATTGACCAATTGCATTGATCATGAGTAAACCTTCACATTAGGCTTCATATTGAAAGGGTTATACCGTATCTGATCAATGTAATAAAAGTGTCTCCAACATTTATCTGTCCTTATCTGAAAGCTTGTTTGTGTACGCTTGCGCGTGATTTACATGTGAGCTTTGAACGTGCATGTATATATTCTAAAGTGAAAGTACAATACTCTTAATACTACATAATAATAATCGACACATATTACGATGAAGCATTTAGACAAGGACAAATAGATGTTACAGCCATCGACAGTCACCTATGGCCCTTTCAGTATGTATGTTCTAAAACATTAAGTCAAGCCTTTCAATGACCATGATATATATTATCAAAGATATATCCCTGAAAACAATTGAAAGAATTTAGCTGTCGTTTATTTATTAAAAACAAAATTTTATTAACAAAAAATTTATTTAACATATTGTTTTTTCACATGTGTGCATGCTCTTTATGTATTAAATTAAATTTTCACCCAACTACATATGAATGAATCTATAACACACTAAAAATAATATATACCGAATAGATTAGACAGGTTCCTAAGCAATGTAAGACATATAATTCCTATGCAATAAAAGACATTGAATATATTTATTAAATTTTTCTGTTTCTAAATATATATCTACAATATATTAAAAATAATGAAAACTAAAATGATTAGACAGACTCGTATATAAAGTAGGACGTATCAAAAGCAAAATTGTAGCGTATGTTGCAGTCAGTAATAAACATTCATTCATATTCTTTAATCAATGTATTTTAATATCTAATTCCTTAATATCTAATTCCCCAATTTTTTTTCTCAATTAGAATTTAAGCATTAGTTAATTCTTGTTTAATATTTGATAGACAACAAGAACATCGAAATTTTGGACATAAAGCGGAATTATAACAAATGATTTATTTCAGAAATAATAAACATCAAATGTCAAAATAATTACATTAATCTGAAAACAAATACTTGCTTAACCAAGCCTATTACCGTTATTTAAATAACCGTAATAGTTTATCTTGTTTTGACAACAATTTTGATTTTGTTCTTAATGATGACATTAAGTCTAATTTTATTTTCTGACTTGTTAGGTTCACATTCTGTAGTTTACTTTAGCTTATTTATTTTAGCAATTACTAATTGTGTTACTACATCTTTTTGGTGATTTTTAATTTTATATATACCGTATTTTAAATTTTCAAACTTTACATTTACATCACATATGTATGTTTTTCATGTCTTGTACATCTGTTGCGTTTCCATGAAGTCAATTAATTTCTATACACATTATTTATTTCCCTTTTTATATCTTAGTGTTTTATAATTTTATATATTTAATAATATTATCATATTCATTTGAGACCATCCATCTTTATAAGTGATTGTGGGATAATTTCCATCTTATAAAAGAGAAATTGCGTTAAAGACCGAGTAACGAGTAACATAGTCTAACATAAGAGTTTACTACGATCATTTCATTTTCGATTGAAGATGATTAAAAAATTAATAGAAGTGTACTTTAATTGTGAAATATTTTTTAAGAAGTACGATAAATGATTTAATATTAAGTGCGGGTTTAAATATTTGCGCATTGTTTACAGCGCCGATTCCTATTAGCCCAAATTTCTTGTTTCATTGTTTTAGATATCTTAAACAGTACAAGCACTTACCAAATATGTTTAGAGTAACTTCGATATATACGCTAGATCTAAAAAAAACTTAATTTATCAAGTATTAATTACTATATGTTTAAACTAAATAAACTGTGTCAATAAAAACTTTATGCTGTCTACTACTACGAAAAAATATTAGAAATTTAAAATATTTACTTTTTATATAAAAAAAAAAACTTTTAAAATCTTTGTATTTTTGTAATATATCCTATAGAGGTGAAATATACGACAAATAAAAAAATTTACAAACAATGTTTATAAATAAGGCATAAAAGACAATAACATAAAAAAATGTGTTTACAAAGTTTTATTAAGAAATAAGAAAATGATAAATACATACTATATATAGTGAATGATAATGCATAATATGTTAAATCTGTAGTATCAAATTTAATCTAATTTAAATTAAGTAAGTCACTACTGGTCCTATTCAATATATCGTTAAAAATAATGATAAAATTTAAAACTACATTGTCAAATTTAACCATTGTTTTAATAAAACGATATATTGAATAAGAGCGTGGCGACTTAGATTATGTTAAATTTCACTATAATTATTAACAGTAATTATATATATATATGAATATACATATTTTATGTGCGTGCGTGCGTGCGTGCGTGCACATCAGGTATCCTATCTAACTCGAGCATCTGAAATATCTTGCTTGGTTTTTATAATAGGAAGAAATGTTCCAAATAAAAGTGGAACGATTTCAATGGGAACGTATTTCGGTCATATTGTTTTTCTTTTAGATGGAAATGTCAAAAAGATATGAAGTCAACTCCATTTTTTAAAATGGAATTGTATGATTATTTTTACATTATTCCTCTAATTACTCTGCACATAAAAAGTATTCAGACAGAGACATAAAAAAAACCAAATAGTTTAAGAGATGTTTTATACTTTGTTCTGATACATATTGACATAAAATATTAAATAACTCGTGAACTACTTATTTTTTGATAATTGTACCTTAATATTTTTATAAATAGAGTAATGAGATGAATTAATTGGAATAAAAAAATATATATACTACCGGTCAAAAGTTTAAGTTTTATCCCAAATTATTGGGAATATATTAATAACACAAGTTTTTGTAATCAATCCTGGCCTAACAGCTTTATTTTCAAGGAAAAAAGTAGTATCGTAAAATAAAACAGCATAGAAACTAAATTCTATATTTTTTTTTGTTGATTTTTGACTTTTCAAAATATTTTTCTTTACATTTCAGAACAGCACATACGTTGAGCATTCTTTCTATAAATTTTTTCAAAGCAGTAACTAAAATTTGAGTCCAACACACTTGCAAAAACTCCCACAGTTGATTTTGATTAGTTGGTTGCATTTTTCGCACATTTCTGTCCAACTCATTCCATAGTAGTCGATTAGGTTCAGGTCAGATGACTAAGAGGATCAATTCATGAATTTTAACTCTTTCTGTTTTTTTTTTGTTCGTGATGTACTTCTTATACAATTTTGATGTATGCTTAGGATCGTTATCCTGCTGGAAAACAAAACCAGAACCTATTATTCTCTTTCCTCATGAAAAAGCAACGTTGTAAAATATGGCGAGACTGCATTTTATTCAGAATTGTATATTTATGGGAAGTGAACTTAAATTTTTGACTGATACTGTAGTTGCTTAAAAAAAAGCATTGGCAAAATGGATTATATTTCAAATAAGCAACTACGTGTTTTCTTTACACCAATTGATTCATCTCATTATTCTGTTCATAAAAGTATTAAGGTACGGGTGTAAAAAAGTTAATAGTTTACGAGTTATTAAACATTTTAACATTTTATGTCAATTTATACCAGAAAAGTGTACAATATCTTAATAATTGGTTTTTTTACGTCTCTGCTTAAATACTTTTATATGCATGTAATTAGAGGAATCATATTGTGTAAAGAAATAACACAATTTCATTTAAAAAAGTGGTGACCTTTATATTTTTATACCTTTTTGACCTTTACCTTTTTATTTTTGACGCCTTCTTCTAGAAGAAAAACAACACCGAAATACGTCTTCATTGAAACCGTTTCATTTTCATTTGAAATATTTTTTTCTATCATTAAACCAAGCGAGATATTTCAACTGCTCGAGTTAGATCAGATACCCTGTATATGTATGTATATACAGGGTGGTCCACTTAAATTGATCATCTGAAATATCTTGCTTTTTTTTAATGATGTAAAACGGTGCTGGAATTTACTTGCAACTTTCACACGATTTTCAGCTTGTTTTCTATCCTTTACCTCACCAACTCGCGTGCCGATCGGTATTTAAGCAACTATATACCATATCAAAATTAAGATACATAATCAAAATACGTTGAAACCCCCTTGAAACCGTTCCACTTTCACTTGAAACATTTTTTTATATCATCAAAAATAAGCGAGATATTTCAGATGATTTAAATAGACCACCCTATATACATATATATATATATATATATATATATATATATATATGTATATATATATATACATATATGTATATGCATATAATATATATGTATATAAATCTATAATTATTTCATCAATAAGTCTGTATCAATTAATTTTTTTACTTTCAGTTTTGTTGAATGTTACATTTTACAGTTTGATCCAACTTACATACAAGATAAGTTTAGAATGAGTAGATGAAGACGAAATTTTAGAAATCAGATGAGTCATGGATTTGTAAGGATGAGAATAAATTTACAATTTCAGTACTTCACAAGGTATTAATCATTATAATCTATATTGTAAAATTCTAGAACAATAAAGAATCTATTCTAATATACTATTGTATATGCAAAACGAAAGCATGAACATTAGATATTTGTATTCGTGTTACTATTATCTTATGGTATTTAGGATGTGAGATTAAAATATAGAATATTCATGAAGCGATTTAAAATTGCGATTAAAATATTTTATCAGATCTTTTAAGTAAGGTACAAGATGTAACTAACAAAACTGTGATCATTATATTGATTAAAAGATTATATCTGCTAATTATTGGATTTGATGTAATCACGATGCAATCATTAAAAATACTTTAATTTTATAGCTCGATGATTGGTAGGATTTGATTTGCAGACATTTTTATGTGGTGATTTACGAGATATTATACTTATCAAAAAAAGTCACAGAGAATTGGAAACATGATAATTTTTGCATTATGATTTAAAATACTATTAACTTTCAACACTCTCTAAAGACTAAATTGTATACCAAGAGGAAAATGTATTAAATTTTAATAAATATTTGTTTGAATATCGATTAAATATTCACTAAATGTGAACATATACATATTCATTTGGTACAATAACCATTAATTTAATTTAACTATCACATTTTTTATTTAGCTATTATTTATTTTCCGTAAATAAATATTAGTACTATATTCAAACAATTATTTATTAAAATTTAGTATATTTTTCCTTCAGTATAGTTTCTAGAGAATTGTACAATTGTACAATTGACATTTTTTATCAGTGTCCCATGAACTATAAAATTACAAAGTGCACAAATTCCAAATGTTTCAAAAGAAAGAGAACAATTTCCCATAAAATGTATGAGCAGGCATTAATTTTAAATTTACGATGTACTT
>NW_011627185.1:0-10535 GCF_000204515.1 Acromyrmex echinatior
TGTTAGAATTGGTCAGTTTCCTACGATTTAAGACTCCACGATTGTCTACAACTTCTGTGTAAACCAATATCTTCCGTGATTAACTTGGTCATTGGTACCTTGGTCTAGCCTCGATATCATTTGTTCGACCACTGCCTTTTCTAGCCTCCGGCTCACTTCACTTAGTCTCGCCAGTCCGACGTGACTGTACGCATTCGCTTTCTATGCTATTCAATAATTTGACCAAATCTTTGAGGTTACTTATGGTAGTTGTCCGGATTTCTCTCAACACTTCCGTTTCAAAATGTTCTTTGATCGCCCTAATTATTTCGTGCTCCGACATCGATGGGTTAAGCAGCTTGGCTTGCCTCGTATTCTCTAACAGTCTCATAATCCGACATGGACACTCCGCGTTCCGGCCTAACCTTCCGGTGTACATCTTCTGACGAAATCGAGCTTGCTCCTCTTCTTCCCAGAAATGGTCTAAAATATTTTCGCGCGCCTCTTTGTAAGAGTCTGATTCCTGGAGCTCAAACGTCGCGTAACGCTCGTCCAAAGTATTGCAACCGATCATCGATAGCAACACCCTCGTACTCCGTGAGTACCCTCGTTCAAACCTATTGATAAATCTTAACGAATTCTGTTGGTCTTTGCGGGCTATGTATATAAACTCCTCAAATGGATTTTTCAGTCAGCTTTCTCTTGGCAGTTTGACTAATTATCCGACCTTGTCGTCCTTCTCTTCCGAATGTCTCCCTTCAAATAATCTTTAACCTCGAGCCTTTTTCAATCCTATTATCGATGGTCCGTTCTATTATCGATGATCACGTGCTCTATATCTCGATTATTTAAATCTTGTCTCTCGGTTCCAATCCTAATATTATTCGACTTTTGCATCTTCTTCATTACTCTACAGCTAATTACTAATTACTAATTACTAATTACTAATTACTAATTACTAATTCATTACTCTAAGCATGACCTCATCTGATTCCCCGAGTCTCTCATACGCTATATTTCTGCCAGCTTCTTCTATTCTGGCCTGACTCGCCTCTTGTTTCGCTAATTGCGCATTTATGGCCGCTAATTTATTCAACATAACGTCTCCATGACTTCACTCCCTAACAAGTCTCCGGACTTCCCCAGGCTCACATCTTCCTTCTCCGTCCGTTGTGTCGTGATTGTACGCTCACACTCGCGGATGATTTTTTCATTTTTCCATCCGATGCATTACTGCATTCAACGCACTATCAAATTTGTGTCAGATTATTAACGTTTTCGCACGTCTGACCGTCCGTTTCCACCAGCTCCAATGAATTCGCCGACACACTCATTTGCGATTTTTGTGACGCGGATATACTCTCGGCTAACAATATATTTCTTTTTGCGATATTCGAATCCAATACTATCTCACGCTTTCTACTACTCGTCATAAATTTCATCGCAAGCGAATGCTACAAGTTCGATATTTCCTATCGTTTATTTATTGTATTTCGCTCGATATATTTCAACTATTGATTTTTTATAACTCAACAAATGCCCAAAAGTAGACCTTATTCTAAGAATAATTCGGTATGCTCAGTATTTTTCGCGAATATTCCGCAAGTATTTTCTCGATCGTTTACAATATTCAAAAATAATGATATTATTGTTTACATCCTCTGTTTAGTAATAAAGTTTATGCTCTGGCGAAACTGTTTGTTTGACTAGTCTTGACCCGCGTATTTGCGCGAACTGTTTTCTCGCGAGACTTTCGCACGATTCGATCAACCGTATTCAAAAATTTTCTATGCTTCAATAATCGATTTATTATTTTTACCAATTTTATTTTATTCCGGCTTTTTTAATTTTTTTCATTAATAAATTTATTCTCACTAGGCTTCTTCGCTTTTGGCGCGATATCGTGATTTCAATCCTTCTACCGCGAATAATGCATATTCCCTCGAAGAAAGATTCAGTCGTGTAAGTATGTATTCCAAGTACCTCTGTTTAAAATCTTTAATATTTCGAAAAAATGAAATCGAATCGAGCGTATCTTGCTTACCAGAAACCCGGATCGAAAGGTTTTATCGATTCAATTCCAGTTCTGGTTTAATAAAAATAATATCAAATAAATGTTCCGGTTTCAGTTTCGATTTTTTTTTACTGGTAAAGAAAACCGAAACTGTAAAAGTTATGGTTTTTTAACGGTTTTTGTCGGTTCTATTTATTTGCTTTATCTTATTTTTTATTTAAATTTGTTCTATTAAGAAGAAGGAGGGGGAGGAGAGAGATGGAGAGAGAGAGGAAGAGGGAGGGAGAGGGGGGAGACAGGGAGAGAGAGAGAGAGAGAGAGAGAGAGAGAGAGAGAGAGAGAGCGTGTTCACCCGTTCAATCTAAAGAGCCTAGTCGAAAAGAGACTCAATTGATCACGTAATTGAAAAAATAAAAATTACGTGAACATTATTTTAGGCATATTTCTCTCAATCCTTTCTTACAACTTATTTGATTCTTATGGATAAATCTCACTTATTACATGAAATTTACATATGTATTCTTGAATTTCATTCCTTAGAATAAATTCTTGCAACATGCGAGGACCTAAATAAAAAAAATGCTAGTATTATTTTAAAAAAAGTTTACATTAAATATGTCTTTCGATTCTGTCAGATTTCTTATATCATATGAGGTGTTGGAAGTATTTATATTCTATATTAAGAAAACTGGCGATGATAATACTGGATTGAACATTGATGATTTGAACGAAAGAATTAACAGAACAAAGATTAAGAACAAGGATAAAGATAAAAAATTAAGAATTAAAAAAAAACTGAAAAAGAAGAAACCATAAAATTTTACCAGTTCTGTTACGGTTTCGGTATTATAAACTATACAAAATTTGGATACGGTTTCGGTTTCGGCTCACTAAAAAAAAGGTTTCGAAACGATTTTCAGTTCCGATTTCAGTTCAATCCGAGTCTCTGATGCTTACACTTAGTATCAAGTCTATCGTTTTTCGCTTTTATAATTATCGTATCTCGGTCCTTCACGCAAAATTCGGCATAACATTTTTATATAAATCGTGTTTTCTACACACGTTCATTTTGCCTTCGCAAATTTTTTGAAAACCGTTACAATCTATTAATATTTGCCCCGCGTCTTGTCACAGTCGCGAATTATTCTTTTACGTGGGCCTTTAGGCCACTCGCATAGTCCTAACGAAACACCTCATAGCAGGTCCATGGAAACGTCCCCGAGATTACGATGTATATAGCCTGTGCATGCCCTGACATGTATGTAACCAAATTTGCTCCGACAGTCTGATTTCAGTTAAATACTGATAGTCACCAGTCGCCACGTTTTTTTATCTAAGAACGATAGAGCTCCTTCATTTTTTAAAATCCACCCGTATCTCGTGACCTTTTGTGCAACTACTTCGGCGTAGATTATAAGTAGCAATACCTTAATACTAAAAGACCAAAGGTTCGCGTAATAATCAACACTCATTTCGTGATATGAGTTTATAACCATTTATTGTAACAAGATAATAACTATTTACATGTTCTTGAACAACTCTTTTCTCACTTCTCAACCGTTTACCGTCGTTCCGGTAAACATCCCTTGCTGCTGTATCTTAGACCTCGCACGCTTCTTTTCTACGGAAGATAATTCGAATTAACGGTGGGCAACTCCAAATTGACGTGATTATGATTTTTTCACCGTCAGAACTTAAAATCCCACCGTTAATTCTCTTCTCGACGCATACAGATCAGTATCCCCAATTGTCATTCGAATCCAACAACCCGTGCCGATGCTCAGGAGTTGGAGAATTACTCACGATCTTTTTTTTAAAATTTGCCACGATCATCATCCTTTGGCCCAGATACTTATAGTAACGGTACATTTTCCCCGTCTGGCTGTAAGTTTCCCTTTTTACTCCCTTGAACATCGTCATTATAGTCGATCATGAAGCCTGAGAGTCGTATCCCACTTTCTAACGCTTCCCATGTTACTTTAACGGTGGGTTTTTTCAAGGTTTCCCGTCTACGACCATTTCTGACCGTCAGCCTCCATCTTAATCGCCGATATAAGCTAAACAAAGAATCTAATTAAATCTTCTTTGGTGGTAATAATTGCATTAACAAATAAACAAAACATAATTATCCCCTTCAGGTATAATACTTTATATTTTCTCACCATTTCGGCGGTATCAAACTAATTAACACAAAACAAAAATAAGCTTTTCGGCTCCAAATATAATAGCTCACAATATTAACAAAACAAAATCGATTTATGATCTGCCCTTTTAGCCCTTCTTAATATTTTATTGCAATATAGGTAAAACAAAATAATCAACGCTATATATTTATGTATTTCTATATCAATATATATATAAGAATAATCTTATTCGTAATTCCTTACATAACCAATTTAAACTATCTTAACAAAATCTTTATTCCTTATACTCTATATCCATACATATATCTTTATCACTTTCTCCATTCAAAACTTTCATTCCATATTCGGAATCTTGCGTGATGTTTTCTCATTTTCTCGGCTCGAGTCTGCGACAGGCTTCAAACTGGTGGACGGTCGTAATATAACATTAAACTTTGAAAAGCTTGACTTCCAAATTCGTAATTAATTAAGACAAAATAAACTAATTATAATATAAAATAAACAACTTCTAAAGCTTCAAGTTATTTGTTTCGACTTCTTCTTCCCAGTAATATTCGTTCTTCTTTAGAGTCCTTAGAAAGATTTCCGATCCACTTAAAAGTCACAGTACCACAAATATTCGTTTTAAATTACATATGAATGCATAGACTGCAAGACGCATCAACTGCCATAAGTCAAAAAAGCAGTCAATGCGCTGCGAGGAGTGCTAAGAATTCAGTACGGTTTGTACAATCTGAGAAATTCGTAGTAATTTCGAAGCGCTTTCGAAGCGCGCAATAACTAATTCGGAACGACTTCCTGTGCAGTCTACGTACTTCATGAGTAACTCGGAACCCACCTAAAGTCAAAAAACAGATTTTTTTGTTTATCTGCCTTTGTAATCGTATATTGTTAATATTTTTAAAAAATGAACAGATGACAAGCTAATTACAGCATGGGGTTATACATTTAATGATAACTTATAGTATCTATTCAATATTTGATTCCTTTAAAGAAATTTGTCTGATAAATGTTATAAGACTTATAAGTTTAGTTCTCTCACGTTCAATCTAGATAAAACTAGGCTCATTCGATGTATTTTTGCACGAAACGAACGAATTTAGCAAAAAAAAAACATCGTTCTGTCCTGTGAAGCGAATATTTGTGCTCAAAATATATTTTTATAAAAGTTTCATTAATATATAGTCAAAAATATAGGTTAAAATATATTAATCTTTCTTTTAATAATTTAATTTTAGTCAAACTATCCATTACTTTAGTTTTAATTTTAGTCAATAATTTAGTTTTAGTCAAACTATCCATTAGTCACTCTATTCTGATCCCGGGGCTAATTGACTGAGATGGCATGCATTAAAAAAATGCATTCTTTTCATATTAGATATCAGTTTTCTCTTATTATTAAAATATTATTAGATAATGTATGTAGATATTATCAAATGTATGTAGTAACTGCTGTAGAATTTATTTTTCCGATAAGTCTCTTAATTTCGTCTGTAAAAATTCGAAACTGAAAAATGAGTCTACTAGCCCCAGTCTCCCCTATATTAAATTTTGGATGTATCAATATCATTTCACAAAACGTACATTTTTAAGTGAATTTTTTAAAGTAAACTTTCTATATTACTTCTTTAAAAAATCTAATTTGGTTTATTTTTCTGTAAAACAAGAAGTGAAAGTATATAATTATACTAATTTAGTTATAAATTTATAATTACACTAATTTAGTTTTAAAAGTTAAATAAAAACATGGTTGAAAAGAATTACTAGTCACCTGAGTATACGTTCAGTTGTCTTAAATGAAGTGCAAGTGATAAAATAAGTCTGTAATTTGTCTTCCTAACAAAAATGTACTTTACATTTGTATAATAAACTAATTTATATTTCTAAATATCATAAAGAGAGAAAGATAACAGAATGTCTCAGAAGTGATTATTTTATCAAGCATGATTATAAAATAATGCTGAGGCATCTTTCGATAGTTGCTTTGTCGATAGTCGCGGAGATGTAAAATTTATTATTTAACTGAATCGCACTATCTAATACTCGTGTCGATGGAAATTGCTGATTAATATGTAAAAAATGAAATCGCCATAAAATGTGCTGTTTTGTATGTTCTATAAAATGCTATCACGGGCGTGCACAGTTCTTTTGGCAAATAATTCAACAACTTAATTCTCATTCACTATATAATAGCTGCTCAACGGTTAAATCAGTGAAATCGCTTGTTGAGTACTTATTTAATACATATATGTTTTAATATTTTTGCAGTTGCACATAAGGTATTATTATCAAGAAGCAAATAAATGATAGTATTTTAATAAATTTTAATATCAGATAATTTATGAGAAAGATGATTTCTAAAATAAAAAGTTAAATGAGTAAACAATTAGAATTTGGCTATAGATACTTCTATTCATCTTGATTATATGATTGAATCTTGATGATTCTTGATTATAAATTTATGCGAAGATATAATATTATGTATAGAAAAAAAATTTTTTAAATATAAGTAATATTTTCTTAAGCAGTACTAAGTGAATATTTCCTTATTATAAAATTATATAAATATTTATTAAACATATATCATGTAAACATATATTATTTGATTTAAGTGCTTTTTTCTTTTTTTTGATTCAATATTTTCTTTTGAATAAATATTTACAAACAATAAATGTTTATATTAAACAAAGAAATGTTTACTTAGTATTTTGAATAAAATATTTTTTACATTAGATTTAGAATATCTATTTTTAGTGTACATCCATGAGTATATGAGGGCAAATCAATAAGTATTCGTGTTAGTAATGAAGACGCAAGCTTTCCACAAAAATTTTTTTTATTTTTCAACGTAATCCTCTTTTAGGAGGATACACTTTTTACAACACTTCTACCATTTTTTTAATTCCTCAGAAAAATACGATTTGTCGAACTCTGCAAAATAGACCTCTGTTTCGGCGATGACCTCCTCATTCGACGTCAATTTTTTTCCACCGAGCCATTTTTTCAAGTTTGGAAACAAGAAGAAGTCAAAGGGGGCTAAATCCGGAGAGTACGGTGGATGCGGCAGCAATTCGTAGCGCAATTCGACCAATTTGGCTGTGACGACTGCGGAAGAGTGAGCTCGTGCATTGTCCTGATTGCGGCACCCATCGGGCCGATAGGTTTTTCATTCCCAAGTTATGCAAAATATTGAATGCCGTTCCGTACGACACGCCTATGGCCTCTGCTACTTCACTTTCGTTCGGCGATCAGCGAAAATCATATCGTGGACTTTTTCAAACCATGTCGTGGATTTTCTCAGTAACCACGTCTGCCAGGCGGCCTGGGTGCTCCTCATCAAAAACAGACGAACGACCACGTTTGAATTCATTGAACCAATATCTGATGGTTGTCATAGATGGTGAAGAGTTCCCATAGATGGCATCCAACTTCGTTTTTATTTCTTCGCATTTTTTCCATTCAAAAATAAGAAACGAATCATATTACTCTTTTTCCATTGGATCGGAAAACACGCTCATTACAAATTGCTGTCAAATCAAGACTATTGCATGAATCACTCTAAAATTTTGTATGGAGTCGTTTGAAAAATGATAGTACACGATGGTAATGTCAACTTGCATCAGCAATGTCGCCTGTCTTGAAACACGGGTACTTATTGATTTGCCCTCGTATACATAATTAATCCATGAATATATTATATATAGTACATAAGCAAAATTTTTATTTGAGATATATTGTTATTTCTAATTTATACATTTTCATTGTCTTTTAATAATATTTTAATGAAGTTATCTTATAATAATTGCGCATACTTCTAATATAATTTCATTAATTTTAATTAAATTGTTCAACATTTTATTAATTTGAAAAATAAGCATTCGCAAAAGTGCCGCATTTAAATAATTTATACAAATATTCTTCATTATTATTCATGTACTCGTAGAAGTAGAAGAGCAATCGAATATGATTGATTTAAGATCTAAAAAATCGTCAGAAAAAATTTGAAACAAATTATGTTCGATAACACTTTTACTTGTAAAAATAAAATATATTCTTACTGTCATGAATGATGGTAGAGATAAATTAAATTTGTCGCACATCGAAAGCTTGCATTCTAAATTATTACCTAATATCATTAACATAAATGTACGTTTTACAGATGGTCCAAACTGATACCACTTTTCGTGAAATGCTTTATTTGTCATTTGCTGACTCTAAATTAAATATATAACAATAATAAATAATTATATATATTCAAATAATCGATTGTAAAAAGACAAAGGAGCCACGCTTGTTATTTGTGTTTTACAATATTTATATATTTATTGTAGACTAACAATTACTTTTTTTTTTACTTAGTGTAATATTAACAATTCACAAAGATAAAAATCCTCTTGACAAACATTCATCGTAGTCTGTTGTTAACAGTAATGTTGAAGGATTTTTATATCTGTGAATTTTTAATATTAAACTAAGTGAATCATCTAAGATATTAAGATTACATATTTCCACTTCAATTAAGCAATATAGAAGATCATAACACTAAGTGAACTTTTTTGTTAACAATTTTTTAATGAACAACGAACAACAGCTAAAATTTGTTCAAGGTCAGTCGGATTCATGACCTTGATAACATGTCAAGATCAAGGCCATTGGAGGATAGTCCCTTACACTGCATAATTAACTTCTACTTTTGATAAAGCAATAAATAAAAATTCTACACATCCAATTCAGTATAGAACAAGATCTTAGGAGTTGAGATGTTCAGTCTTTGCATTCGATACTTCATGTTTAATACTACACCGGCACTAACATTCGCCACAACGGATTATAGATAAATTCATTTATGATAATTGAAGCGTTCGAAGTACAGGAATCTCGATAGAATCTTGATTTTACGAAAGTTTTGATATGTAAAAATAGTAGGGATAATTTTATTACTCTGAAGAGGATCTGATGTGAAAAGATTGAAACGTCTGTATGTACACTCACCGACTAAAAGATTGCAACACTTTTCTTTAATGGGTTTCGGCATACAGTTTACTCACCAAGCCATTCTTACTTATGGATCCGTAAGTAAAAACCAATCGCTCGATGAGTAGGCTGCATTCAAAAACCATAGAAAAAATCTGTTGCAATCTTTTAATCGGTGAGTGTATGTAGGTATGCAATTGTTAGTCTATAATAAACATATAAATATTGTAAAACAAGCATAACAAAGCGAACAACAAGCGTAGCTCCTTTGCTTTTTTACAATTTGATTATTGAAATTTTATTCATTACAACCTACACAGTGCGACAAATATGTTCCCGGACAGGGCCTGAAAATCATAATTGAAACAACAATATGCATATTTTTTGGTTTTATTATTCAAAATATTCTCCTCTGGCTTCAATACACTTGTTACAGCGATTCAATAGTGATTCAAATGCATGTTCTAGCTCAGTTTGCGGAATTGCCTCTAGTGCCTGTGTAAAAACTGATTGGATGGTCGGAATGTCATCAAAAAAGCGTCCTTTCAATTTCAATTTCAATTTTGGGAATAATGAGAAGTCGCAGGGGGCCAAATCAGGTGAATACGGTGGATGGTTTAACACAGACACAATTTCGAGCCAAACATTGACGGACAATCGATGAAGTGTGACTTGGTGCATTATCATGCAACAAAGACCAATTTTCTCAAATCACGATATTTGGGGCGAATACGATGAATTCTGCCCATCAATAGCTTTAAAACTTCGAGATAATGTGCACCAGTAATTGTTTGGCCAGTTAGAACAAACTCTTTGTGGATAATACCTTTGCTATCAAAGAATGTGATAAGCATTGTCTTGATTTTTGATGAAACTTTTCGTATTTTTTTTGTTTGTGGTGAATTTTTTGACTTCCATTCCGCACTTTAACGCTTAGTTTCTGGATCATATTGAAAACACCATGTTTCATCACCCGTAACAATTGATTTTAGGAAATTTGGGGTATTTTCTGCAACGATGTCTCTGGAATAATTGATTCTCGCTGATTTTTGATCGCTTCTTAATGTGTGTAAACCAAACTTCGCACAAACCTTCGTTTTACCCAAATCTTCATGTAATATGATTCGAATCGTTTCTCTACTGATATTTAAAGCCTCCTCCATCATTTTTAGTGATGCATTGCGATCGTTTGCAACAAAATCACGTACTTTGTCGATCATTTCGGGTGTTCGAACCAAAATTGGACGTCCTGATTTTTTGTCATCTTCAAGGGTCTCTCTGCCTTCCAAAAAATGCTTATGCCATTCAAAAACAGCTGTACGATCTAGACATTGACTGCCGTAAACTTGTTGCATCGATCGAAATGTTTCTGATGCACTTTTATCAAGTTTTGCGTTAAATTTAATCACTGCTCTTTGTTCCAT
>NW_011627185.1:24387-38636 GCF_000204515.1 Acromyrmex echinatior
GAAGAACTGGAGTCCCTCGGCCCATTAGATCACCTGAAAACATTGAGGCAGTGAGAGCTTCAATTTTGCGATCACCACAGCGTTCTGCGCGCAAACATGCGTCTGCCCTTGGACTTTCCGATCGTTCTGTGAGGAGAATTCTTCATGATGATCTTCATTTCCATCCTTACAAGATGGCGATTGCGCATGAACTTTCTGAGCGTGACTTCAATTCTCGGAGGAACGCGTGTGAGGTTCTTCTTGAAGTCGTTTCTGAGGACGCTATTGTTTTTTTTAGTGATGAAGCCCATTTTCATTTGTGTGAATCCGTCAACAAACAAAACATGCGCTACTGGGCTGACACCAATCCTCGAGAATTGCATCAAAGGCCTTTGCATTCACCTAAAGTTACAGTGTGGTGTGCAATTTCCTCAGCTGGAATTATTGGTCCCTGGTTCTTTGAGGAGAATGAAGTCGCAGTGACAGTGAATTCGGACCGGTATTTAAACATGTTACAGGAATTTTTTTTTCCACGGCTAGATGAGTTGGACTTAGGGGACATTTGGTTCCAACAAGACGGTGCAACGGCACACACTTCAAGAGCATCGATGGCTGTATTGAGGGAACACTTCCCGCCTCATCTCAATTAGGGGCGATTTGGAGTGGCCGGCCCGCTCTCCCGATTTGATCCCTTGTGACCTTGTGTTTTTTTTCTATGAGGTTTTTTGAAATCCCGTGTTTATGTGAACCGTCCAAGTACCTTACAAGATTTGAAGACCAACATCCAGGAAGAAATTGTCAACATAACGCCTGCTATGGCAAGAGTCATGACAAACGCCAGAAATCGGTTTACTCAATGTATGGAGAATGGGGGACGTCACCTATCTGATTTGATCTTCAAAACTATGTAAAACAAAACTTTAGGTATGCGCCTACATTATAAAAAAAAATAAAAATGTTCTGATTCATACAATGGGTTTTATTAAGTTTTGAAAAAAGGAAGTTATGCTGCTGCACCCTGCGAATATTAATCATTATTCTGCCACTGAAAAAAATCGACATCCATTTTGAAGAATTTTGCGAAGCATCCCCTCTGAATATATAATATTACAGGACAAATGATTCGTAAATTTGAGCAACATTAATATTCCTCTAGAAGTCTAATTTTTGTTACAACTAGGAGAAAAATTTGATCTTCCAATCGATAAACATAATAAAAAAAAGTCCTAGTTAAATTTATTAAACATATAGAAAACAGTAACTGATCATCCAAATAATATTGTTAATTTTGTCAGAAATAACTCTATTCCAATCCTCAATAGATTTTATAACAATTTTCCTTCTCTAAATTTTACTGACAAATAAATTTCCGAATGGCTGTTTCTTACAAAAAAAAATTATCAATGACCATCCTAATATACTTATTATTAATGCTGATAAAGGAAATGTCACTGTTGTTCTCAATAAAGACTCTTATATTCTAAAAATAGAGGAGATTTTTTCGGATGTTGACACCTATTCAATTATTAACAGAGATTCTACAAAAAAGATAACTCAAAATCTACGTGTATTATTTACGAGATAGAAGGGCAGTGGTTTCATCGATGAGCCCATTATAGAAGATTGCTTACAATAGATGACAATATTCCTAGAGCGTATCCCTAGAAAATTTTTCTCAGAATTTTTCATATAATTTTTCAGAATTTCTATATAATTTTTTAGAATTTCTTTATAATTTTATAATTTTCTCTCTTTTTTTATATAAATTGGAACATTTCTCAAAAAATCTACATCTTTTCTCAGAATTTTTCATATATATTAATTATGAAATATCGTAAGATTTTTATGATTTTTTGTAAGTATAATTTCTGGTGAAATGTTATAAAATCTAAAAAATTTAAAAATACTTTTTAAAAATTATGGGATGAGAAATTTCAGAATATTTCGGAATTCACTTGTATGAAAAATTCTGAGAGAAGATGTAAACTTTCCAAATATTTCTAAGTATTTCTGAAAAATGTTCCAATTCGTATAAAAATTATGAGAAAAATTTTCACCAGGGATGGATTGACTAAAATTCATAAAGTTGGTAACCTATTGAGAATAATTGTATCATCTATAAATAGTCCATTATATTATTTGTCTTTTTACTTATACAACATTAAGAGCATATCACAAGCTTCTAGTCACAGCTTCCATCTAATCGAAATATAATAATTTTTGAATTTAATTGTGTTTTGGCTTCTTTGGATGTTGTGTCCCTCTTTACTAATGTACTAATGTACCTACTGATTTGGCATTAAATATAATAGTATTGAGAAAAGATGGGACCATTTTTCCACAAAGTCAAACATTTCAAAGGATGAGTTATTGCTATTAATTTTGTCTTAAATTCTACTTTTTTTGCTTTAACAATAAATTTTATAAACAAGTTTTTGGTACTCAAATGGATTTACCGTTCCTGTAATTACTGATATTGTAATGCAGGATTTGAAAGAATTGGCTATCACAAATACAACCATTATTTTGCTATAGATATGTCGATAACATTATTTTTGCACTTCCATCTGATGCTATTAATGACACACTTAATATTTCCACTTCTTTACGTACATAATTGCAATTTACAATACTATGGAGGCATTGATAATAGATTGAATTTTCTTGACACAACTTTGATTATTAATATAGTCAGAGAATTATTTTCAATACTTATCATAAAATAATTTTCTGGAAAGTTCCTAAATTTTCATTCCAATCACTCTCTTTGTCACAAAAAAGGCACAATCATTATTTATATAGAAAAATTATATAGAAAATGATTCAATTATCACATCCTCGATTTCAACATAAGAATCTAGCAGATACAATATTTTTCTTAATAATGGTTATCCTCTCTTTTTTATTTTTACCACAATAAATAAATGTTTAAAATTTCACATACACAATAAATATACCACACAAATCAAAGAAAAATTTTTCACAATTCCTTATGTCAAGTCTCCGAAATTTCTCATCTATATCCAATATGTTTCATTGTAAATTAGCATTTTCTACTATCAACACTTCAAAAAATTTTATAAAGAGAGAACAAGATAAGTTAGAATTGTTTTCTATTCAAAATGTGATATATAAGATTTCATGCGATTGTGAAGCCAGCTATGATGGCCAAATAAAAAAGTTGGCCAAACATACAAGAATACGTGAATATATTTCAAATATTAACAAAAAAACCCTTCTCCATCTATCATATCCGACCACCGTATCAATTTCAATCACAATTTCAAATGAAATAAAGTTAAGATTTTAAACAGTGAATCTTCTTACAACAAGAGATTGATATCTGAAGTGATTCACATAAAAAGGCAAAAACAGGGCTTAAACAAACAAAATGATACAGAATCATTGCCTGAATCTTATCTACATATTGTACAATCCCTCTCCTCCTCATAATTCCTCTTTTTCTTTCCTTTTATCTCCTTTCTCCCTTCCACTTTCATCTACACTTCTATCCCCTTTCTCTCTAATTCCCACTTCCCACTACTTTCTAACATTATCTTTTTTTTTCCTTCTCTAAGTGTCAATTTTTTACAATGTTTCATAACACCGAAGAGAGAATACATTGTTTTACTCTTATTGCTTTGTCTCTTATTTCAACCGACTTTCTGCGACATGACACATATTTTATTTTTGACTGGATAAAATTTGTTTTTATGTGAAAAGTATTTATTTTTATTAATTTGAGCTGTTACTAAATTATACATTTTTATATAATATATAAATATACATTATACAAATTTTAACAATAAGATTGGAAACATGATCGTTTATGTTAAATACATTATTTTAAATACGAAGAGCCAAATTTGGGAAATTTGGGAAGATTATTAATATTACAGATTGATTGCGTTGAAAGTTCGATAACCATATCAGCACGCAATTATCATTTTTGAAATTAATTCATTTATATGAATATACATATATAATAGTTCAATATATCTTAATTTTCAGACTGTAGTTTCGTATTTAAAGTAACAAATTTTTATTTTTATTAACATTTGCTTTGTATTATCTCACTGTATTATATTGTCTGTCTTTGCTATTCATTGCAATTTTTCATTTTAAGTATATCAATAATTTTGCGCTGATATATGATCCTTGTACATTATATCTTGCCTACAAAACAAAATTCGGTTTTATGCGTTCATTCTCCAATTTGCATTATATCAAAGGACATATTTCTAAACTTTTTAATTATTGACTGTAATTATCATGTGGCGACTGTCTCAAAACTACAATATAACTGCGGACAAGATTTTATTTGATTTAATGTTACCGTTTGTTAAAGAGAGAGCGAAGTATAATTTTATATTATGTTTTGTTTTTACAAAATTTGTTTTTACAAATTTTATATTATGTTTTTTATATTATATTTATAATATCATATATTTTAACATTGATAATGATCCTATCGCGATCGAAATGTTTGTTTATTGCTAACAATTTGTTATTAAATCTTAATCGAAGGATATAATTGTTTCTTTACTTATGTTCCAACTTCTACATTAACGATGTAATTTTATAAAAATTTTTTGGCTCATAGCCCTTTTGCTTTCTTGTTTTTTAAATAAATATAGATTAACTTAATTTAGCATTTATTATCTTTCTTTCATCCTTCCCTCGTTCTTCCAGCCTCAGCGACATTAGGTTACATCGCGCGCGACTGTATTAGTGTTTTAGTGTTACGCGCTCTTACTAAGCATTCGAATCTGCGATAAAAAAATAATCTTTACTTAATTGCGAAAAGGGTTCGTAAAGAGGACAAAGACAATAAATATAAATAGTAAATATCCTATATATAAATAAAAAAATAAAAATATTTCAGTGTTTAAAAAATTATTTTGTCTCTGTGCCATTCCTTCCATCTTATCTCTGTGGTATTGCGTTACGCGCGACACCATCGCGTGTGACAAATCGTGCTGTTATTATTGCACACACAGTGCGTTCGAATTATAAAATAAAATATAATATAATATAATGTATAATATAATATAATATTTAAATAAAATATTTCGCGTGTGAGAAGATGGTGATGCATAAGAGACAGTAAGTATAAATGATAAGTGTAACGTGCGGGACCGCGCCCGGCAGACAATGATCCTGCGTGACATCATCCCAGCTGACCGCGACGCGATGTATTTTTCCGCACATCTCGCTGTAACATAATTTCCCATGACGTAATTTCGTCGCACACCCCGCGTCCATTGACATCATCTTCGTCCTCCGCATATCTCCATAACGTTGTTCCCCTCGCTCAGTAACGTCACCCTCTGTGACGTCATCCCTCCGCGATATCATCCTTCTCATCTAGTGATGTTATACACCCCGGACCCCTCCGCGCCGCGGATACCCCCTCGCCCCTCACTTCAGAGGATCTCTTCTTAGAATCCTCCTTTATATACTACTTATTATGTGGATAAATTAAACGTAATAAATTTAAATATTACTTAATTATAAATTGAATATATTTTCAAATATCATGTTTGAAGTATTAGAAATAGCTGAAACCTTTTTGATGATATTTAAAAAAAATTGCAGATTCTTTCTGTAACTGTTCAGCAACCTTCTAACAAGACTTTATGTGCGAAAATTGCGATTCCAGAGCTGTCTCAGAAATGTTGCTGACATATTTTGCAACTTTTATGAAATGTTTCACTTTTCAATTGAAATATTTCAAAGAAATTTCTAAAAACTTTCGGTGTTGTGTAGAGCAATATCTTTTGAATGAAGCGTTTGCAAGCATACCACATATAATAATTAATGATAACACTTATTACTTACTGTACTCAGCATGATACCAATGAAGCAAAACCTTAAGACACTGTTCACATAGATCATACTGAAGTTCAAAGACAGTAATTTCTTTAACATAGATGATAAGCTAAAATAAAATGCACATACACATAAAATATTATAAAATATTTAATATTTTATATATTTAAAATTTATAGTAATATATATATATATCATCAAAATCCCTAAAATCTTTATTTCTTGTATTGTCTCTGCGAGATTTTGCAGGTAATAAAAGATTTTTTCTTGTTATAAATATCAATAAATCATTTTAATATCATTATATTTAAAATAAATAATCTGGGGAGATGATCCCTTGATTGATCTTAACATATGTTGATCCTGAATAACCTTCAACAAGTTTTAGTCGTCACTCGCTATTCGTTAAAAAGTTAGCGATTAAAGTTTATAATTACAGTTTATTATTTCCTTGTTTTATAATGTTAAGAAGTCGGATAACTCTAAACAGAAGGAAAGAGAGAGAGAGAGAGAGAAAGATATAGAACAGACAAATTAATACAACTTTCCACGCGAAACGTATTCCGCCTCTCCTTCCTTCGAAGAGGCATCCGAATTTCCAAGTGAAGGGAGATCTATCCCATTTCCTTTCCCTCCCTGTCTAAGAGCGTGACTTTCCACGCAAAGCGAGGGACACCCAAAACTAAAATACGGATTGAATTAGTTTTTGGGGGCAGTGCCGTCCCGCCGCAGGATATTGCTTCCACGGATACATTTTACAACACGAAACGAAGTCTTCTCCATCTCCTCCCCTGTCTAGGGGCGTACAAGATAAGAGGGGAGATAGAGTGGACTACGCTTCGCTTTGTAAAATATATGCGTTGAGGCTATACATGCCGTCTCCTTATGAGGACGACCAAAAGCATTGCCCCCAAAAGCTATAACCTAACTCAACCCATATTTTAATTATGTGTGGTCCTCGTTTTACGGGGAAAGTAGTGCGCCCCTAGGTAGAGAGGGAGGTGGGGTAAAACTCGCTTCGCGTATTCTCTTAATCAGTCTACTCCACACCTCTTCCCCTGCCTAGAGATATCTGATTCTTTATGTAAAGCAGGGAAATAATTACTAACTTTAACTATTAATAACTTTTTAACGAATAACGAGCGATGGCTAAAACTTGTTGAAGATTACTCAGGGTGACAACATGTGTCTATATTAAATTTTAAATTACTATTTTAAATATGTGACAGAATAATAATAACATAATTAAATATAGAACTACTTTTTTTTAGATTTTTTATAAGAATTAAAAAAGAAAAAACATTCTATGTCATTTTTTGGGTTCAAGATCCTTCAATAACTATTATCAACGCATTTATATATATTCATATGTATTTATATATATGTATTTTTTTCTTTTAAAGAACAAATTTTAATAAAATTTTCTTGATTACTTACTGAACGATATTGCTGTGATGTCGACATAATGCTATCATTTCTTTTTTTACCCAGCGATTTATTCCAGAGCAGTATTTTTGATGAGATTCATCGAGCTTACTTAGCGAATTTCCGTCTCGAAATATTACAGCGAGTTTTATGGCGATGTACCGATACTGCGCCGTTATCAGTAGCACAAGATGTATCATATAAACATCCATCCCGACTTTCTTTACAAAAACATACATGTTACCGATCAGTATGAGAACGCTGCCCAATAGGAAGACATCAAGAGAAAAGGGTTGCTTGGAGAAGACTGCTGGCATTCTATAGTCCTCGTAAAAGAAGAAAATTTTTTTAAAAATGAACAGAAATGGTAAGCAAGCCCATACGAAAACACCCAACCAGCCAGACAGCCAATAAAACTTAAGCGGATTCTCCATAGGCCGTAGAGTTGTCATCACAACATTCTTCATAGTCTCATCCGAAAAACGTAAAATATCGTTTAGTTTTTGAATCAGTTGATTCAGCAGCTGTCTGCGTGAGTAAATCCGCACGGCCATAAAAAACATTTCTATGGTAACCACACAGAGAACTGTACCGTCTTTTAGAGCCTTCTTCCGTGGTACCAGAATCAGTCCGGGAATTAATGCGATTGTTTGAATTATTTCAATCAGCCATATCAAGGCGCTGTATATCTTCCACGTTATCGGAAATCGCGAATCATTTGATCTTAAGGGCAGCAAGTTACCTGATAGTGCATTTAAGCGAACATTTAGAGGATTTACGCTTTGAAAATCCATATTCTTGATATAATTCTTCTCTTCGTAATAAATGTTAGAGAATGGACTTCTTTTAAGTGTCCGGACAGTTTACTTACATCGATGCTACATTATATGTTGCATTTTAAATATACAGAGACAACATAAATGCTACTTATTCTATTTTATGATCATCGCAAAAGATTTTTCGATTCAGACTGATATTTCCTACATGTCGCTCTTTTATCGTGTTTTAAAAGCCGCACTTAACCAATCGTAGATCTACAGTTATTTATTATTTCTCTTCAATTACTTCTTTTCTACTTGGAGTATAGCAGTTACCAATAGCATATTTTATGTACAAATGTTAGCATAAAGCAGAAGACATTCAGCTACCTTCAATCACAATTATAAACATGTTGACAAAAGCAAACTTCAATAATATCGTGAATAAAGATCTAGAGATAGCCTTTTATTGTTGCAGGCAAATATAGAAATTCATAACTAAAGGTTCTTGCAATAATATATGATTTATTATAGTACGTCCTTTTCATTATATTTATAGTGGAGATACGTACGACTACATAAACTTTCTTCTTTGAAGGAACGATTATCTTATAGTACTTCGTCAACTGTGGCAAGAGAAACTTGATCCTATCTAAACGTGAACTTCGCAGACTTAAGTTGCTGTCCAATCCGGGGAAGAAGGAAGAGAGGTTTAATATACGGGATACATTGAAACATTTCATTATATTAAAACATTTCAAAGGAGGCGATCCACGAATTGAATACCTATATTCACAAGGCTGATACTTCAGGTTTGTCCTCAATTTTTATTTTTATTAAAAAATAATTAGAAAATTAAATAATTTAAAAATTTTAAAAATTGAAGATTTTATCATCATAATGACAATTATAGAATATTATATCTCTATTTTTTAAATTTGATATAGATATTGCTTTTAGATAAATGGATATAAATTAAATATTGCATTTAAATATATTATTATATGTTCTTTCTACTATTTTCTCAGAAATTATTATATTTTTGTCGATAAATGTTTTTTCCTATATATAGGTTTTTATATTTTATATTTCTGTGAAATAAAAAATTCATGTTTGAAAATGAAAATCTACAAAATCTGTGTTAAAATTGAAAAAAGTAATTATAAAACAGAATGGATTTTTCCAAGAACTGGATTTTTTTTATTAAACATTACAATAAATTGCAAACTTTTTCCATATTGACAAACAAACTTTAATTTTTTCTAAATTCTATGACAAGAAGATAAGTACTTGTAACTAATAATATTATTTATAATATATATCGAATTAGTGAATTTTAATTTTCCAGTAATAAATAAAAAAATGTAATAATCTCTATATACACGTATATTTGTACATTAATACATATCACACAGCACACACACGCGCGTGCGCGCGCGCTTCTATGAAGAAATTATTTCAACAAAATTAAAATAATTAATATCATATTTATTTTATTATTATTTTTCCTCTCAAAAGAAAAAATTTTGACCAGGGCATGTAAGAACGTTTATTGATATGGGCCTGAGTAAGTCTGACATAATTCAGATCATTTCTATGATTCAGCAACGCATTTTTCATGACAGCGCCGCTGTCGGAATATTGCGGAACTAAAATATTACTTGATTTCATGGTTTCACAATAATTTCGGATACTCTTTTCTCTTACACTAAAACCCCTACTTTGTTTCTAAAAACATAGGATTGTTCTTTCAAGTTTTCTGCGATTCGCCAGTTACGTTTTATAACCGTGCAAGGTCTTATATGCAGCACATTATGACGTGTTGACTACAGAAGGCGATAATGAAACTGTAAGTCTTCAATTTTCTTTCGTTTTTCGTATTCAAAGCTGGCGAATTGCGTTGTTGTCGATACTTTAATTGTGGAGAAGGATTTTTCAATTCATAAACACAATTAAGAGAAAAGAGTCTTTAATAATTAATGATAAAACAGGACACTCCAGCATCTCCGTAAGATATTGTTAAAATTTAATTGAAATACTATTTTTTTCTGAAAATTAAAGAAATGTAAAAAATGAGCAAATCGCAAAGTCAAAGAATTGTGCTCATAATATGAGATACTTCGAGAAGTCGATAATAAATCGCAATGTACATTAGTATTGCAATTAAAAAACTTTAATGTTTCTAAAATGCAAACAAATAATAAATATGCGCTCAAAATGACCATGCATTACGATACATTGTAGCAGCGACGGTGCTAGGGTATTTGGCGCCTTCCTCCCCCCGTAAATTTTAAGTTAACGCTCTACGTATAGGGCAGGGAAACGCAACTAAATTTTTTAACAGGCCAAATATATTGAAGTTATACCGCGGGCCATACCAGTAAAATTTAGAATTTATATTTTTTGTTTTCTTCGAATTATCCAGGAATCATCACGTGGAGAAGACAAAGTCGATTCCTTTTCTTTTTTGTTTTTTTATTTTTTATTTCTTTATTTTTCTTTTTTTATTTTATTTTTTTTGTTTTATTTTTTTTCTTTTTTTTGTTTTATTAATTTAATTTAATTTAATTTATTTTTTTCTTTTTGTTTCATTATTTTTTTTTATGTTTTAATATACCAGATTGAAAATTTCTCGAGAAATTCTTTTAATCATAAAATGCTTTTAATGAAAATTGTGCTTTCCCAGTTTGGATTAGTTTTTTGAAATTCGGCTCGTAAGTGATATTACTTACTAACATGTAATCGCTCAAATGATTATCAGTGATTCGATTTCAAAATTTATTTTTTATTATGTTCATCTTAGAAAATACTGCTTCACAAATATATGTGAATCCAAACATCGTACATAGCAAAGTATCCATTCTTTTGAGATTTGGAAAAGATTGTTCAGGAAGGATTCTGTTCAAAATTGTGTAACATCTGTTTCAGCAAATATTTCTTGCAGCACATTATTCTCATGAAATTCAATAATTTCCAGTTGCAATTTAGTCTTTTCGAAAGTAAACAGTTGCATTGCTGTATTAATCCAATTACTATTTGTCTCAAGATTGAATGACTTTGCATTGTTCTTAATAAGTCATCAATTTGATCAAAATCTATAAATCGGGAAGCAAATTTAAACTGCATATCTTTTAAAAAGCGCTCGTATTCCTCGAAGTATGGAATTTTTTCAATATTGTTTTCAAAATGTGCTTTTAATAAAGGAAAATCAATCAGCTCTCTAAAATTCAAATCATTCTCAAATAGTTTTAACTTTCTTTAGAAAGCTTTAATTTTTTCCCATATCAATTTTCCCTTGCAAAGCTAGATTCATTAATATGTGAAAACATATCACACAAATAGTGTAATTTAGCAACATTGATCACATTGCAAAGAAATTCAAAATATTCAGTAACTGTTTTATATTTCTACTTTTGAGAAAATCCAAAATTTCACTTAAGAAAATTATCCTTTTGAGTGCATTTCTTTTGTTCAACCAGCGAACATCAGATGAAGAATATATGCAGAAGAAGATCTGTATATTCAGAATTACATTCTACAAGAAAAGCTCGGAATTAGCGATGTTGTAATGCTGAGTGAGATTTCAAGTAATTGATAATTTTCATTATCGTATGCATGACATTTTTGAAATCATTCGAAAGCTTTGCGCAAAGAACTGCTTGATGATTATGCAGTGCAATGAAATGATTTTAGAATTAATTTGCTTTAAAAGTGTTAAAACCATTTGTTTTCCCAATCAATGCTGGTGCACCATCGGTAGTTACAGAAAGAATTTGTTTATATAAGAAATCATTATTGTTCATAAATTCCTAGAAGCGTTCAAATAATATTTGACCAGTTGTGTGATCATGCAATAGCAACAATGTCAAGAGTTCTTCTTTATAATTATTATTCAAAATATAACGAACAAACACAGTCATTTGTGCTACATCGAATATGTCTGTAGATTCGTCAATCACAAGCCAGAAAAACTGTGTTTTAGTAAGATCAGTCAATATACTCTCACGAACTGGTCTTGCGCAAATTTCGATCTTACGAATCGTGGAGTCACGAGATAGTGAAATTTGGCTATACATTTCAGCAATTTTTTTCTTATTATTGTAGGAAATAAGATGAATCCAATGATGGAAATGTTCGGTGAGCCAATATCTATGGACGACAATTCAGGAGAGAATCACAAATCGCACTTCAACGCTTCGCCGTGCCACACACGTTTCCGTGCCACACACGTGTTTCGCCATCTTCCAACTCCTTAACTCTACTAATCTTCCTGTACCTTTTGATATTCTAGCGCATATCGTCATAGTCAGAAACACGCGAACAAAATAAAAATTTATAAACAAAACATATACTCTTTCTACATTATCGAAAACTGTATTTGAAACTTGCATCAAGCATTCTTTGACTATCACATAATATGAAAATGGCACCGTATGTGTGGCTAAAATCTATGCAATACGCAAAGATGCTTCACTGCACTTTTCCTATTCAAACATGTTTCATTATCATTTAAGAATGCTCAAATGATGTACGAAGAGTAATAATTTTTTCAATTTTAAGTGAAGAACTCTTTGGAAAATCTTTGTCATATTTTCTCAAATGCTTAGTTTCATAATGGCGACTTATATTTGCTACTTTGCACGCAATAACTATTTTGTTGCAAATTAAACATGTTAGTTTTGCATTTTTATAAGATGGAAGAATAAAGAAAAATTCTTTACTCCATTTTGCTTGAAATATTCTATTTTCAAAATCGATTTTTCATTGTTTTGGCTCAGACATTCTAAAAAATAAAACAAAATGTCCTAAATCCGATTCTAAATAGAAGTTCAAATAAAAGATAAGATTAACTTCGCAAAACGAAGAAATTCCTGACGAAATAAGAAAGACTACTAATCTCTACAAATCATACTTTTTTTACTGAAAAGAATTAAAGATCAGATATTGTGATCAAGGTGCAGAAGCGCGTCCTGACTCAATTCGGCAGTAAATGTAGCAATCAAAGATACCAGATTGTAGATGCAGATGGAATAACGCTGTGGTGAACGCAATGATGGAGGGAGATAAGTCGCTTAGTGGCTGGCTACGCAAAGTGCTCTACGCAGCTAATCGTCAGGCGACTCATCAGTAGTAAAGCAAGGCGGGTTCTAACCCAGGGGCTAGAGCGGAACGCGGGGTGCGGGAAATACTCGTAGGCGCGGGGGATACCTAACGCGGGGAAAGGTCTGGGCTCCCACACAATAGGGCTCCTTTTTTTTTGTCGTCACTCAAAATTTCGCCACTTTTTTTTCCAAAAATGCATCGGTAATAAAGGTTTGTATGTTAGAGAAAGATAGACCGGCATATCTTGTTTGCCGCTTGTGTGGCATTTTTGCCTTTCCGGTAAAAGAAAAGCATTGAATGCCTAAAATGCACTTTGTTTTCTTCCATATTCAAAGGCGTATAAAACTGACAAAAATTAACGTATCATAAATTTTTTTCCAAATATGTCTAAAGTACCTTCTTTTACGATATGTACGCATGTCATTTGTTTTCAATCGTTCTGACATACACAGTGTGACAAATATGTTCCCGGTCACGAACCACATCTCAGCAACCAGTGGCGACATCTGTGCGTTCAAACATGCATTTTAAAGGTTGAACATTTTGCTATCATCTGTCAAACTTTCATTCATTTTGGTTGACATATAACGAAGATATGACAGTTCATGTTAAACAAGATTTTGGTCGAGGTAGAAATTTACCAATTACTGGTGCATATTATCTCGAAGTTTTAAAGCGATTGATGGACAGAATTCATTCGTGTTCGCCCCGAATATCGTGATCCAGAAGATTGGTTTTTGTTGCATGATAATGCACCGAGTCACATTTCATTGATTGTCCGTTAATGTTTGGCTCGAAATCGTGTCTCTGTGTTAAACCATCCACCGTATTCAGCTGATTTGGCCCCCTGCGACTTCTCATTATTCCCAAAATTGAAATTGAAATTGAAAGGACGCTTTTTTGATGACATTCTGACTATCCAATCATCGTCTACACAGGCACTAGAGGCAATTCCGCAAACTGAGCTAGAACATGCATTTGAATCACTATTGAATCGCTGTAACAAGTGTATGGAAGCCAGAGAAGAATATTTTGAATAATAAAACCAAAAAATATGCAAAAAATATGGGCTTATTTACCAACCAATAGTGTTCTTGTAAAAGCATCGACAATCTGTAAAATGACTTCAGGTAATTAAATAAATTTCCTTTT
>NW_011627186.1:18488-40621 GCF_000204515.1 Acromyrmex echinatior
CTGACTATGATTCCAATATCGGCGGCGGAGGGGTTCGCTCTGGTAGAGTGGGGGCCCATTAACTTTTACAATATTACATTTATTATTAAACAGTTTATTTATTTATCTTAAAATGTAATCTTTGAAAAACATTTTTATGTAATTTATTCACTACTCACAATTGTTATAATACATTATTTTAACACAAAGAATATTGAAGAATATTGAAAATCAATTTAACACAAAATATTAAAATAATCACAGTATATTACATAACAATAAGCTAAATTAACATTGGAATATATTAAAAATTTAACACAAAATTTTAACAAACTTGGAGTACAAATTAGTTCGGTCCGTTTTTTGGTGTTCAAAAATGCATTTATTTCAAAACAAAATGAATGAACAGATTAATTAGTATTGTCCGTCGCTGGCTACTACTTTTTCCCCATCTCTCAGGCAATTTTCGAATTCCATCTCGAAAAAATGACTCGTCTTTGGAGGCAATCCAATTTTGGAGCCAATTTTCGATTTCTGCGGAAGAAGTGAATCGGTGACTTGCCAAATCGTGCTGCATTTTTCGGAACAATCAGTAATCAGAAGGAGCAATGTTCGGAGAATACGGCGGGTGCGGTAAAACATCCCATTTGAGCGTTTCCAAATATTTTTTTACGACTTTTGCGACATGAGGCCGAGCATTGTCATGAAGAGAAATAACTTTATCATGTCTTTGCTCGTATTCCGGCCGTTTTTCTCGCAATGCACGGCTCAAACGAATCAATTGTAGCCGATACCGATCGCCCGTAATGGAATCGTCAGGTTTCAACAGCTCATAATAAACAACACCCTTTTGGTCCCACCAGATACAGAGCATGATCTTCGAATCATGAATGTTCGGCTTTGGTGTTGATGTTGAGGTCGATGGCAATGATTGACTGGGCTTAGCGTAGTATTTTTTCTTCTTGGGATTGTCATAAAATATCCACTTCTCACCTCCAGTCACAATCCGATTCAAATCGTCTCTCGGTTTTAGTTCATAAAGCACCCAATTTCCTTGCTTTTGAATTATTTCCATGGCTCTCAATCGTGCAGAAACGGTTTGTTGAGTTACTCCCAATGATTCTGCAAGCTCCTCTTGCGTTTGACTCTGACCTTCTTCGAGTAATGCCTCTAATTCTTTGTCTTCGAATTTTTTTGGCTGTCCAGAGCGAGGCTTGTTTTCAACGCTGAAATCTCCATCCTTGAAACGTCGAAACCATTCCTTACATGATTTATCAGTTTGAGTAGTGTCACCATAAACTTTGACAAGCAGTCGATGGGTTTCAGCTGCACTTTTCTTCCAATTAAAGCAGAAAATTAGAACCTCCCGCAAATGCTGCTTGGTTAACACAAAATTCGACATTTCAAACACAGTAAAAATCAAGGTTTTTGTATGAAATTCAAATCGATATAAACTGAATATTATTAGCAGATATTTAACGTCTCTGAAAACGCCAAAATCAGCTGTCACTATAAACCATTCACAACAGCCATCTTTTAGAAAACGGACCGAACTAATTTGTACTCCCAAAAAATCTCGCGAGTATCGAGTTTCCAATGACATTAAAAGACATTTCCAAATTCGAACATTTGAACGCGATATCGATCAATGTATACAGCATTGAAAATGAACAGATCCTTCCTCTGCGATTCACCCGCGATAAGAAGCACGTGAACATATTGTATCTGCAAGATCCACGCAACGACGGTGTCGGGCATTTTGCGTAAATAAAAAATCTGTTCCGTCTCGTGAATTCACAACTCTCGAAAAAGAAGCACAGGAAATTTCTACGACCGGTAAGTATAAGAAAAAAAAATTATAATTTTCCTTTTTACTAATAAACAATAATAATAATTTTCGGTTTTTTTTTCAGATGTCTTCATTACTTCGAGTCGGTCGAAAAATTACAGTAGTCGCATGCTGTGGACTGTAGCAAATTAAACGATTGTGTCATTCGATTGCCGAGCAAGGATGATAGGTGACTCAAATTCGGCAACTATAACAATCAGGAACGAGTGCCATTCATAATATACCGATTTGGAGTGTGCTCTAGATAGAACAGATAGGGATCCTGAATATCAATAACACAAAGTGTTTAGTATCGTGTATTATGTGCACTGCTCGTACGACAACTCGTTGTCGATGTATCGATGTCGTCGTGATTAAGAGTGTATAGTTCACGCAACAACTCAACGATTTGGCACATTGCTTGAAAAATATCGTATCCGCTAACGTGCCTATGGAAGTTGTCTAAACAGTAATGGGAGGCATACCATAGCGCGACGCATTGCCATTTGTATCAAAAACCGTTTGCGCCAGAGGATACGCGGATCTGCGATCATTAACCGGAAGATATCATGGTCTAGCACATTCGAATTGCAATTTTAATTATAAAAATTCGTTCTATATTTCACAATTTATCGGACTACAACGCGTATTTTATAATTAAAAAACTCGCTACAGCGTATAATAAACATGTAGATGTACCGATATAAAATTGTACAGGGTGGGCCATCTATTGGTACGTTTTTAAAAATGCGATCAAATGAGCATACATTGATATTTTTTATTAATTTTTTTTTTGTTGTGAAGCTAAAAGTATCCGCGTCAAGAATGAAAAACGATTTCGTTCATGTGGCTCCCTCTACTGGCCTTACAGTATGCCATTCGGTCACCCCAATTATTAATGACATTTTGGACTACCTCGGCGCCAATTTCACTCAAAATAGTCGTAATATAATGTCATCCACTAACATCCCTTTCTCACGAACTTTCCTCACCAATTTGCGTATAGCTCCTTCGGTGGGTGCTCTATCATGACCCATATTTCTTTTCAAAATTCGTACAGTTTCGGCGACACAGCACTGACTTTGAAAATAAGTTTTTAAAATTTCAAAACGCTCTTCAAGAGAAAACATGTTGTTTCGTGCCGCGGACGGTATGACTAATAAACTGTCAAAATTTCGGGTCTGGAGCTCGTTCGGTGTTGCCATACGACGAAATTCAAAAACGTACCAATAGATGGCCCACCCTGTACAAAAAATAGTTCAAACAATACTAGGTATTTACATAGCTATGATGCATCCATCTGCTGGTGAATTTGAATTCTACCTTTAGATTCATTTGTAGTCAACTTAAAATATTTCAGAATTTACATATCTGATTAAGGCCGCAGCGCAGACCCTTTGCATAACGCATGACACATAGTGCATAAGCAAATCAATTGAAATCCTTTCTTTTCTTCCATTTCGAGGAAAAGAGAAAGTTTAATTGATTAATTTTCTTATACACTATTATATATTATGCAAAAGTCTGTTTTCTGTAACTCGTTATGCAGTCATTATGAATTCATAACGACAGTTAACGTAACTTTTTTATTATATAAAATATCTGCAGAATTCCGCTGCTATGGTCATTACGATAATGATATATTTTCACAAAGCGATGTCATTAATGATAGCGATCTAGCTCTCTATCGATATATCGATACAGTGCTAGTGAAACTGTAGGTAAGTAATGTCGCAATAGACGAGTGCAATGACGACTGTCTTTTAAAATGTTAAACAGACAACAATTTCGAGGGCGATGATAAGGACGTATTTTAATATGAAATTTTGGCATTTCGTATTTTTTGGTATCGCGAAATTGATCGATTTAGCCGTTTATTGAGAGATCTGACAATTTCGGATGATCGCAACTTGCCGGGTCGCGTAAAGACACGAGGCGGTCTCGCGTTAACTACTTGAAGCGAAACCATATCCTTTGTAATTTTCAATGCAAAAATGAAAATAAGAGATATAATCTCCAAAAAGAAATTGATAAATGTTATCAAGGTCAAGACTCTGAACGACAAAAGATTTAAGGCGTTGTCTATAATGAGTAGTCCGTAAGCAATAAGAGAATAGAACGTATTATAGGAAATGAATTTCAACCATTCACTTACTTTACGCCCTATTATACCGGAAAATCAGTTTATTTTCTTACATATTTATCACTACTAATACTGCCCATTGTAGACAACGCTTTAGCTGTCGGTTGGACATCTAGGATAATGCTAAATGCCGATAGTACTGTAACTTTCAACTCTTAAAACTCAAAATTGGAATTTTAGAATTGTATGATAATTATAAATAGTGTATCTCATCCGTTATGCCATTTATTTAATTATCATACAGTATTATTGTCTTATTGTCCATATATGGTACACTTAACACAATTATATTGTGTTAACTTCTCTTTCGTGATTATTTTATTATTTCGACGCGTTTTTTATTAATTAGAGTTTTAGAAAATAATAACATTTTTTATAATACATATTTATGATAAACGTTAACTAAACGTTAAATAAATTTTTTTTAATAAATTTTTTATAAATAAATAAAATATTTTAAATAAATAAATAACAAAAAATAAACATTTAATAAACATTATATAAACGTTTAAAAATGTTATTTTGAAATCGACTAATTAAATAAAATTAATTACAAATAAACGTTTAAAAAAATCTTAAATAAATGTTTCTTTAAACCATTATTTCAAACAAATAATTAATGTAAAATGAACATTTAAATAAACGTGAAGTAAATATTTCTTATTACCACATTTTAAATGAATAAATAATTTAAAATAAATATTTTATAAACGTTAAATAAATGTTTAAAAAATATTGCTTTCAACCTTTATTTCAAACAAATAATTAATGTTGAATAAACTTTTTTTCATAAACGTTGAATAAACGTTTAAAAAATGTTTTTACAAATCTTTATTTCAAATGAATAATCAATATTAAATAAACATTTTTTTTAATAAACATTAAATAACTAATATTAAATAATTAGAAATTAATCATGCTTACTCTTTAAATCTGAATCAATGGATATACAGGGTCCATTATAAAAGTAATGCGCATTTTCTGGGAAAAATAGATTTATTGATCGTAGCGGTACAAATGCTCAAAATTCTTCAAAATACTCTCCCCCTGAATCAATACACTTGCGGAGACGTGTCTGCCACGCCTGAAAGGCACGCTGAAACTCCTCGACGGGAATGTCTCTTAGGAACATTGTAACATGCTTTTGGATGTTTTCCACGGACTCCCAATGCTTTCCTTTCAGCTCTCTCTTCAGACGGGGAAACAAAAAAAAGTCGCACGGAGCCAAGTCGGGACTGTAAGGGGGCTGGGGAACCACCGGGGTGTTGCTCCGGGCCAGGTAGTTGGCAACGATGAAGGCCGTGTGGCTGGGGGCATTGTCATGGTGGAGCTTGATCGCGGCACAAGCTTCGCGCAGACCTTGCGCATTTGCAGATTCTCCGTCACTATCCCATGTACCGCAAATGTGGACATGTTTAGGGTGTCAGCGATGTACTGGATGCTCAATCGGTCGGAACGCAAAACTTCGCACACACGATTCACGTTTTCGTTGGTTCTGGCCGTTGTTGGGCGTCCAGAACGGGGTTCGTCGGCGACCTCCTCCCGGCCCTCCTTGAAAGCCTCTTGAAGCATCTGGAATGTTTCGGTTGCATTCTTTCCAAGTCGCACGCAAAACTTGATGGCGTATCGCTGTTCCACTAATTACTCAGTGGCATACTTAGCATTGATAATCAGTGAAGTTTAATTAAAAAAGGAAGAATGTTTTAGCATTATATAATTAAAATACTGACATTTTCACGTTAATTTTAATCTTTCAATTCTATATTCATTGAATTTAAGCACTAAAACAAGATTAGTTAGATCACATAATAACGATTAGCGAGGTTAGGGATCTCATATTTAATTCACTAATTACCATGGCATACTTGATATTGATATCAGTGATTATTCACTGATTCAGATTTAGAGAGTATCTTTTTGTTACATTGAATAGATTCTAGATATAGTAATTCATATATAAGGTTCAAGTAAAGGTTGAGAATACCCCGATTACCTCAAATTTTGATATAAATTGTCTCAATTGATACATTTCCGCGTCAAAATAAAAAAAAAAGATTCCACAAGAAAAAAGTATCGCTCTGCTCCACGAACCGAGATATTAGGCATTAAAGTTAACAATTGAGGTTAGGAAATCTGTTACAGCTACAAAATACTGCGATACAAATATACGCTGCGGTCTCAAATTCGCTACTTTAAAACAAATTCTCTAAAACACAAATCTATTATTTTAAAATAGATTTTCTGTTCTAAAATACAAATTCAATACTTTAAAAGCAAATTTACTGCTCAAAATATAATATAAGAAAATAATTTATGTTTTTAAAATAGTAAATCTGTCTTTTTAAATCAATGAATTTGTTTATAAAGCAGTAAATTTATTTTTAAAGTAGTGAATTTGATTTTAAAGCAAAGAGTTTGTTTTAAAGTAGTGAATTTGTATTTTTGAGCAGAGAACTTGTTTTAAAGTAACGAATTTGAAAGCGTAGCGCATGTTTGCACTGTAGTATTTCGTGGTTATGACAAATTTCTTAAATAGTCAACTTTAACGCTTAATGTCTCGGTTCGTAGGACAGAGCAACGTTTTTTTTATAGAATTTTTATTTTTATGCGAAAACGCATCAATTAGAGCCTATTATATTTTTGTCAAAATTTGAAGTGACCGGGATATTCTCAACCTTTACCAAGGTTCAATTTTGTCTCTCATTCTATTTTCGAATTTTAATTTTTTTATAATTTCTGCATTTCTTTTTGCTTCTTTCCTCAGTTGATACAAATTTACTTTTCCAGTATTCGCTATTGTTATTGGGAGTGTGCATTAATTTTAAAGGATTTTTTGGTAAAAATACGGCTTTATTGTGAAAAAACGATTACAAATTGATCATTCAAAATATTGCTCATCGCTACTTTTTCCCATCTTTTTGATAATAGGTGGATTCCACGTCGAAAGAACGATACATCTTTTGAAGCTATCCATGAATTGATTCATTTTTTGATATCTTCATAAGAATGGAAGCTGCTCAGACAGGTTATGAGTCATCGATCGAAATAGTTGGTAATCAGAAGGAGTAATATCTAGAAAATACGGCGGGTGTGATAGGATATCCCAGTCAAGTGTTTTTAACGCTTGACCAATTTCACAATCATTTATGGCCGTTATAGTGCTGGAAAATCACTTTGTCGTGTCTTCCGCGTAATCTGGCCGTTTTTGCTTCAATGCTCGGTTCAATTGCATCAATTGTTGTTGGTAGCGTTCCCCGGTGATGATTTCGTTGGATTGAAGCAGCTCATAATACACTACCCAGCTGATCCCACCAAATACAGAGCATGAATATTCAGCGTTGCCATTAATGTTGACGGTTCGCCTGGCGAACCATGATTTCTTGCGCTTCAGATTATCATAGCGTATTCATTTTTTATTACCGGTCGATACAATGCAAAAAACTTTTTCTTCTGTGTCTTTGAAGCAACAATTCACAGGTCATTTTGTGCCTTTCGACACCCCACGGCTTCAACTTGTTCGGCACCCAATATTTCCTTGCTTTTGAATCATTCCAATGGCCTTCAAACGTCTGGAAATCGTTGATCAATCAACATTTAATGATTCTGCAAGTTCTTCTTGCGTTTGACTCGGATCTTGATCGAGTAAAGCTTCCAGTTCTTCATTTTCCAACTTTTTCGGTTGGCCTAAACGTTCCTTGTCTTCTGTGTCAAAATCATCTTTTTTATAACGTCGACCAACTTTTTTATAACCAGTACTCACACGTTGAAATCGATGGAGTATAATCATCATAAACTTCCGACAGCATTCGTTGACTTTCAGCAGCACTTTTGTTCAAATGAAAGCAAAAAAGCAAAGCTTCCCGCAAATTGCGTTTGGCACATATTCAATGCTCAAAAAAACAATGTTGTTTACACTTCGGCAAAATGACATACTGAAAACTAAAGCCAAATGATGGTGCTTTGAACATGAAGGTAGCAACAGTATGGCCCGATGCGATATTAGTTACGCCATTTCTTGAAAATCCTTTAAAATTAATGCTCCCAGTAGACCTTTTTCCATTTTTCATCTAGAAAAATATCATTAATCTTTAGAAGAGATTAATGTAGAGATTAATTTTTAAAATCTGTCTTTTAAGCAAAATATATTTTATCATTATGTTGCGAGAAAATGTGCGAGAGCGCACCGCGCGGAAAGAGGTTCGAGTGAGAAAACGGCACAAGGTTGATATGATGCACGACAGTGAAGAGAACTCCGTTTTCATTTAATTTAACAAAAGAATTTCTTTAATGTATTCAGTTACAAAGTCAAAAGATATAATTAATTAAAGATCAGATTAACAGAATATTAAATGCGGTCACCTTTTCCAAATTGAGCTTGGAATCGCGGTGATGGAAAATCTCGGCGATTTTCCTCGAAGCTTCTCGAAAGTTTCGGTTTATAGCGATTTCACTAAACGGTTAGCACGGCGATTTTTACGAAGCGAGATTATGACTCTAAGAACTTTTTGGAAGTAAGTAAGGAGGACGGCGAGATCGAAGCATTTATTGCTTTCGGCCTGAGCTTTCCCTTTTGGGAAAAATCCAATAAAAATTTGCCACAATCGTAATTATTACGTGGCATTAGGTGTACAAAATTGATTGGCGCTTTGGATTCTTTTCTAGCGACGTTCAACGTAACAGTCATGCGCGACAGAAAATCCGTGCGTGGGATTGGTGACAGCGCGTGACGTATTCGTCGGAGCGCGGCGCTCGCGTGCGCGAATTGAATCGTTCTAGAACTTTCGATTGTCCGTTGCCGGTAACGACAACTTGTTTGCGTGTTGCGCAAAACGAATTGTTTTTAAAAAGAACAAAGAACGACGAATTTGATGATTTTAACGAGGATTAAAATCATGTTTGAGATGAAATCACGAGCTCAATTTGTGCATGCGTTCAATGACAATTAATGTCGATCGACTGAAAGAATTCTTGCTTTTCTTTCGAATTACCGATCTCGAACAATGTTGCTTACCGAAACATACACTATTAAAGGGTTAGCATCGCTAAATGACTGTTAAAGGATAAGTTAAATAATGAGATTTCTCTCCGTTTCCCAATCGTTAGATTTTAGAATTTTGAAATCTTGATATATATTACAGTCTTTAAAAGACCAATATCTCCTTATAATCTAGAAACACTACTATCACAGAAATCTCCAATAGAGAAAAAATGTTTGAAAAAAAATTTTTGAAAACATTAAAAAAAAACGATTTTAAAATGTTTAAAATAACGTAAAAAGTTCTCTTTGAAATCCCCTAAAGAATTAATTATTTAAACATCATAGAATAATTTCTTATTCTTTACCTGGTGATGTGTCTTTTTCTTTTCTCCATCAACAAGAAAATTTTAACCAAATTTGGTTTAGAAAATTTAATAAAATTATTAATCAAAAACTGCATAATCTGCGAATTGTCTTATCTATACAAAAAGAAAACTATAAAACCTATCAGGTTCAATCTATCTTGATCTAAAGCAAAAAGTAATAATAATACTGATTATAATAAGATGAATGATAATGATAGGAAATTTGATATTATTGAGAATAATAATAAATTTATAAGTATTAATAATAATAACAATACATGTTTTACTCCTTCAAAAATGACATTTCATTATACGAAACGAAATTTTTAGAGATAATTAATGACTCTTTATTTCATGTTGTCATCAATCCGATGGAATATGAAGATTTTAAATTAAAAAATATTAACAACGAATAGATCATTAATTTAAGTAATATTTCTGGACGTTACAATAAAGTTAGAGAGTGGCCACATAAAAATCGATATATTCAAAAAACCGACGAACACCGGCAGATTTTTAAGCTATAAATTCAACTATCCCATCACCCATAAAAAGGGTGTAATTATAGAGCAATTGGATAAGATTATATTTCTTTTGCATCCAAAATATCACAATAAGAACATTTCAAACATGATTAAAGAATTATTAAAAAATGATTATCCTTTAGATATAATATTTTCTGCCATAAATAACAGAATCTGTCAAAACGAACAAACCTTTATAATAATGTTCAATCGATAATATAAAAAAGTTCTTTCCAATTCCATATGTCAATGAAATCTCAGAAAAATTTAAAACGATCGCGGAAAAAAATAATCTTAATATAGCATATAAACCGATGAATAAACTAAATAAATTCATAAAATTAGATAAAGACAAACTGGAAAAAACAGAGCAATGTAATGTTATTTACAAAATCAGTTGTTTAGATTGTAATTCTACATATGTAGGACAAACAAAACGGAAATTAAAAAGGATACAGGAACATAAATTCAATATAAAAAAAATCCTTAGAATCACTGTCAGTAGTATCTCTTCATCAAGTAAATCATAAACATAATTTAAATTGATATAATATTCAAATATTAGATTCTGAATCGACTTTTCAAAAAAAGATTAATCTCTGAAATGATCTTCATAAAAAAACAAACTATGTCTTTAAACAACAAACAAGGTGATACAAATCGTCTTCCAGATGTATATTTCCCTATACTCAATATCATGTCGACTCTCCACAATAATTACTCTCTCTCTATTGATGTTTAAGTATAAAAACAAGGAGCTCATGATAAATGTCACAGACAGTAATCGAAATTTGTGAATTTACTATACTGTGAGTATCCTATTGTCATAAATAATAGTTTCTTAAATTGTGGTTTGGAAGCAGGTATAGAAATCTAACACTTTTTCATTTTGTTTGTAATTTTAATTGAGAAATTATTTGCGAAATAGAATTTGGAAATTATGCTTCGTTGCACAAGTTAAATTAATTTCAACAAGAAACAACACATAGCACCACATCGATTAACATAGAACAAAATTACGTGTTCATCAAAATCTAAACGAGCGTTTTAAGTAGTAATAATTAACAAATCTGTAAATTGGACAAATTTTCATGTAATATGTATTCAATGTACTGTAATTAATGTCATGTTTTGTTTATGAATTTATACTGAAGATGACCTAATCAAGACCGAAACGTCTATATATATATACAGGGTTGGCCATATTCGACGGAAAGATGTTTTTTTTTTCAATCATGGGAAACGTCGTTACTCGATCTAACATCTCTGTCAAAAGTTACAGTGTTGCCAGATCTTTCCGTCGAATATGGCCAATCCTGTATATATATATATATATATATATATATATATGTACACCCGATTGATCAAAAAGTTTCCGGAAGAGACCGCCAAGCGACACACAGACGCGCCGTTTGAGCTTGGATGATCGCGACGGTAAGCCCCTGCTAGGTGGGCCGTACCTTTGACAATAGTAAATCGAGCGGACGCGCGTATTCGGCTATCTTTAAACGTTAATATCTCGTTAATTATTGCGAGCATTACAAAATGGTAGAGGATTTTTCTACTCAGTTTAGTCCACTCTACCTGCTCGGGACGAGTGGGCCGTATATTCATGCCACCCTGTATATATATATTTTTTTTTCTTGATTTAAACTGTTATTTCGCTTCCAAGATCTTGCGTAGTAGTGTATGCCTTTTACATATAGGATTATTTTAAGAAAATGTTTTTTATATGAAAAACGCTTTTTTAAGATTTGTCGAAAATGTTTTTATGATGAAAGTAACGTTTAAAATAACAAGAAAAGTCCCCTTTTTTTCATTAAAAAAATGTTTATTCAAACGTTTATAGAAATTTTTAGAAATTTTTTTAATGTTAAAAGAAACGTTTTTTTAATGTTATAAATGTTATGTGAACAAAATTAGAAAAAATATTGTACAACGCAGAAATCTTTTTAATTTATTATTTTTTATCGACAGTACCTGTAACCTTAAACGATTAATTTTATTAATGAATTGTAATGTTTAATTATATTTTTATCTCTTTACTTACTGGATTTTGAACTTGGAATCTCAGGGTTATGAGTCTCATATCTTATCCGTCTCATATCTTACACCACTTATAAGTGTTAATAGACACAGTTCTTATTGTCCGTAAATGATACACTTAATTATATTGGGTTGATTACTCTTTCGTGATTATTTTTTTATTCCAACTCGTTTTTTATTAATTTGAATTTTAGAAAATAATAAAATTTTTTAAACATTTATATTAAACGTCAGATAACGTTAAATAAATGTTTTTTAAATCATATTTTAAATAAATAAATAACGTAAATAAATAAATAACATAAATTAACATTTAATAAACGTCAAATAAACGTTTAAGAATATTCCTTCGATTATTTCAAACGAAAAATTAATGTTAGCAGGATTGTGTTCAACAATTGAATATGTATTTGAATCTGACAACATTAGTTCCATTTTCTCAAAGTAATCTGTTTTGTCGATGGCAACCATTGTGTTGCCTTTATCCGCGTGCGTGAATAGAACTTGTGAATTTTCTTTTATAAATATTTTAGTAGGTTTTAAGTACATTAATGATGTTTTCTATTGTTGTTCTATTCTCGCACGAATGTTGTATTTTTTTTAAGTGGTGACATTAAATTAATTCTAAAAAATCTTTAGCATTATTTATTTTTAATTAAAAAATATTATATTCTATGTTTCAATCATAATGTTATGTGTGTTGCATATATATTGGAAAGCAAAATCCCTCGCCAAGCGTGTAGATACGTATCACTTCGTTCGAATAAAATAACGCATTTTTTTGGTATTATAACTTGGTACTAATTATTATGCAAAGGTACACTTAGATTTTATTTTTTTTAACTTACCGTAAAAATATCGATCGTAAAAATATGGGTTAATTAGTACCGTGGATAAGACTTCAAATATTTATATTCATCTGCTGTTGCTTATTGTATACGCAGTTCATTCCAATTGCTGTATTAGACAGTGTTCTGCGAAGCCTCTCGGTTCTACAATGTTTGACAGAGCATAAGATAATTGCCGCGACGGTATAGGGATAAAGAACTTAATAATTATTTATACTCTCGATAAACAGAGTCAAAAAATATAAGCCCACATTCAATGAACTCATGTATCATGTATATAGTGACTTTTACAAACTTCTCTATGTTTTCATTACAATAGAATACAGAACATTATAAAATTATCTTCGTCAAAGATATGATCCGGCAATATTTAATACTTAATATATCTGTACAATGATTAGAGGTCAAAACATAATAAAGAAACAGAATGAAAGGAGAGAAATGTCATCTTTCATGATATGAACTGCTCGTATTGTGTATTAGCAACAGATGGAAGAAATAAAAGGAATAATAAATTCCTTAATGTAGAATTAAATGTAATTTTGATATAAAGGAAAACTCATTCATTTTCATTTATAAAAGAAGAAGCGATAGCGATATGTCAGGCAGATATTATTGGAATCACGAACAATTGAATTTCATATCTTACACGTCGTATTATCGAAATATTTTAGATCATCACGAATATACGATACGAAAAGAATGGATTTTAAAAATGCCAATTTCTTAAACAATCGAGTGAACTTGATATCGGGGAATTTATTACCGATAGTATCCGATAATTCGCGATTTTCAGTAATCTGGCGCATTCATAGCGCTGCCGTATGGTTAATAGAACTGATTCATACAATCGCGTTGATTGTCGGGATGATCTTTGCACCGAAAGAGAAGAGTCTGAAGGATGGGACTATCGCCGTCGTAATTATCCTGGAGGCATCTTTTATGCTTACGCGTCTTTATTTACGTAAGAAGCTGATGGAGGAAATAATCGAAAAGATGAACGATATCTTGCAAAGTGCGGATGAAATTATGAAGGATATTGTAAAATCGGCTATAAAGCCCATAATCATGCCGTTCATAATATATGGAGTGACTGGTGTAGTAACTGTTGCGACATGGACTATCCAGCCGATTTTATTGGTCTTCGAGAAGTCCACCTTTTATTATGTAGATTACAATTTGCCAACTGCTTTCAACAGCGAACCGTTTTCCAGCAGTGTTCTGATTTTTTCAACCATTTTTATGACAATTGGAAGTAGTTATTTATTTCTTAAAAAATTTGGCGTGGATGTGTATATGATGCATTTAGTATTAATGTTAACGGCGCAGTATCGATACACGGCAGTAAAACTCACAATATTGTTTCGAGATCTACAGAACTATGATGAAACTAAAAAAAAATATTCTATGGAAGATCGACGGACGGAGAGAAAATTAAGAAAATTATGTATACATCAGAATAATGTTTTAAAGTAAGTGTAATATGTTTACTAAAGTAAATATTGAATGATGTATTAATTTAGATTATTGCTACTAAAATTATTCTCTTATTGACTTTTAAAAAATCATTAATAAAAAAAAGAATAAAATAGATGTTATTATATACACAGGGTGTCTCTAAAGTTCTCCTCATTTCTGGAATCCCATTCTCGGAAACGGCTTTAGATATGGATACACATTTTAGACAAATATGTAGGATATTAAAGGATAGATTTTTATTATATGTAGGATAGATAAAAATATGAACCTAATCTTGAGTAATATCTTTTCAAGGTCAATGATCATGTTTTTGTGAATGGAGCTCTTCATTTTTTATTGCATATTCTTATAACTTTTATCGAGATGTTTTCAAATTGCTATAATAATGTTACTTTTTATTGAGTATCTTCCAAATCATGAGGTTTCACAGTTACAGTACCGCTGGCATTTGCATTATCTAAAAACTGGGAGAAGGAGTTCAATTTAAGAAAATATTAAGATCATATTGACCTTAAAACTCAAGATCCATATTTTTATCATCTGTGACCGTTATACCCTAAAACTTTTGTTCTAAAACAATTTTCCATATCTAAAGTCATTTTCAAGATCTAGGAATAAGATCAGACTTTAGAGATATCTTGTATATATGTATACTTACGAAAGTAAGGTAATTGTGCGCATTCTGATTTAGCACTTTTCCGATAAATAGAGTCGCTATCGTGACGAAATTTAGAATAATCTAATTTTGTTATAATTTTATTATCATTTTGAAAATATGTATAAAACACTTTAATGGCAAAAGTGAGAAAAAGTAAAATTACATATGTATTTCGATAGTAACTTTGACATCCAGAACTTAAGATGATGGTACTCTTATCTTATTTATTTAATCGTGCCTCTTTTGAGTTATTATTGAATAAAATTAAAAAATCTTTGAATAATCGTTTTTCTTATCAATTAGTGGGAAATTGTGCACATGGATAATTTAAAGGATTAGGCCAGAGTAGCGCACGAAAAAAACAGCCTTTTTGAAGAATTTTGAAGAATGAACATATGAAATTCAAGAGAGAAAATTCAAGTGAATCACTTCATTGCCTATCTTTTACAGTTTAAGTATATATATATATTGATATATATAATGATATATACTTTTATATATATACTTTATTATATACATATATTTTTTTTTAATAAAAAGTGACGGCGATACGCATCCGCTTGTAGAGGCCTTTCATTTTGACATCATCACACGGGCGAAAGAGTTTCTTCCATAATTTTTGATCTAGAATAAAAATCCAAAAATTTTTATAATCTAGACATGTTTTTCTATAGAAGTACGTAGAAAAATTTCTTTTTTTTGTTTTTGCAAAGATGGCGCACAAAAATATTTTTTTTTAGGCAAAAAAATGACGAGAAAATTGTATAACAAAATAGTTTATAATGAAATTAAAATTCCCTACGTATTTCTATGTAAAATGTCGTTTTAAAGCTGCAGTTAAAATTTCAATTGAATCGGTAAAGATTTGATCGAGTTATCCTTTCGTCTGATTTGAAAAATATGTTTTTGAGAAAAACGCGTTTAAAGTTTCATTAGTGTTTAAATATAGAAATTTTTTATTTACCTTCAGCCTGAGATGCCTGGACCAAACAATTTCCCTTCTGAATTTAAGTTCTTCTCTTTTTCCTTTCTGAACGATTTCAGAGATAATCGAGCCTCTTTTATAACTGGAGTTAGCGATCATTCCTCAGCTGCTATTCGTCACTTGTCGGCTTCCGTACAGAAATTGTAGCAATTGATCCCAATTGTGATGTCCAATACTTCCATAATCCTCATAATATTAATTAAGCCATCGTTGTAGACACAGTAATATTGCTGGCCATATCAAGGATATGTTTGCCGCTAGACACAGATTTCTGAGCTAAATTCCGAACAGTTGCGTTGAAACTTTTATTACTATTCTGTGTATAGCCGCCTATACATCGATTTAACAATTTATCATTGTTTAGTTCTTCATAAAGTGGCTTAATTGAATCAAAAACTATTTGAGAAAAAGGTGGCTTGTGTTGGTAATCCTCCAACGTATTAATTGCCTTCGCTTTCTGCCATGAACATCAAGAATCTTTACCGGACGGGCATTTAGTGTGTTGCGGACACTTTTATTTTTTATTTGTTGACATCTTATGATAAAGCATCGCCCAGATGTCATTCTTCATTTTTTTCTGTGGAATTTGTATTTCGATGAATAGCAAATCCATAATATACAGATAACTCATCAATAAGTTTGCCTGTTAATTTATCTCCGAGGCCTTTTACAGATTTTTTTATATTTCGAAAACGAGTTAAATGCTATATACGAAATATTATATATACGAAATATATTTTCTTGTGCTCTCTATGAGTACAGAAAACTATTAAAATTTCTTTCAACTGGTTAATACAAAGTCTCTATAGATCCACAAAAATACAAGCATAATAGAACACGTCAAAGGCGCTCAAGGCATTTTACGCGTGCTGGGAGGTGCCTCGGCAAAATCCTCTTAATGAGCTGTTACAAACTTTTCCTATTTATGAAACATTTTGTATCTTAGTTCTAAGATCTTAAAGTATCATTTAAGCAAAAAAAAAAAAAATTCGAATTTTTGAAAATTTTACTGTGGCCTAACCCCTTAAGGTTTTTTTCTAATAAAAAGTGCACTATTTGCGATGAATTCGAAAGACATGGAATTGTGCCTAGTCGACAAATTAAAAATAACATCAATGTCGTAATTTCGTATTCCACAATACAAATGTAGTGTAATATGGTGTTATATAACAGTTACATTGTAGAGTGCGAAATTATAACATTGATATTGTGTTATTTTTAGTTTGTGTCGACTGGGTGATTTTATTACTGCCTGTATTCTGAATAGGTCCATGAAAAATGCGATGGAACTGATAACGTTGAAAATTACACATGCCATTTTGTTTAAATAATTAAATTTTCAATTTTTGTGTTATTTTTCCAAAGTTATATATTACTCAACAAAAAATAGGGAACACTTTCGAACACGCTCAGGCCATGGCGAGCAGGGATGGTCTATACTCGGATGGCGCGTTTGCCAGGCTATCCCCGTTCCTTATGGCTCGCGCACCAAGTGATTGGTAGGCGTATACACTTGGCAGTTCGCAATTGTATATTTTTTCAAGAATTAATTATTTACAGATTTTAATATATTAGGTGTACAAAAAAGTTCTGAGCTTTAGATTTGATACAACCGAAATAACAATTTAAATTTTATATATCTTTCCGCCCTTTTGCGGTTTTAAAGCGTTAACATTTGGCCTTCTAAAATGCCATACGGTTTGGCGTTTGATGCACATAACCTCAAAAATCAGTAGTGTTCACGATGGCAATAACAAAAGAGCATATTCGATTTTCTATCCACTTCGCGTTTCATCTGAAGAAAAATGCTGCTGAAGCCACTGCAATGATTTGTGCTGCATATGGAGAGAACGCTGTAAGTCATGCTACATGTAAAAGATGGTATCAAAAGTTTCGCCAAGATTTCAGTCTTAAAGATGAATCGCGTGCTGGACGTCCTGAAAAGATTGAAACGGACGAATTGCAAGCACTGCTGGATATAAACTCTGCGCAAACTGAAAAGGAGCTTGCAGAACAGCTTGGCGTTACGCAGCAAGCCATTTCCGTACGATTACATACGATGGGAAAGGTTCAGAAGGAAGGCAGATGGGTTCCGCATGAATTGTCCGAAGACAACAAAAATCGACGGCGTGACACTGTACTCACTTTACTTTCAAAGTTCCGGAAAAAAGATTTTCTGCACAAAATCATTACAGGCGATGAAAAGTGGATTCTTTATGATAACCCTAAACGTAGAAAATCATGGGTTGATCCTGGGTCAACCTTCGACATCGACGCCAAAGCCCAATATCCACGCCAAGAAGGTTTTCCTCTGTATCTGGTGGGATTGGAAGGGTGTGTTGTACTACGAGTTGTTACAACCGGGTGAAACAGTCACGGCAGACCGCTACCAACAACAATTGACCAATTTGAGCGATGCATTAGAAGAAAAGAGGCCATTTACTGGCCAAGGACGTCGTAAAGTGATCTTGCTTCATGACAATGCTCGATCTCATGTTGCGAAAGCGACTCAGGACCATATCTTTGCGTTAGGCTGGGAACTTCTTCCGCACGCGGCGTATAGCCCAGACATGGCGCCTTCCGATTACTACCTATTCCGGTCGCTGCAGCATCATTTGGCTGATACACATTTCGTGAGATTAGAAGAGATACGAAAATGCATTGATGACTTTATCGCTTCGAAGCCGGTGAGTTTCTATCGTCAAGGAATTCGCAAGCTCCCCGAAATATGGCAAAAGGTCGTTGATGCAAACGGAGAATATTTCGCTGATTAATATTTTTTCGTTTGTTTTTGAATAAAGATTGAATTTTACAAAAAAAAGCTCAGAACTTTTTTGTACACCTAATATTATTCAATCAATATTAAGATCGTTTCGAAGATGCAAATATTCAAAAATTTGTTAAATTGCTAGCTAACTCATGATATTACTGCGGTAGTTTAGTAGAGTTAGTGTTTTCAAAATCGAAAAATCATTTCGGTTCGCGTTTTTGGGGACTACATACATAATATATAAATTCACATAAGAATCATACAAGCATTTAAAATCCAGCTAAACCGTTTAAGGCTTTGATTTCTATAGTTTGTATTATCATACATATACGTATTCCTATAAATATTATATTGTTTTTTATTGTATATTCATTTGATTTTCTAATAAAGACTTTTTATCGTCAAATAGAGATATTTGATTTGATGATATCAAAATCACAAAGCAATACTTTAGGTTTGTCAAAAATTTTTTTTTATCTTTAAAAACGTTTTATAATCCAGTTAAATGCAACTTTTAAAGGCCCTGTAGGAGGTCCCGAGAAAATTTCAACTGGATCTTGTTCTTGATGTGGTATCTCCAATAAGTCTAATCCACTTTTGTATTTTAATGCTAGAATTATTGGCAGTGCCTTCCTTGTTCTCGAAAACAGATTTCGGTTTTTTTGAGTAATATTGCGCGTCGTGCGGTGCGCCATTTCTGGCGTAATGGTATTGAAGCCGCGCCGGCCAAATGATTGGGCCACTTCGACCCATCCACCTATCCGAATAGCGCTTATCTAACACATTGCCGCGAAAAATGCGCAGTAGCTCCGTCATGTTGGAAAATGAGTTTTTCTCGTTTACGAAGAGGAATGTCTTCGAGAAGGGCGGGCAACTCATTTTCCAAAAAGTCGATGTATATCTCTATCGTTAAGCGTGACGGGAGAAAGAAGGAATCGAATCTGAAAATTGTCACAAGAGTGTGATTTTTAAAAATGTTTATGTGTGTGTGTGTAAGAGAGAGAGAGAGAGAGAGAGAGAGAGAGAGAGAGAGAGAGAGAGAGAGGAAGGGAGGGAGAGAGAGAGGGGGGGGAGAGAGAGAATTTCTTAAATCATAAATTTATTATTTACGACTCGGTTCGCTGTTATTCCTACTTATACGTTTATCGCCCAACGATATTGAAACGCATTTTGTTGAACAGCGTGCGGATTTTTCTGCCCATAATACATGATTTCGAGAGTTGAAACAGCATTCGGTGTGAAAGTTGTTCGTCCGTCCACAGAATACGGTCGGGGAAAAGAATATTCCTCTATACTGCGCAAGCTATCCTACGTTACATTCCGCCGTTAATATTTCTTAAGAACACAGCGAGAATACTTAAATAATACTATAAAATAATGAAGATACCTTCACAAAAATAGATGCGCGACTCTTCATCTCGCGGAAGAAGTTGCTGCACCTGCTAATAGTGATACGAGTGCAATCCATTCTCGCGTAGAGTACGATGCACCACGCGCCGAGAAACACCGAGCACATGAGCCATACGATATGGCTTGTGTATGCTGTTCTCGAGATTCATCTCAAATTCTCTCAGGATTCTCTCCTTCATATTTACGCGTGCACGTATTCTGCTACCACCGCGGTTTTGCCGAATTCGCAACACGGATCCTGTATCCCGTCGGATACATCTCAAATTACCTTCTTATCAGGATGTGCGCGTCCAGGAAATTGTTCCGCGTACAAACGGACAGCGGCACGAGCGTTTCTTTCAGCTTCACCGTACATAATTATTATCTCAGCGCAGTCTCGAGTTATAGTTTGCCATTTTGCACGAAATGGGCACAGTATCGTTCGTTCATTTCTTAACACTCTGAATTCGCGTCTAGCATTAGACAGCAACAAACGAAATTGTTAACAAACAAATCGACGCTCGTGTCGTTTGTAAGTTTTGGTCCTACCTATATGGACCGAGATCGCGTGGAGCCGGAAGAAACGCTCGTGTCGTCACCCGTTTGTATGCGGAACAGTTTCCTGGACGCGCACATCCTGATAAGGAAGTCATTTTGAGATGTGTCCTACGGGATACAGGATTCGTGTTGCGAATTCGGCAAGACTGCGGTGGTTGCAGAATACGTGCACGCGTAAACATGGAGGAGAGAATCCTGAGAGAATTTGAGATGAACAGCATACTCCATGTGGCTCATGCTCTCGGTGTTTCTCGGCGCGTGGTGCATCATATTCTACGCAAGAATGGATTGCACTCGTATTACTATTAACGAGTGCAGCAACTTCTTCCGCGAGATGAAGAGCCGCGCTTCTATTTTTGTGAAGATATATTTACTATTATATAAATTATTCTCGCTGTGTGTGTATTCTTAAGAAATATTAACGGCGGAATGTAACGTAGGATAGCTTGCAGTGTCGGCGGAATATCCTTTTCCCCGACTGTATCCTGTGGATGGACGAAGCAATTTTCATATCGAATGGCGTGTTCAACTCTCGGAATTATACACAGTGCGACAAATATGTTCCAGGATACGAATCACATCTCAGCAACCAGTGGCGACATCTGTGCGTTCAAACATACATTTTAAAGATTGAACATTTTGCTATCTTCTGTCAAAGTTTCATTCATTTTGGTTGACATATAATGAAGATATGACAGTTCATGTTAAACAAGATTTTGGTCGAGGTGGAGAAATTTTAATATGGAACAAAGAGCAGTTATTAAATTTAATGCAAACTTGATAAAAGTGCATCAGAAACATTCCGATCGATGCAACAAGTTTACGGCAATCAATGTCTAGGTAGTACAGTTGTTTTTGAGTGGCATAAGCGTTTTTTGGAAAGCAGAGAGAAGATGACAAAAAATCAGGACGGCCAATTTTGATTCGAACACCCGAAATGATCGAAAAAATACGTGATTTTGTCGCAAACGATCGCAATGCATCACTAAAAATGATGGAGGAGGCTTTAAATATCAGAAGAGAAACGATTCGAACCATATTACATGAAGATTTGGGTAAAACGAAGATTTGTGCGAAGTTTGTTCCACACACATTAAGAAGCGATCAAAAATCAGCGAGAATCAATTATTCCAGAGACATCGTTACAGCCATAGAAAATAATCCAAACTTCCTAAAATCAATTGTTACAGGTGATAAAACATGGTGCTTTCAATATGATCCAGAAACTAAGCGTCAAAGTGCGGAATGGAAGTCAAAAAATTCACCACAAGCAGAAAAAGTACAAAAAGTTCCATCAAAAATCAAGACAATGCTCATCACATTCTTTGATAGCAAAGGTATTATCCACAAAGAATTTGTTCCAACTGGCCAAACAATTACTGGTGCATATTATCTCGAAGTTTTAAAGCGATTGATGGGCAGAATTCATCGTATTCGCCCCGAATATCGTGATCCAGAAGATTGATCTTTGTTGCAAAATAATGCACCGAGTCACACTTCATTGATTGTCCGTCAATATTTGGCTCGAAATCGTGTCTCTGTGTTAAATCATTCACCGTATTCACCTGATTTGGCCCCCTGCG
>NW_011627187.1:2717-28152 GCF_000204515.1 Acromyrmex echinatior
CTCGAAAAGATCTATCTTATAGGTTTTCACTAAGCGGTTAGCACGGCGGTTTTACGAAACGATATATTAGCGAGACTATGACTCTAAGAAGGAGGAACGGCGAGATCGAAGCATTTATTGCTTTCGGCCTGGGCTTTCTTTTTGGGAGAAATCCAATAAAATTTTGCCACAATCGTAATTATTACGTGGCATTGGTTGTACAAAATTGATTGGCGCTTTGGATTCTTTTTTAACGACGTTCAACGTAACAGTCATGCGCGACAGAAAATCCGTACGTGGGATTGGTGACATATTCGCGTGACGTATTCGTCGGAGCGTGGCGCTCGCGTGCGCGAATTGAATTGTTCTAGAACTTTCGATTGTCCGTTGCCGGTGCCTGTTTGCGTGTATCGAATTGTTTTGAAAAGACTAAAGAATGACGAATCCCTGACTTTGGCGAGGCTTAAGGTCAGGCTCGAGATGAAATCACGAGCTCGCCTTGTGCGTGCGTTCAATAACAATTACTGTCGGTCGATCGAAAGAATTCTTACTTTTTTTTTCCGAATTACCGATCTCAAACAACACAATTTTTTATTTTCACTGTTTTTTTTTATTATATTTAAAACACAATTGTTTTCGCTGTTTTTTAAAATTTTATTTATAATCGAATCATCAATCCTTTTCACTGTATATCTTTCATAATAATGAGATTATAAAAGATAGGCCTCTTACTCAAAGAGAAGTTTGCAAGATGTTTTCATACATAAAATAAATAAATTTCTTTTTAATGATTAAGATTAAAACAGCAATAATTGAAGACATATCTTCTTTTTATATAAAACATTATGTTAATTTTATATTTTCTATAATTTATATAAGTTCACATATTTTTATTTCTCTAGTTAGTCACAATATTTGTTTATATTTAAATGCAATCCTGATATTCTTGCGAAGAATTAGAGGTAAATAGGTATGTGAATTTTATGTGGGGGACTTAGTTTTAATTTTTTTCTTTGTCATTATCATTGAAACTGTATAAATAATTTTTATGCTTTTGAATCTCAATTAAAATGAAGAATAAATTTTCATTTCTGTTATAAATGCAAATTTATTATTAAAATATACATAGGAGAGTGAGGCAATCTTTTAACGTTTATCTTTCAACCTTAAAAATAGAACAATAGCTTTTAACGAGTTAAACGAAAAGCCGTATTCCATTTTCGGATGTAATTCATGAAAACGCTGACGTAACTTACACCAGAATTATAACAAGGTCGGACAACGAGATTGCCTTTGTTTCTGGAAAAGGATAAACGTCACGTTCTATTATTCCTATCCTCATAATTAATTGAACCGGATATTGTATTGGAGACAGGATTGGGGGCATGTATTTGAAATACTTTTATTTAAAAAACAGTATATAAAACAATTGTATTTAGTATTTCAGCGGAGCACATGAAAATATTTTTGCATTTTGTATTTCATGCATGGGAGTATATAAAAATATTTTGTATTTTGTATGTTTTAAATATTAAGATTGACAATCAATCCTTTTATTTGAATTATAAAATATAAAAAATTTTCAATCTTTCGATTTTGAATACAAAATGCTTTCATGTCCTCCGTTGAAATACAAAATACACTTGTATTGCAAATAATACGCTTTAAATAAAAGTATTTGAAAACATGCCTTAATCGGAGATATAGTATGTATGTCTTTATTCGGTTTATTTTATTTGTTTTATAATAACGTTATCTATAATAATATTTGTATATCATTAAAATGTATCTATAGTTATTCAATTATTATAATTATATGAGCTATACTTATATTAACGTAATTATGTGAGTGTTTTTATGTTTAGATAAAGCCTTATTTTTGTTGTAGAAGTATCTTCAATAAGTATAGGACTTATTTGGTTTAATTTCTTTCTTTCGTTCTTATGTCTGAACATTTAAGTAGTAAGTAGTTATTAACAAATTAATCAATTTGATTTGATCCGCGAATTTATTTGAGTTAGAGCGTAAGTTTGCCACTGTTAAATTCAACGAACAAATTAAAAATCAGGATACATCAGGAAGCGTGACGACAGGATCTCTCTTGAGGCCTCCAATTCCCCTGTGGCTATGTCCTATTCGGTGATTGTTCACGGTGGTGGTTGCGACGTAACGTGTATTAGCCGGCGCGCTAGATGCAGGTCTGAAGGCCTGAAGGGTCTGAGTTGGCAATAGTGAAGAGCACCCACTCGTTGCGACACTCGTGAGCGGTCTCATTGTCTCTCGAGAGAGTCTCCTCCAGCTTCATCTTTCTCTTCCACACACATCTCACAACGTTCTCTTCCTAGCCCATTCTCATCCTCACGACTTGTTCTGCCTGTGCCTTTACAATCCGCCTTTCCTCTCGCCTCTACTCCTACACACCCTTACTGTTCCCTTTTCTTTGACATCGTTCGTCCAATCCGACGAGCAACCCTCTCGAAATACAACGTCGGTATGGTAGGTTCCGTTTTTGCGCCACACGAGTTTGAGGGATCAAGCGGAGGCCGGGACACGAAAAGGCAGTCTTGTCCTGTCTTAGCTTGTTTCGCCTTGTCTCGTCTTAACAAGCTTATGCAGCACTCTCTAACTGCATCGACTGCCATTTCTAGTCAATATCCTCGTCTCTGGAAAGATGCTGCGGAATGAAGAAATATCTACTACTTAGCTTATCGAACAGATTTCTACGTAAAGATAGTTTATACATATGTATATACGCAGTTTATTATGATTATTTTTGACATGATTTTTCAAGCTCCTATCAAGAGTTTTTATTGCAGTAGTTAATAATAAACTTGCCATTTGTTGACCGCTAACCAGATCAATCGTTTTATAAGAAATGCAGGAAAATATAAGAAATCATAAATTGACAAGTAATTATTGGTGTGATATCTAAAATAATCAATTTAGCAGAATTATTTCACATTGTATTATATGAAATTTCACGAAGAATGTCGTATTTTACTTTGCATTACACTGTTACTCTTAAACACGCTTATACAAATTATTGCGAAGTATCTCAAGTTTTTCTTGAAATAATTTCTAATTTTACCATCTCGCATGAATAAAGTCGAAGTCAGTGGATTAAATATACATGGATGTAAATTCGTAGATTCTGCTTAGTTTTGGAATATTCATTTACACACGCTTTATCGGTTCATTATACGCAAGATCGATGGCATCTACGAGGCCGTAACATTTTTCGGATAAGACCGGTCTAACCCTCCGTCGCTTTCTTGGTCGTTGTTTGTACGTGCGTGTGCGCGCCCCGTAGACCCGTCTTATCTTAGCGTTTCCGGTCCAGCGAGCCGGAAATGCGTAATAGAGGGAGTAGACGAGTAGACGTGAGGGACCAGCAGGGCGAAACGAGAGAAAGAACGCAAGCACGTGCGGAAAATGGAGAGGGAAAACACGCGAGAATATCGCTTCTAATATAACAAGCTCTCCCATTCTCTTTCTTTGTCTCTCTCTTTCTCTCTTTCTCTTTTGACTTTCGCAATCTAATCTCGTCCAAAATCCCAAAGTAGTCCTTTTCGAAAATTATAAACTGAGCTATTTGGTTTCAATTATTATACGTATACAGCCTTTCGCAATCTCGTACGTTCTGTCAGGCGTGTTTAACTAAGACTGGGAAATGCTTATTAATTTGAAAAGCGATTAACTTAAAAAGCGACATTTATTTCTTCAAAATGAAATACAGAGAAATACAGAGAAATATTTGTTAGAGTGCAAATTTATATACATTCTGTGCACTAAGCAATCGATGTTTGTTAAAGAGATATAAAATGAAATTTTTGTAAATGAAATTAATTTTAATCTTTTTTAAATATTAGAGAAATATTTTTCAATTTTTACGGCGAATAAAATCATGCTGCATTCATATAATTTGTATAATATTATATAATATTATACAATGAAATATTTGAGGTCTATTATATTCATGCTTGCAGTAAATTAAATTTATGATACTCTCACTTTAAAATCCAAATATTATTTAATTTTGAAATACTTTATTTTTCGCGAAGAAAAGAGAACTTTCACCGTTGACAAGCAAGAATCAGAAATTGAAAATGGTAGAGTCAAATTTCTGTGCGAAGAAAATGATTTGACCGTCTCGCAGCGTGATCCTGGGAATTAAAGGTGCAAGGAGACAGCACAGAATCTCCTTAAGCCCTTGCTTCGTATAAATTAGTCCTGAAGCTTTCACACTCGTCGGATTACGGGGATTATCCGGATCATAGGGAATCCGCGGTCCAATTAATCTGAATGGGACTTTGGAATAAACTCGGTATGAAGAAGCAATCGCGATGGCTATTCAGATCGCGAACAAAGCTGAAAATTTATTTACCTGATTGCTTGTTACGTTAAATTGTTTGAACAAAACTGAAAGAGCGTCAATTTGCATTTACACTCGAAATTTTTCATTGATCGAAAATTTCGAAGGAATTTGAACCTTTCATAAAAAATTGTTGGATTTTTTGAGTTTAAAAAATATATATTATATACCTACTAATATATTTGAATTTAGATAAACAGGATAAAATAACAAAATAAAAGTAGACAAATTTTCTTGATGTAATTTCGATTGTTACACTGTCAAACCAGTATGTATTATAATATTATTTATTTTTACAAATTGAAAATTTAAATTATTTAAAATTCAACTACGCAATTATTCGAATCTGTTAAAATATTAATATATGTATACATAAAATAATGTGTCAATTAGAAACAGGAAATAGAAACGCGAAGAAGAATCATATGATAGTTACAGTCAAGAAGGAATTTGCGGTTCAATATATTAAAAGGAAATATAATAATTTCACAGAGACAGAGGGCCGCAGAGATTTCGATAGAGAAATGTCCATAGCTTCACATCGGCGAATTCAAGCACCATCGAAGTCGACGAAACGCCTGACGTTGCAGTCGCTTCGCGAGTTCGCCGTAGCGTGAAGTACAGTGCAGAATACGCTTTCGTCTTTCGCCCTCGTTCCTTTAACCCCCTTTTCGTCTCTTCCTTTTTACCCTGTCACTGTTGACGACTCTGGAAAACGCCACTCCGTCCTGCGCCCACCATCCCACTGGCACGAGTATGAATATCGTCAGCTCTTTTTCACCCTCGTCGAACATATTTCAACAACAGTAGGCGTTGAGAGAGTCGACTGATGCCTCGGCACAATTCCGAATACGCCGCGGGGTGGCTCAATCGCTCGTTCACTTCGATTGGGATTCCACCACTTCCGGGAAGAGAATGCGGAGCTGCCAAAAGACGAAGAGGACGACGTAAAGATTTGAATGCTGGTGAAGTTTCATTTCTTATGATAATTCTCTAAAGCTTGTACAGACTTGAAAATCAATTCAGATTTATTATACAAATTCAGACTTTTTATTAATGTCTATTGTAAGATAAAGATTGGTAATTTAAATTATATATATATATATATATATATATATATATAAAATTATATAAATTTAATTTAAAATTATAAAAGACATAATGATTTTCATATTTTAAAATTATATTTTTGACATCTGTGAGAGAGAACATATTATACAGTGCAAAACAAAGATTACGAAAGCAAAATAGCTAATTAATTTTTTCTCCAATCGGAAAAAAATTTTATGACATTGGCCTGGGTCTTCTTGGCTTTATATTTTTTGGCTTATTTCTTTTGCTTACTTTATCTAATTTAACCATTTAATTTGAATTACGGGAGCTGTATGAGTTAATTATCTGTTGTAGCCGACAGAGATTCTATTGCTAGTTCACAGGGCTAATTAGCTTGTGTTACTAGCTGAGTTTCATTTAACTCTATTGTCAATTTAGGTAGCGTTTACTTAACTCAATTGTTTAACTAAAATCAATGAAAATGTAACATGTAAATAAATACAGTATAGTAGCAAAGTACACTGATAGAAATTATATAATTTACATAAGCAGTTAAACTGTTTCAAGCTATGAGAAAAATATCTTTTTAATTAAAAAAATATGTTAATGAAAATATGTTAGTGCATTCTTCTCAACTTGAAATGTGCTTCTCAACTTATATATTGTTTTCTAATAAATATGACATTATTAGAGAACGAAAAAAAGAGATTCTTAAAAGCGTATCTATGAAATCGACAAATCATTGACTTATCGATACCTCATAAAACTATCGTTGCCGACACTTTACAGTCGAAAAAATGGAATATTATCCTTACAGAATTTGTACGGTAGAACCGAATCCCCTCGAGTCATTCTCCAGAGAAATGGGTCGAAATTCGTTGAAGTACCAAAAAATATATCGCCTGGATGTTGCCGAGAAGATCGCGAAGAAGAGCTCCGGAACGTCCGTGAGATCGTCGTCGCCCCTCGAGAACGATTTATAAGCCAGCCGTTCCGACGAGCTCGCTCGGCACTCTCGTCTCCTTTCGGAGCAGCCCGACTCCCTTTTTGCGGCTTTGAGGCACCCGATTCTTTACGCCGCGCCTCATTTTAAGGATGAATTTGCGCGGAACTTCTTCCACGAGCTTCGCGTCTCGCAGCTCCTTCATCGTCCCGACGCCAAGAGAAATTGCGGCGGGAAGCGAAGAGAAGCGGCTTCGTCTCATCGAGATTGAATTTTATTCCTTCACGGTGCATGTTATTAATGTAGAGAAGAAATTGTTTTATAAGGATATTTCATTGCGTTACGTCTCAACACTTCTTATTCTATACGTGGAGTAATGTATTGAGATTCAGCAGATTTCAAATCTTTTTTATTACTTTACTTGAAAATATTTATTCCTAATAATTTTAAAATTAAAACAAGAATAATTTTTTTAAAAAAGCAATAGATATACATTGCGTTTATAGATTGTATTCATCAAATTCAGTTGAAGTTTTAATTAAAAATCTGTTATATTAAATGTAGTATATTTTATGTTCACAATAAATGACGTATAAATTATAAAATATACGACAATATTGTTTTTTTTTCTGCAATATGGAAATTTATTAGAAATTATAAAATTATTACTGTAGTTTAAAAAAAAACCACTTTTTTTAAATTGCTGGAAAATCGGAAAAATTTCGGTTTATTTCCGAAAAATTAGTTTTTTTGGAAAAATTGTTGTTTCTGCTATGTAAATGACATAATACGTAATTTTTAATTCCTTCATAAAATTAATGCGATCCATGAAATTATATAACCTTATTTTTATTAAAATGTTTTAGTTATCCTTCCATTTTTATGATGTATTTATTTTACGGGAAAAATTGGGGTAAGGAAAATATTGTCTTTCTTCAAAGATATATAAATTTCTCAGAATACTTAATGCATAAAAATTCGAAGATTTGATCGATATTTTCTAAAGATTAATAAGGGACGATTAACCATCCCTTATACGTCTATATATGTATGACGTCTTTGAATATAAAGTAAAACCTAATCTAACATTCCTTTAGATTAGTACAAAGGCAAAGCTTAAGATAATTGCGCATTGTACTGCACAAGTAATTATTATGGTGCGGCATAAAGCCTCTCGTAGTCTAGTACAGGAATAAAAAATAGATCTTATATTTATTTGTGTTAAAATTTTTGTACTTAAAACGAAATCGAAGTATGTATTCGTTGAAAAGAAGAGAAAGCGAAGATGCTGAGTAACAAAAGTAATTTGAGCGATTAAAAATTAATATATGTTTATAAAGATGTAGTCGTTAAATCTTGTCGTTGAAACTGCGAGTAAGGATAAGTTTTTAAAAAATTATATAATTTTTTTTTATTCTAAAGACTTTATGTAATTCGTTTTAATTTGCTCGTTAGTCCAATAATGTATATGTTTTGTATGTTTTATATATTTGATAGAATATACACTATGCAATTTCAATCTTTAATACAATTTCAAAATTTCTGTTAACTTATCCAAATTACCTCGCTGCCTATATAGGCAATTATTTTCTTTATGGAAAGAACCGAAAAGCAAATGTGATAGATTTTACGAGCACGTGTAAATTTTTTCAAAATGAATTTTTCTACTCTTGGGAAAAAAACACGAAAAAATCCGCGGAAAAATTGGATTTTTTTCCGATCCTTTAAAACTATAATTATTACAAGAAGGTTCTTTAATCAATAGCTTTCTTAAAAATAAATTTTGAAAATCATAAAAAATAAAAATTTTAACTTATAAGATGTACAATATTCTCGCTTTTATTAGAAATTTCGAACAATAGATTCTGCTTTCAATACTTACACATGATCAGGTCTTCTTTGTGTTTAGAAAAAAAATTAAGAAATTTATCATTTTTATTTTATAATTTTGAAGATCATAGAGATGTGCTATCTGCTGATAGAAATGAGAAAACGCGTATAGCGTATAAGACGTTTAGTTCTTTCTTCTACTCAGAGATGGTAGCACATGTGTTTGCGGAGCTTCTATTTGTTACATAAAAATTCTCGTATGCGATTGTTGAATTCTATCACGCTATTTAAATTCTGTCAAATTTCTTTTTAATAAAAATCTAATCTTAAACAAAGTAATACGATAAAAATCAGCGCTTAAAAAAATATATACATATATTACAAGATATAGTTTACATTTTTCAGCTAAATAAAGCTACAATTTAGTCAGTAAATCTTTTTTTTTTGCATAAAATTTATATTTTTATTCAAGGTTTATATTTAAAGCTGAAACATTTGTATTTAAAACGCAATATTTAAAGTAATGACAGAAGGAAAATTCCAATACGACCCAATTACTAATGAATAACTTTTAGTAAATAAACGTTTTTTAATTTTACCGTTTTTAAATAAATATTTTTTAATTTTACAATAATTACAAATTAATAACATTTTTAATTGATTTTGAAATTAAGAGAAGAATAATAATCGTTTATTTGTAAATTGCTTTCATTCACCAGTACAATATTATATCTTTCCATTAAAAAAATTTCTAGTTCAAAAAACTTCTCGTCTTTCAAATATTATATTAATATTATGCGCATTAGCTCTTATCGCCAAAACATTAATTTCAAGTTTATCAGCGAAGAAATGTGCCACCTGATTGTGATGAAGGTTGGCGGAGACAGAACCTCAAGAATTTCAGTTTTGCAGGATCTTTTACAGTCTAAGGGTCACGAAGTGGCTGTGTTCTGCGCGATAACCGTTTCTAATCTACTTTCCGCGTCTTCGTGGTGCTCGGAGACACCTCTTTGCGTCGGTTAATGGAATTAAAGTTCGGTCTCAGAATACGATTTTACACACAACCACGCTACACGATAAGACTAATTGATACGCTCTCATAAATGAAGCGTTGCTCGCAAAGTCGACTCATTTAACCGACGATCTTTTGAGTCTTTTGAAAGGGCGAGGGAAAATTTCTCCCAAACGGCTCTAAGGTATTTCTTGCGTCAACAGTATCAGATCTTCCGTTATCTAAGACTATGTTGCTCTATTCAAGTCGTAGCTACGTAACGTAAATAAAGAACATAAAATTTAAAATTTAAAAGAGAGCTAGAGAAGATATAGTATATAAAGCAAGCGCCTTGATTTACTTATTTTACTTGACTAGTTAATTAATGTCCTATTTTATAACATAGAAAAAATATTATTTAAAACACAAATAAATGATTGCTCATCGCAATTTTTATATAGAAGGATCCCTGTATACAATCTTGATGAATTTAATCATAAAATAAAATATTATCACATTGTTTTCTATTACTTTGTGATACTTAAAATTGATATAGAGTAGGAAGTATAAGTTTATAATAATGCAGAGGTTAAGCATTGCTAACCGATATTGTTACAAGCGGTTTTACATCAGTCATCAAACTTGAAACTTGCAGAATAAAGGGAAACATTATGTCTCCTTCTGCGCGCTTCTATCTTAAGAAGAAATGCGGTCTTTGTGCTCGAAACGACGTTCGCTGTCACTCTCAGCTATTCACTTGCTACCGCGTGAGAGTTTCGAAGTTTGCGCGAAAGTTTCGCCAAAAGTCAGCAAACCGAGTGACGCCCGTAAGAAACTGCTGCGGAGCTTGAGAGTGAATGGCATCGATTATTATACATAAGCAAGCCACAATTTGTAGAAATTTTCCATACGGAAAAAATTTAACTTTAGTGTGAAATTCCATTCGCAGTTGAAATTCGATTGAAGCTAAAGGTTTGCCAAACAGTTTTTCGTAAATGTGTAGTACGAAGAAAAAATTTTACATATTTTTACTCTATTAATTAAATTAATAAGACTTAGTGTGTAATGATAATCAAGATAATGATAACGTTGACATATATAATAAGAAAGTTTATTTTGAACAACCGATGGTGTTCTCCAAGTACCACAATACATGAAATTATCATTAATTCCAATAATTTTAATTAAAGCGAGTACGATATCATGAAGCTTAATAAAAAATTTATAAATCTATCGAGTGTCAACTTTCCGTCAGAAGTCCAAGCGTTGTTACAATTAGGATTTGTCTCCCTCCTTGCAATGTTGAATCGATCACCATTGAATGTATTAAGCATATAAAGAATAATCTATTAAAAGTAAAAGGTAACAACAAAACTTCGTTTAGAAATAAGTTTTTCTCCTTACTGTCAACATTAAAAATGTAATTTATATGAGAACTAAAGAGAACGATCTCATTTTATCTTCACTTTCTATTACAAAACAATTTTTAAAAGACAACCCATAAATAATACTAACACATGCAGACAAAGGGGACACTGTCGTTATTGATAAAATAGAATATGTTAATAAGATGGAATTATTATTACAAGACACTTATACAATTTTAAATTATAATCCGATCAATAAATTATCAGATGAATTACAGAAAATGTTAAAAACGTGGAAACAACAAGGTTTAATATCTGACTCTACATATAATTTTCTCAATTCTATGAACCCAACATTACCGAGGGCATATGCGATGTTAAAAATTCACAAACCTGGCAATCCATTACGTATTATAATATCTTTCTTAGATAGTTCAGTTACACAATCTCGCTTTCTTTTTACATAGCACTTTAGACTATTATCTTGAAAATACTTTTGGTTACGTTAAAAACAGTTTTCAATTAGTTCAAGATTTAACTTATACCAAATTATCAACAAGATCAGATACTTGTTTCATTTGACGTGGTGTCACTTTCCAATGTATTGGTAGACTTAATTATTAAGAGTATTAAGCAACATTAGATGAATATAAAAAATAATATCTCTTTGACTAAAACGGAATTCATGAAAGCAATTAACTTTGTGCTCCAAACTACATTTTTTACTCAGTCTTCAACAAAAAATTCTATAAACAATCGTATGGTGTTCCTATGGGGTCTCCACTTTCTCCGATAGTAGCGGATCTTGTTATGCAAAATCTAGAGAGAACTGTACTTGAGAGTTTACCATTTTCATTGGGTTTCTATGTGAGTACGTTGATGACATTGCACTGTCAATGCACGAAGAAAATATTGATCATTTATTAAATATGTTTAATAGTTACCATCTTCGATTAAATTTTACTACGATTAAATTTTATTACATATTTTACTGTACCCTACGTGCTTTCAATAGCAGAGAAATTCAATACTTTATTGTGTTGCAACGCATCAATTTTAATTCCAATGAATAAGTTACACCGAAGATGACTTAATCCTATGGTTGAAACGTTTGTAATTGATGATTGACATATACATTATTTTTGACTACATACATATGTATACATACAACTATGTCCGCCCTCAGTGGCTTTATATATATTCCTCTATAGATCTTTGGAGTCTTGTTTAATTTTAATTTTTAAGACTTAATATGTTTTTACAAAATTTTCCTACGAAATTTTATTGAAACTCCGTTAAGGAAAACTTTCATAGTTAGTTTCATTTAACATTAAAGATGTCATTATAATGATTACTTTATAAAAAATTCAAATTTGATTGATTCATTATTTTGACTAATATACATGTATTATAAGTTTATGATTGAAAATTACAAGATTATTTTATTTTATTTTATTTTATTCTATTAACACAGTTTACCAAAAACTAAACACAAAATAGTTTTTATAAGAGTCGATTAATATAATTATTTTTTAAATATATTAAATATATTGCATTTTGTATAATGGAATAGTGTTACACATTAAGACTGTACGATAAAATTATATTGTGAACAGATAGGAAGGGTGTGATTATCCTTTAAGGTCTCGATGTTACTCTTGTAGAGAGAATAGCGTACGTGTGTAAGGTCGGAATTCGTTTCCTCCCTGTCGATAAATTGTCGGGATTCCTGTTATTCCCCTTTCGTTGAGAAGTTTTCATTCGGTGCGAGAAATGCAGGCAAAATATTTGTAAGCAAACTTTGCGGTACGACTCTTTTATTTCACTGTTATGTTTATTCGAGTGTATTTTTCTGTCATAATATTAAGGATTTGGAAAAAAAAATTCTATGAAGACATTGTATTAACCAAATTTAAAAAGTTGAAAGTTAACGTAATATTTCAACGCAGAATGCTATTGTTATTAATATTTTTTGCCATTTTATGAACTAAATAATAAAATGAAATACTTCAAATATCTAAATAGACTTATGATTGTCTTCTCTCTCTCTCTCTCTCTCTCTCTCTCTCTCTCTATATATATATATATATATCAGTTTATTGTTTGGTTTGCACTTTTAGGCTGGGTTGTTCTACCTTTCGGTAAACTTCAGCTCATTGTCTTATTCTCTTATTCCCTTGTGTTCTTACTCTTTTGTTCTTTTATTTATCCAATAAGTAAATTATCTTATAATTTACCTAAAGATGGAACAACTGGCCCTTAATCTTTCATTTTTGACTTTATATGTCTTTTCTTGTTTCCATGATTATTCGCGAAATGAATTCCCAGTAATTTTAACGCGTCGTCTCTATCGACGTGACCCTCTACATCGTCGGCCATGTCGTTTAAACACCTGCGGATATTTGTTCAGGACGTATGGTAGCGCGAGCTTGCTAATTGACCGGTTTCGACTTATTAGAGTGTCTGGACGCATTTTAAAACTGGATTAACCGTGCTCTACACCTTCAGTTCCGTAGCCCAATATCCTCCTTCTCAAACTATCAGGTAACTTTTTCGTAATGAAATCGGCAAATTTACTTTTGTTTGCACGAAAATTGTGAAAGAAACTAGACTTGCTTATAATCAGAAGACGGATTAGGAATGTGAGAGTTAAATGATTTCAATCTAATTATTCAAATATGCGAGCACTGTTAAATTTATAATGTCAAATTATATCTAATGAATTATATATAATTTTATATAATTATTTCTATAAGTCGCCACTCCTATCTAATATATCATTAATTTGATTGAAACAATAGAATTAAATAATTTAACTTGAAAAAATATATTAAATTTGACACAAATTTAAATTATTATTAACTAAAATACATACTTTAATATAGACGATATTTACTTTAAAAATTAATTACAGAAATGATTGATTTACATTTTAACACGTAGAGCAACAAAATATTATTTTAAGGATTAGATTATCATTGTTCCTTTGATATCCAATAGTGAATCGCCGATTGTTTGACTCTTCTTATATTTATAATCTACTACTTGTTTATTTGAAAATGTAGAGATTTAACAGAAATTTTGTTTAATGAGGAATAATTTTCAAAAATTGTTTTCCTTGACATCGAGTGCGCAAATGAATTATAAACATCATGTCGGTTTAAAAAAAAAAAAATCGCACAATATCAAATCGCTCACACACACACATATATATACATACATACATACATACATATATATATATATATAATATATATCATATTTATAGCAATAAACGTGCCTCTAGTGAAACATCTGTTAAATCACAAGAAAATTCATTGATAAACGTGGGAGGATTAACTATCCGCGAAACTTCGTCTCCGATATATCTCCCCGCAATATTTTGCGTTCTGAAACACCTCCACTGTCATGTCGTGCAGTCCTTTGTCGACATGGAAGTGCCTGAGGCCAGTCGGGCCGTGTGTGTACACACAACGGAGAACGAGTGAACGCGAGCACGGGGTGGCCCTCAATCAGACGTCGAATCGGGGGCGCGTGTCGTGCGAACGAAATCCATCGATCAACTCAATTAACTAATTGCCCCGCGGCACCCCCGTTTACTCCCCCGTGTTTCACCCTTCTCATCGTATTGTAGCTTCCCTTATCCGCAACCACGCCGTGAGGAAGCCAAGCAAATTTCGTCGAATTTTGCTATGTGCTCTCCTACGTCCAGCGTGTTTTCCGCTCTGATCACGCCTTGCCAAGCTTAAAAAAATGCTATGACTGCCGGTTGTAGTTTATTGGTCAACAACGATTCGCACCGACGGACTTTTCCCGCTGCGTTATTCCGAGGCGGATATAGAAAGCGATTGAAGCTCGTTTTGTTTGCCTATACGTTCGTTACATGTTTCATTGCTCGTTCCTTTTTAGCGCGTTACGATGTTGACGTAAAATGTGTGACGGAAGTTCTATTGCAAAATAAATTGTAAAGTGCTACATGATGAAAAAGTCTAAAGGTTGATTCAGAGACAGTTTATAATTTGTAGCAGAATTTAAAACAAAATATTATGAACAGAATATATGTATATACAAAGTGTTTCCTGTATTTGATCATTAAAAATGTCAGCGTTCTTTTTGATGATGCAAGAAAATACTACAGAGGATCTTGTTCGATTCGAAGGAGCGCATATTATGATGAAAATATTTTTCTCGAAATCATATTTTTTGAGACTTCAAGGTCTTCCACTTTTTTAAATGGAGTTGTATAATTTTTGTTATACAATATGGTGGTCCTTTAATTATTGTACATATAAAAAAGTATTAAGATAGTGTGTGTGATGTCAAAAATCAATAGTTTACGAGATATTTTATACTTTATTCTGCATATATTGATATAAGATTTCTTCGCATTTCCGCGTTAAATCGCAAATCGAGCTCGAGATATCGCGTTCAATCGCAATATGATGACGACCGTTTTTCGCGAGATCGAATCGCATCGATCGTTTTTCGAACTCGAAAGTATTCGGAATTACTTGAATTCGTTTGACGTGTGTCGATTACTAGTTACGAGTTACGTGCCACAGATTATACGAGTGCATTACGAGTTCCGAGTTGCGCATTACGAGCGGAAGTGAATTACGAGAGACAAAATTTCAAAAAAACAGAGTTAAGTTACAATGACTTTCAAGAAACGATAAAACTCAGAGACATGTTCGGTAAAATGCTGAACTGTCAATGATTCTTTTTTTTTTTTTGTAAATCTTCATGTCGCGAAATATATAATGAAGTTACTATTTTATTCTTTTTATTCAAATCAAAGCTCTTTTATTTGATTTTCCGACTGTGCAAGTGATTCCTGAGGCACGATCCTATATTGATATAAAATATTAAATAATTCGTAAACTATTGATTATTTGATAATCGTACCTTAATACTTTTATATGTAGAAAAATGAGATGAATCAATCGATGGAAAGAAAACACATAGTTGCTTATTAAAAAAATTATTCTTTTTGCATACAGTTTTTTTTAAAGCAACTATATGTTTTCTTTCCACGAATTGATTCATTTCATTATTTTATTCATCAAAGTATTATGATACGATTATAAAAAAAAATTAATAGTTTACGAATTATTTAATATTTTATGTCAATATATGCCCGAATAAAATATAAAATATCTTATAAATTATTGGTTTTTTGATATACTTTTATATGCAAAATAATTAGAGAAATTATATTGCGTAAAAAAAATTATACAATTCCATTTTAAAAAATGGAGGTGACTTTGAAAAAATATGATCTCGAAAAAAATTTTTTGCTTATTATAATATGTACTCCTTCGAACCGAATAAGATTCCCTGTGATATTTTCTCGTCAAAAACAATAGAAATATTTTAAATAATCAAGTTAGAAGAAACACTGTATTTGTATATATAATATAATGTGTGTGTGTGTGTGTGAGTGTGGATGCGTGCGTGCGTGGTGCGTGTGTGTACATATATATATATGTGTTGAACATACATAGGCATAGTGTACTAAATGTACCATTATAAAAATTTTTTTGCGCGACCAGTATTAATCTTGACAATTTTTCAAGTGTTTCCTATCGATCCCAAACTTTTTATTAACATTATTGTATTCAGGAGATTAAAATCTATTAGGTGTTGGAATTAATTCGTAGCGTTTTTTAATGAAAGAATGTTATTTATTTCACATGAGCATTAAAAAATACATTAATGAAAGTACTTCCCATCACTTGTAAAACGCTACGAATTAATTCCAACACCTAATATAAATATACTATTTCGTTTACTTACACCTTTTTGGACAGTAATCGGTCTCTTTTTCATCTTCCTTTCATATACACATTCCGCTACACTTTTTTATCGTATAACTGAATAATAACGTTTTAATTAGACGTCTAAGTCCAATTCTAAGAACTTCACGATGTTTCTTCGTGCAAACTAAATACTAGTCTGTGAACTATTATTTCGTAAGTACAGATTGCACAGTTTTTATATGAAGCAAACATCATGAACGTGACATCAGCTTTAGAACGCCATATTGGACTAAGAAAAAAGATCTCAATTTTGAAATTGTCGTTCTCGACATAAGATACGTATTAATGTGTACTTTAATTCAGGAAAACGATTTTCCTGTAGAAAAAGAAAGAAGTAATTGCTATATAAAAATTATGTGGTTTAGTTAATAATGTAGATGGCTTTAGGATCTCCTTAAAACATATATATAAAAAATAAATAAATCCTATAGATATTTACAGATATATAAACAATGATAGTTAATTAGAATCTTAAGAATCAATTTCAAATTAGCGAATTTAGAGGAAAAGAATCTGGATACTCTCTCTCTCTCTCTCTCTCTCTCTCTCTCTCTCTCTCTCTCTCTCGGAAAGCATTTACTTTTTTGTGTCTTAATTATTACGTCCTTTAGTTTATTTTAATTTTATCATTTATTTATCTATTTAGAGATTAAAATAATGTATTTTTTAATGCGCGGACATTAAAAATAATCTCTTATGTAAGATAGAGGATACTTTGAACTTCACTTTATAAATTTGTCGATAATGTTGATGTAACTGTCCGTATAGCAAAATGTTATGCGCAAGCAAAGTATAACGAGACGTAGAAAGTCGATAAAAATTTGATCGACGTGCTTACGGTCTGCTTACGGCACTATCATTTTTTCATGGCATTCTTTATTTCGTACTCATGAACATGTGAATACCTCAAAATCGCTTTTTTTTTTGCTCGAGGCGACATAAAGTTTGTCAGCACGGGAAAAATATGATTTCATCTTAAATGAATAATGGGTTTAAAATGAAGGTACAGATATCTCTGAAATTTCATTTTCTAAAGTTGTGCAATTTTCAATATAATATACATATAGATTGTGACATTTTATTAGTCGCTGGTTTACGGAATTATAGCGGGGATCTTTCTCCCGGTTCAAAGATCGAGGACACATGCAAGCGTGAGCTAACTATTTGTTTCAGTCGGCTTGACTATTCTAATTTGCTGTTTAATTTAGTCTAGAGTTTAGATTTTTATCGTGTAAGAATTGGACGATCATGATGGGTGATCTGTGACTGCGTTCAATTTTGTATTTCCGCTGTCTCAACTAAAACAGAGAGGAGAACGGTCTTGCAACCTCATTCGGGAGTCCGAGACACGCAGATACTATTTCTTATTTCTTTTTGTGTTACTGCTGTTGGAGCTTTATAATTGTCGCGAATGTTTATAGAGAAACACTAGGAAGGATGAGTTCTACGAAGGAGACTTATTTTCCTCTTAGGCCGAGAGCTAGAACTGTATAAGTGGACGACAATCACGGTGGGCCCATACTTATAAACAAAGGAACTTGTGGATCCGTCATGGTGAAGAGCTCTACTCGAGTGGAAATAATAATAAGGCCCCAATTAGGAACTGATCAGATAAGTATTTAGTGATTGGGTCCTGATAAGTACAATCGATCGGGATATGAAATGTTTGGTAATGCAATGCTCCTATCGGGAACCGATTCGAGGACCCTATCGATTGAGCTGCATTATTACAATCCTACTTTTATTTAATCAGGATTTTTATCGAGTGAACTATACTATAAATATTAAAAAGTCACATTTCAATCAATTCCTTTGAGTTAAATAGCATTTTGTTATTTTTAATTTCTATTATTTCAACACACATAAGTTCAACACACAATATTTTCAGAAGCATCTTCAATTAATGATGACAATGCTTCCCGGTCAGAAACAGCAGTAGCTTCAGAAGCATCGTCAACGAATAATGGTGTTTCTTGTTCAGCTACTAACACATTTGTAATTTGATTACATTATTGATGTTTACGAGCTCCTCTGAACTCGTAAAACGAATGAGTTCACGAATCCTCAACACTCATTAAAAGAATTCATGATAACATTTATTTATCACACCAATAAAATTTTGATTAATAATATGTATCAGAGTAAAGAACTGAATACAATTATTTATTACAATAAAACATTGATTAATACAATCTTCCACTAATCTACCAGAGTCGAAAATCAAGAATTCCTATATGTTTGCAAATATACAGGAGCCATCTACTAGTACCGTCGTGTGGCTAAATGCATGTATTGAAATTTATTGTTAATAATAAGACTTCAGATTAGGCCATCCTCACTTAGTACGATCAGATCAATTAATCAGATTCTAATGAGGATATGTACAATCGTGGCCTTATTGAACTTTTTATATTTACATTAAGGCCTAAGAGGGAATGCCTTATCAAATACTGACCAAAATAACCTCGATAATTAGCAATAAGGAAAAAGTTCTTATCTCATTAGTCTCATCTCATTAGTAATGTCGTTTTGTGAGAGATCGCCGATTATGGGAGTTGGCACAAGAGACAAGTTGACATTGCGTTTATTTGATGTATTTACGACGAAAGAAACAGACAAAGAACAATAAAAAAGTTACCGCAAAATATTTCTTTTATAACATAGGTATGTACTTTTCCCTAAGTTTCATTGAAATTAAACAAGTATTACAATAGAAAAAGAGAAGAATTTGATTCAAGAGGTAAAATGTGATGAACCGAACCATTAGAGATGCTAAAGGTTGAAGCAATTTCTCTTTCATTTACACGACGATTTGCAAGCACAATTTTCTTCATTTTATCAACGTTATCATCCGTTTGATATTGAGGGTCGCCCAGAATGCGACAAGTCTTCTACTTCACGGCCATCTTTAACCCAGACAGCACAGTAACGTTTTAAAAATATATTTAAAACGTACATGTTTGACGTTTTGGACATATTAAAAACATTAAAAACAGATTAGATCCATGGATACTTTAAAAACGTTTTAAAAATATCCATTTTAGGACGCAATGGACTGAAACTGGACTAATAATTAATATATTAAATAAATTTTAAACAATCAAGATAAAATGATTCTTATAGATTGTTTTGTCGTTGAAAATTTTCAACACAGCACAGATGTCCTAGGAATGTCCATGAGACGTTCAAAAGACGTCCCCTCCACTAGAGTTCCTAGAATACCAGAGTCTGGCTTTTCCTCCATTCTCTCTTGTGGTTGGCCCACACAATGGCAGTACAATGGCGAGAACGCACATACATATCACCAATTGAGAGCAAACACATATTTCGGACACGCACGCCATTTTTAGGGCATGGCCAGATTCTGGTTCTAAGGACTCTACTCTTCACTGGCCTCTGACTGCGAATCAGTTGTCTGAGTTCAATGAAATATCAACAAACAAAATTTAATATGAAAGTATTTTAAAGAGTAGAGCGAGGATATAGTTGAACTTAGGGGCAAGTTGGGCAAATACAAATATCGAAATAACTGAAATATATATGGATACGTCTATGCCTGCGTAAGGTAGCATAAAGACAGAGATTATTGCGCATAATACAATAATCTATGTCCGACAACAGCTAAATACGAATTTTTTTGTTTTCATGCACAAAAAGTAAAATTATTAAATGAGTATTAAAGGCCTTTTTGGTCTACATAGTAATTGAAGCGATTAATAAAAACCAAATATGTTTTTAAATATAAGTTATTACTGTATTTTTTAACTTTAATGTTTAAGTTATTATTTTATTTACAGTTTTTTAGTTATAAAAAAATATTTCAGTTAACACCGATGTGGGACAAGTATTTCATAACCTTGTAAATTCAGCCACTTAAATGAAATCTTTTTATCACTGCTTTTTATTCTATGTTAATGAAACAATATCAACATATATTATCTATGTTTAATTATTAGAATAAAGAGTAAAATTTTTATTCTTTTAATTTTCTTTTAATTCAATTTTTTTTCTTTTAATTTTGTTAATTAAAACATTTAAAGAGAGAGTATTAAAATTATTATACTTAAGATAAAAATTAAGAAAAATTTGATTAATATACACATAATTCTTTCGTGTTTTTAATAATATACCATCTTATTAAACGATTATCTTTATGGCTCAAATTATCCTTCGAGGATGCTCAATATACCTCACGGATGGGATACATTAATCCATTTTGCCTCTTTGTAATCAACAAATATTTTTTCTTATTTACGGAATATTAAGGATTTATAAATATTCAATTATTGAATCAGATGAACATGCAATGTTTTAAAGCAATTATTCTATTCATAATAGTGTGAAGATTTATAATTTGAATAAAAACATCACAACATAAGCTCTGCTCTATCCGATTAGATTTTTTAAGCAAAATATTTTCTGAAAAAATTTACAATAATTTTTTGTAAAGATATCGATTTTTTTGTGTAAAATTTTATTATGTAAAAACTTACTTTTTCGAAAATGTTTTTTAAGTTTGAAACTAATGGTTATTTTACAAAGTGTTTTTAGTTTCCCATTTCTTGCTTTTTACTATTTTTTACATCTTGTCTTTTTGCTTTTTATTCAGTTTTTAGTTTTATGTCGCCTGAGATAAAAGTTAACGAACTTCGGAAGAAACAGGAAACATGTAGCAAGAAATACAATTGTCGATAAAACGGTTGCAAAGAGGCAAAAAACAAAAAACAAGAAATAAAAAGCACATTGTGGAATAGGCTTAAAAGGCTTAAGGAAAAAATATTTATTATAATGCGGTTGATTTATATTTGTTTTTTCAAAATTTTTTAAGAATTTTTCCCGATCGTTTATTTTAAAGAAAGTTTTTACGCAATACAATTTTACACAAAAAAATTCGATATCTTTGCAAAAAACCATACCAAATATTTTCAAAAAACATTTTAAGACTTAGAAAGCTTACTTTAAAATACTTTTATATTAAATTTTGTCCAATGATGTTTCATCAAACTGCAGCGTTTTAAAGACAAAAATATTACAAAAAAATATCGATTTTCAATTTTATATAACTTAGGACAAAAATATCACAGAAAAATTCAAACCCGTATCTAAAGAATTTAAGAACATTGACGATTTTTTTGCGTTTCGCGATAAATTAAATATCTCGGTGAAACAAGATCATAAAGAAATTCTCGACCACTCATTTTAAAGCACAAAAATAGATTATTTTGTCGAGAATTTCTTTATGATCTTTTTTCACCGAGATATTTAATTTATCGCGAAACGCAAAAAAATCGCCAATGTTTCCAAATTTTTAGCCGGGTATAGTTGTATATATTAATTATTAAATTACGCACCATCAATTTATTTTTCATTATCGAATTTATCATTCCTACTTAGATTTATTTGATTTACAAATGTTTGAGGACTTTGTAATCACGATTGGTAGGACATATCTTGATATTTCAAGACATGTGCATGTGCACTATCTATCATGTGATGTATGCTAAGGAATTACGATTTTCTCCCTCTCTTCTTCTCTCCCCCCCCTGTCTCTCTCCCTCTCTCTCTTGCTCACTCTCATCCTCGTATTATGTAAATCCGTTGCGGCGAGTGCGATCACGGACCTTTGGCCGAAGGATGCACTACAGCCAAGCGATGTCATGGCTTAGGACGATTCTGTATGAGCTACCACGAGGTCACTTCGGGGATGGCGTAAATCCCCGAATAGTGATTGGCAAGTTCCCGACGATCCCATGGGATATATCATCAGGAACAGACGGTCACGACTTCAGCCCGAGAAATCCTTCGTGACTACTTATTGTGAATACCGATTTCTCACGAGTTGTCTGCTCCTCCGTTCACCAGAATTCGAGAATTTTGTGTATTCCATGAAAGCTCTTATCGATTTAGAAATTCGGGATAGTTAGAAAAATTCATAGAAAAAATCATAGAAATTCATTATTTCAATAATTATTTTTATAAATTTAATTTGTTCTATCTCAGTGCTATTAACAGATATTGAAATATTCTCATTGATACATTCTGTAATATATGTATATAGGTAGAAACATCACAAACTGCATATGTAATATATCTTTACGTTTAATATGCAATATATTAATATATCGAATTAGAACGAGTATTGCGATGAAACATATTAAATAAAACATAGATTACTTTCCTATACCTCTCAAAAATTTAAAAAGATGGATTAATTCAATATTATATTGTTAGATATATTACTTTAAATCTTTTCAATTCTTAAATTCATAAAAATTTACTTTCAATTACTTTGGAAAGGACTAATGAGGTATAAAAATGATTTCTGACGTAAATTTTTATGTTGACTCTGACCACAGAATTTGTTCAGTGCGTCAAAATTTTGAAATATTTTAATTTAAAGGTGTCGGTTTTTAGAATTTTTAGATTAATGTGAGAATATTCGATTTAGCCCGAAATTTAGTCAATAGATTTGGATTCTTTATCAAACAATATAGAAGTGCGCATATGTTTTCTAAAAAGATTAAATATTTATAACTGCAAGAATTATATTAACAAGTTCTATTTTTTAGTAGGTAAGCACTAAATGCTTTATAGGATTTAATTTTTCTGATACTTTGTATCAAAGAGTTTTTTGGGTCGCTAATAATAAATTTAAAGTCAGAATTTTTAAATTTAAAATTTCGGATGCAATATGGCCAACAGAACGAAAATTATCGTCTTATTCGTCATATTGAATCTGCCATTTTAAATTTTAAATTTCTAGCTTTCACTAATTAGCGACCAAAAAATGATATAAAATGTAAAGAAAAATCGGCCCTATGAAGCATTCGATGCTTATCTAAAAAAAACATAGAATTTGTTAATATAATTTATTCTTACAGTTATAAATATTTAACTTTTTTGGAAAACACACATATGCATTTTTGTAGATTTTTTTCGTGAAAAATCCGAATCTATTGATCAAATCAACAGATATCCTCAAGTTTTAAAGTTATTGCAAACGTTAAAACTGGTTTGAAAACGTTAAAAATGGCTTTTTTGAACTTTTAGGTTAAGGAATTTCAAAATCCTGATCTGCTAGACAAATTTTATGATCAGATTCGGATTCAGTGTGTAATAAAATTACGTCGAAAACTACTCCTACATCTCAACAAACCAAATCTTACAGACCTGTGTTATCAAAGCAATTTGACTTGATATTTTCGAGTATATACTTTGTTTAGATTCTTATTTCAAACGTTTTGATAGACAACAGTAACGACAGAAAGAATATTTTTCCGTGCATGTGAGAATTTCGTGAGATCAGTTATTGTTCTGCGGATAAGATTGTGGGAAGAAATATTGCTCTGGAATGGTGTAATGCACCTGACAACCTGCTACCTTAGAAGAACATGTATGCACGTATAGTGTATTTTCCACATTAGAGTATTTCACCAGTTACAATCACTGAGAGTGCAACGAGAGATTATCAAATAAGATAATTGAATTAGTAGTGTCTGATAATTAAACAATTAATCCAATATTGACGGCGTATTCAATATTGAGAACATTCTCTTTAGATTATTTATTACAGTCAACAAAGTCAGCTATTATTAGTAGCTAATTTTCATTCGCAATATTTTGAATAACTCTTTCGCTTGTATAAATTATTCTTATTTATGAATTGGTTAATGTGTTTTCAATAGGATGTATGCCGGTGCAAAGCTCTAATCGATAAACCGACCATCGTTGCACAGAGCGATGCACATATCCGGATTTATGCCATGATTAATTTGTGTAATCATATAATTAATTAGCCACGGCCATTAAGTACAAAATTCTAAGAAGCGTGATAAGTTTAATAAAAACAATACGCGAGGTACATATAATATTGGATCGTGTCAATATTATGTGTTAAATTATAACTTCCATATAGTTTCCTCGTTGTATAACAATAGATCAATACAGGTTGCAAAAATCGTTTATACGAACTATGTTAATTTAATTAGTTCTGCAAATATGATAATTGCCACGCGTTGTTTGACGTGACAAGTTCATTAACACTTTTGAAATATTAGTATATAAATTTTCGCACATATCGTACTAAATTTATCTTTTAATCTGATTTATATAGTTTTTCTTATTGATCAAAATTTTTTTCCTATCGTTTTGAATGCAACAAGTTTAGTTCTTCCTTTAACGAATGAAATGAAGCGAATATAAATACTCATGAATAATACAAAAGGAAAAAAATTATCATGTGATATGAATGATTTAAAATGTATTTATAAAGTCCGAGAGAGAGAGAGAGAGAGAGAGAGAGAGAGAGAGAAAGAGAGAATTATTAATTAATAGAATAGTCATTTATTTTCAGACTTTGCATGACACACACACTCACACACACACACACACATACACACAATGAAAACTTCATGTATCTTTTTATCGTAGTCTTATTTATTCAAAATTAAGTAGACTACGATTTTATTAACAATTTATATTTTTAACGTTTAATCTACTAAAATGTTTTTATATAGTGTACAGTATCAACTTCATTAAGTCACTGTTAATCTTGTCAAAGAAATGTTGATTGCAAATTATAGTGAAACGATCGTATTATACAGAGCGTTGATAAATCGTACGATCGCGTAGAAAATTCGATTAGGTCAACGTCAAATCGAAAGGCAAACGACCGGGAATGATTTGTTGCACAAACGAACTGTTCATTCGACGTTCTATTAAAACTAGTGGAAACGCGCGGTCCGATAAACTTTAGAAGCAAGCAAAAATTCTCTGCCGGGGAGGTTTCGACCGATCAAATCGATAATCACCGGTACTGCATTGAAAGGCAAATTAATAGTCGACAGGGGATGAGATGTGCGCGAACGAGGGAAACGGGGCAACTATTAACCCCTTACTTTCCATACTGGCAGTAGGTCGACAGTTACTTCCGCTTGTTTTTCTCTGTAATTGGATAGAACGATAAAACATGATGCATGCATAGGTATATAGAAGTTGGCATAAATCAGCGTAACTGAAAGAGAATATCTTATATTTTCTTTTGTATATATATATATATATATATATATATATATGTGTATG
>NW_011627187.1:28724-47269 GCF_000204515.1 Acromyrmex echinatior
CGCCGCCCGTCATCAGTAGTCGCCGTACCGCGCAGCCACGTAACCTCTCACCTTCTTAGTTTTTAGTAGTCGGTAGTGTGGAGGAGAGTGCGGAGAGAGAGGAGAGAGAGAGAGAGAAAGAGAGAGAAGGAGTAAAGTAATTGGCGAAGCAAGATCAAGGGAAGAGAGAGAGAGAGAGAGAGAGAGAAAGAGAGAAAGAAAGAGAGAGAGAGAGAGAGAAATATCGGAGTCAAAAGAGCGAGCGAGAGGTCGACAGCCTTTTTCCCTCGTGTACTCTATTAGTCGTCGTCGTCATCGTCCTCGTACTCGTCCTCCTCGTCGTTATCGTCGTCATCTTTGCCGCCTCGTCGTTGTCGTCGTCGTTGTCATCGTCGTCATCCGGCGCGACAGGCGCGGGTATATCCTAACCCATTTCGCATACCTCCTTCGCCGTCAATAATCGCGCTCTCGTCGTAGTGCCGCGCGATTATCAGCGTACGCATCACCCTCCGTAATCCGGAGTGTGTGTGACCGAAAGGTAGAGATAGAGCGAGATAGAGCGCGAGAGAGAGAGAGAGAGAGAGAGAGATAGAGAGAGAGAGAAAGCTCCGAAACAGTAGTTGGAGCACCGGTACAACTGGAACAAGTTCCGAGGGAAGTCTCGCGCGTGTCGTGACACCACCCCCTTTTCGTACGTCACGAGCCTTGCCGCGACGACGCTCGCCGCTGCCGTCGGCGACGAGATCACCGTCGCGAGCATTGAGCAACCGAGGAGCACCGTCCGCAACTGCAGCAGCATCATTTATCCACAACAACACTAGACAGCCACTCATTACTTCGGACTCGAGCGAACTTGCCGTCGCTTCCACTCCGAGCACGCGAGAGCCTCGCGACGACGACGACGACAACGAGTAATCGTGCGTCGCGCGCTGTTATGGAGTCCCAGAACCAGGAGATCGTAGCGAGCGGCTCGCCCGCCGAGGTGCCGAACGATCCAGGGTACGAAAGGAAATAACCGAATGAAGGGGTGCGGGAGGTTGTCACTGTCCACCACGTGAACGGCAGCCTCCGTTTACAATTCCCGGGCAACCACGAAACGTTCCACTACATCGACCATCAACGATCGACCACACGAGAGAGAACGGATAGAAAGGGAGGGAGAGATGGGGGAGAGAGGGGAGGGGGAGAGAGAGAGAGAGAGAGAGAGTGAGGCGAGTGTAAGAGAGGATGTATGTATGCGTGAATGCGTGGGAGAATACGAAAGCAGAAAGAGGGGGTGGGGAAGGACGGGCGGGAAAATGGAGCGCTTTCATTCTCAGTGCGTTGATATGATGCCGCGCGACGATCGCTCGTCCTTGGAAAAAGCTTGTGTTTCTGTTATCCTGCTCCGTGTCAGTGCTCTGGTTTTAACGTCGGTCGCTTCCAAAACGGATGGATCCGCGCACTTTGCTATGATTTCGAACCGAATCGATTGGCCGTCGACAATGATGCAAATACCGTCGTGTATCAATCCGCGATGCAGAAACACGCATGGTGTTTATGTTTGCCGGGCGCGTGAATATGCGTACCTCTCCTCGGACCGGTGGCGCCTTCTTTCAACGTTCAGTATACTCCCCCGTGTCGACGGGGGCGAATGGGAATGAGGGTGGGAGAGAGATGAATGGAAAGAAGGTGGGAGGGAGAGGAGATGCCGCCACCTTCGAATTCTGCCCGTCAACCGACACAATTTCGCAGACTCGCGAAAGAAATACTGGAATACCACACGTGAAGACACCACGCTTTGTGATAGCCACGTGGTGGACTGATTCTTCCGGGCGAAATTACGCGTGGTCTTGTCACGTGATTGCCCGAAATGGAGAGTACCGGTCCAGGTGCTCCGCATAAACAATGTGTAGTGTTCTTGAATTGGATTTTCAGATTTTTCTCACGATCGATAGCTACATTAGTTCAATGTCAACTATATTTGATTTTTACATATTTGAGATTTGATGAAAAACACGATAGCTCGATTTAGCTTCGATTGTGGTTAACGAACTGATTACATCCTTGATTAAAACGATAGTGGGGTATCCGATCGATTCCATTCGCCCGATCGTACATGTCCGGTTTGTTGATGATATCTGTATTGTTTGAGATAATACGTGATGGTTTTATACAGCTTTGGTTGTGACTAATGAATTGATCAGGTCATATCTCTCTGATTACGATGATTGTGAAATAACACATTGATTAGTATTGGTTAGAGCGCACTGTGATAGTTACTGTGCTTATTCAATGAGATCTTCAATTCTTAGAGAATATTTCGCTTGATTTCGCTTGATTGTACGTGACTGATGAATTGATTAAATTATATTACTAATCATTACCAGCGTAAGATACGATTGATTAATATTCGCTAGATTAAATATTTATCCAACGATGTTTGAATTTGTTTGAATATGGTTAAACTGTATTTTTAATTATACTGAATAATATAGGTATTCTTTTCTGAAAACTTTATTACATATTGTAGCACAGGAAATAATAATTTCTTTATAAATTGCTAATTTTGTCTTTAATAGTATTGAGAAAACACAGTAATGTTCATGTGCTCCTGAATAACTCCAGACAAATGCATGTTCACAAATGCGTGTATATATATATATACATATATATATATACACATATTTGTAAGAGATTATAAATATATATTCGAATTTGTTAATTACTCTGACTTAATTAAATATTTTTTGAAGCACATTTGACACGATTTCTTTAACAAATTAGGAAATCTACTTGAATTCGAGTTTTACATACAAATTTTATATTCAATTAAAGATTAATTTTGAAACAAATTGTATTCACAAGAAAATAATCATAGCTATGCTGTTGTGATCTATGTAACTTTTGGTTACTAACTCAAAATATTAAGTATTTTAATAAAGTTTATATATTCGCTTTTCGAATCAATATAAAATGTGCTCTAACGTATCTTGAGATAATTAAAATGAAAATTATACTGTGAAATTCTACATGTTTATTTACATGTTTAAATTTTTAAAGAACATTTGAAATATGAATTTTAATACTTTTTCTCATAAAGATAGATATATAAATACAAGCATGATTTAATATCTGACAAGATTTTTTATTGAGTTTTTTTTTTACATGTCCAACATACTTCAAATAGTATTCAATGGTAAAATGTCGAGAGAGAAAGATGTTAATATATTTTATGTTGTTTGTATTGACAAATAAATAAAAAGATAAACTTCTTTGAATGAATTTATCGAGATAACATCTTAATTATTTTTCTCTAAAAAGATTAGCTTCCATTGGAGACTTGAAATGTTAAGTGATATGGACGTTAGTGATAAATTAGAATATGTATATATATTGCCACATTAAAATAATTTGTATAGATAACAATTCTTTAATTCTCGCGGTGTTCACGAGCTAGGAAACGATAGCCCACTTTGATTCTTCCAATTGGGAAGCTCTAGATGGATAGGCGGATAGAGGCTGTGCAGAGAGAAGGCGGGAGAAGTGACGGGCAGGAGGGGCGAGCGCGCGTGGGAGGAAGATGGCTATATTGTGGCTCGGAAAATCGATGTTCAAATGCGCCACCACGTGATTACGTCCACCAAGCGGGAGCGTTATCTCACCGTGTAATAATGCGAGGCGCGATTATTTGCGACGACGATGATGAAGAGCGAGCAGTAGTGGGGATCGCTCCTCATCCGTGAGGTGGAAGGGGGGACGAGATCATGAATGAAAAGGATGGGAGGTCGTTTCCTTATCGACGCACGCTGACGGATACTTAAGCCGGCTAATTAATGACGCGTACGTGAATCGATTATGGTCACTGACTGTCGTGAGAGAAGCGAATTCGCTTCCTCAGAGATTATACCAGCCGGTCTTCCGGATCGGCCTGTTTATTCGCGGAGCTGTTCGTGTAGTCGCGTTTGCGGTCTATTTAAAAAGCTCAGAGGTCATCGTTTTTTTTATCGTTCGACGACCTTGATAGTGAGAAGTCTTCATCTAGAGCTCTTTATGATGTCGGAATCTTCTTTAAAGCGTTAGCAAAATGCGTGCAATCGCACTTGTATAGATGATTTATAATCGTGCAGATCGTTCATCGATCTGTAAAACAGATAACACTTTTGCTGTGGAAAAATGCAGATCGATAAGCACGTGTTCCTCGATGGAAAACTTTCGAACGAACGTAATTAATATTATCATCCAAGTTTCCTGGATTTTTGTATTCTGTTTAATGTATAGAAAAGACTTCACTTTCTATAAAACTCCCTGAAGTGATACAAATGTGAAAGTTTTCGATATCAATTCAGTTTTTCTACTACAATAATTCTTAAGTATTGAAGTAATGATTACTAAGTGTGTGAGCAGGTTGGATTCTTCATTCGAAATGTCATTGCTTAATTGCATGTGCTACGTACATTTGTTATCTTTTTCGTTAATTCGTATTGATAGTGGCTTTCGAGAGATAAGATACATATCGCACGGTTTCTTCCGACGGCGCAAATTCGAGATTGATGGGATCTCCTATACGGAAAAAAAATAACGAATTGGTCGGTTGATCAATTGGATCAATCATATGTGTATGTGGTTCGATTTACGGCACTGCGTGTGAAAAGGAGAGGATTGTGAAGCGAAGGTGCCGGTCCGAGAGGAAGTCGCGCAATTCGCGTTCCGTTATAAAAAGAAATGGGTGTTGTTCGATTGTTGATATGTGGTGACACCTGCCGCCCAGGATGGGAGACTGCGCAGGGGGTTGCAAAATGGTACCGGAAGTTACCCTCTGCCGGCAGTCTCCACTTCCTCTTCCGCCGACGACCCGCGACTGGACGACGAGCCTGATGGAATCGTCTTTCTTTTCTAGGAAAATGTTCATCGGCGGTCTATCTTGGCAGACCAGTCCAGGTATGTGGCAAAATACATAATAGCATAATTGAACTGCATTGATAATTATTCGCGATAGATGCCAGCGGCGCGGCATCCATCCGATCGGGAAGTCCCGTTTGCGAGAATGATCTGAGAATGGTCCATTGTGGATATTAGCTCCTTCCGTCTTTACGGTTATTATTTACTGATTTATATGTCGACATACATTTTTCTCACGAGTTGCTGGGCATCACCGTTGAGATGTATCATTATCAAGAAGTCGAAAAACAGCTTTTTTTGTGAAGAGAAGTATCATTATTAACGGGAATCTGACTAACGGATGCTCCGACGACTGAATTCTTCTTTAACGAAGTTTGATGCCATATATTATACATTGCATATGCATTTTGCTTCTATTGTTAAATATTAATTGGTTAAGCCGATAAAATAAAATTTTTATTGAAGTAAAAGTCATTTTATATTAATTGAAAAGTATAACATATATATTTTAATAATATTTTTTTATAGTATTTTTAAAAAATCTAAGAAAACAGACACTGCAGTGAATTTTCGCAATAATTAAAAAATTGTCATGATTGATTGTTTTGATACGTTCCTATTTCGTGATAGAAAATATTTCAAAAATGTGATTTATTTAGTGATGGAAAATATTGTCAAAAATGTCACTTATAAAAAGCTGCAAAGTATATTTTTTAAAACTTTGGAAAATATGAAATTTTTTCTACTGTCTTATAACTTGATGTATTTCCTTATTTTATGACAGCGAACGTTACTATACATCACCTCTGAAAAGTACCTTTTTATGTAAGAAGAGAAATATTATATGTGAAAAATATGGTAGAACTTAATGTCAAGTTTTTCGTTGTATGACGTAGTTATACATATTTATACAAATATATTTTTACAAATTTATACAAGCTTTGTACAAAGGCTAAAAGATTGCCTCCGTTAACATATATTTGTGATTTCAACAGCGGTATATAGAAATCTGCATATTTTTTATACTTTTCTATGCGAAGCATTTGCGTAAAGTATCTTTAAAGAAATGTCTCTTTGATACGGAAGAAACAAGCAATATCAAGAAGTAAACCACTGACCAAAATTGTTTACATCAATGCCTATTAATAGTACTAATGCCCAAGTAATGTTCAATTTTTATATCCACTAATATTTTATTAATACTCGTTAACGCCCTAGTAACGTCCTATTAATGCTCTAGTAATGTATAATCTCATACTGCTGTTATAATATACAATTCTTTCAAGTAATGCCCGCAGTAATGCCCCAAATCTGTACACCGCAATGTCCTCAGCTGTTTACCTCTCGCGCAATATAAATGATGAAAAAGCTCAAATAATAGAATTCGGTATTACTTTATATAAAATATATCGAGAAGTATTATATATGAGAAATTGATGGAAATCTAAACTTTCATTGCACATTTAAATTTTCGCAAATTTACCAAATCCGTTTCAAACTGTAATGATATGATATTTTATTATTTATAACAAAAAAGAGTATGTATATCACCAAATAATGATATGATTTGATGATATACTTTAATGTTATAAATGATGAAATATAGTTATTATTGTTTTGTATTATCTTCATACGTTTCTTTTTCTTATCATTTAAAGCAAAAAATTGAAACGTATTTTTAGATTAAAAAAAAAAATAGAAATGGCAAGAAAAAAACCTAAACCTAATCTCGGCAGATCTTAATTTTTTCTTCCGTTTTTTATTCATCATATATGATAAATAACGATACATCATGTAATAATATCGTAGGGAAAACTCATACGGAATGAACGAATAGAGATGCTTGTATATGGTCGCATTTTACAGAATATTTATGGCGGTCATGTATTTGCGGCTTTTTCGCGATATCTAATTAAGTCGATGTGATGTCCGCGCGCGTGTATTAATCTTATTTATTCTTGTCACCTATATTCGCGCTATGTTTATTGAAGATGTTACCAAGGATCTCAGTAAGAATTACGTTTTGCCACATTGCTATTTATTATAGTTTATAACATAAACATTGTTGAAATTGGTATATATTAATTCTTAAAGATATTTGCTTCTCATAATAAATATTCGTAATACATAATTCATATAACAAAGATATAATAATTTAATAATAATGATATTATAACGTATAAGATAAAAAATTATTATTAATTATTATTGTACCAAATGTGTTACTATTATTATATATAGTAATATAATATATAATAATAATATAATATATATTATTATTTTTTAACTTTTTATATTTAAGATACGTAATTCGTCATATTATAAAATTTTGTGTACATATAACATATAATGTATATTTTTATTTTCTAAAAGATACGAAACATATTGGTTCTTTTCATACTGTTCTTTAGTAATGAGTTTGTTCCAAAGAGAGCGTTACGTAAGTCGTGTCATCATCTCTCTCGTTTCTCGCCATCTTGCTTGCTTGTTCCATGCTTCGCTTTTTCGTGCTACAATTCGTTCTTTCTCTTCAAGTCATTTACAGGATGTAGACGAATAACTTTTATAAACTTTGCGGGCGCGCAGGACGCTGGTATACGTAACTTTTCAAGCAAAACGTGAGGTCCGCGAAACCTCATGTTGGGCGTTGTAAGACGATAAAAGCTGCCGGTCTGGCAACATGAATCAGCAGATCAACTTTCGTTTAATTTACACTCCTGCCGTCATGTTTTGAAAAGGTTGTGTACTAAATTATGTGAAAATGAGGTCAGTAACCAAAGCTCTCTCACCGGATTTTATATCTTATAGCGGAAAATGGAGCTCATAGAGAATCCGTGTTTCATTTTCAAAGTTACTTGTATTGAATAAGTTGTCTGCATATTATATACATTCATCAAGTTTGTAAATTATCCGTTTACCTTCTACATAATTGGAAGGCACGCGTTTCATGATTGAGGTTTCTGTTTTCTCTTTTGCTTCTCTGTTTTGTATTAAATATCTTGTTTAGTTTCTGGAATAAGGTCAATTGAGCTGCACGCCTTAGTTGTCTTATTGCGCTATCGATTTATGTCTTGTGGGCCATGTTGAAATATGCCATGTTGAGATTTTTACTAGACAATACATTTTATTCATATACATGTAATATGTAAGTGTAATTTAATTATTGCTTTTTGTTCGTTACTTTTCTTTACATCATGATAATTTTACGATTCGTGCAATAAGACAAACGGATTTTTTAATGATTTTTTTTTTATTTAATAATAAATTTTATTATAGTTATTATATACATACCAGATCGTTATAAATTTTACAATATTTATTTAAAATTTTTCAATCTTTTTTAAAGCGATAATGTTATAAACCACAAGAGGAATAAATATCTTTTAAGGATATTGAACAATTATTGCGATTTCATATATGTGAAACTTTAATAAATCACACGCGATCTCTCTTGACATATGCGTGAGAAATATGATATACATAATAAGCGAAAGTGTATGTAAAATTTGCGCGTTATTCTTTTTATTCCGAATCGATGCTATGATATCCGGTTCAGAAAAACCAATAGCCGCTGGAATAATATTTTTCTTGGTGTGTTTGAATGATACCGTGGCTCGACTGCATATTCCTGGTATTGTCCGATGCGAATAATTGTCGTTTAAATTGTTTGCAGCATTGAATGCAAATAGAATATCTTTGTGAAATTGATCAATAACGATAATTGTGTAAGTTGAGCGGGAGAAATGTTTTCTATTTATACACATAACTTTCCTAATTAATCTTCATGGAAAAAGTTTTCTTTATTTTATTCATTTTATATTTTTATTTAGTAAGCTTCTTTTATCTACATTTATACATTCAGTTAATTTTGTCCATTACGCAATAGATTAATTTACAAGCGATTCTAAATAATTAATGTATTATCCTATCTATTTTTGTAAAACACAATCTGTATTAGTGCAATGTTCTATCTCAATATGATTGATTTTATTTCAAATTAGTAAAGATATTCGGAGATAATACGTATCTATTATTAATTAATTATACGATATAAACGCATGATTATTACTGTAATAATCACTATTGCATAATATATGTTTTATCGTATATCTTATTATACTAGGTAAAATTAAAAATTGAGCTTTACGTAAATTTCGGTCAAGTGCATTGAAAATCGCGATATCGTGTGAGCGTGTTTCTTCTAACAAGCGCCACATCTTCAGCGATCTAAACATTAAACTGACTCTTTGGGACTGGTCCAGAGGTTGTGGAAACAACGTACACACTATAATATATATCATGGCTTACAAGTAGGCGTCAGTTTCCGCCTGATTTTCGTCACTCTCGCTGAGAATTAATGTACGAGGTTTACAATAATCGCTGTAGCTAAGAAATTGCGGCTTGAATAAACGCATTCTCGATACGAAGCAATTCATCATATATCTCGTTAATTTTTTAGAAGTTTTGCTAGTTTCTTGATTAGAAGAATACAAGTAATAGAAAAGACATATTTGCTTTTATTTTAGATATTATACCTTATATGATTTAATCCAATATGCCTTATTCGCTGTTTATGAGTAATTACGGTGAATTTAATAATAAATAATATGAATAAATGTACATTGTGTGCATATGCACTAAATGCTACTATTCTTTTAATATCTTCACTGCATCTACATATGTAAATATCTGAAAATGTCATATTTTTTTTAATGATCAAAAATGTTTTCTTCTTTGAATCTTCTGATCATCAGTTTTAAATCTCGGCAATAAATTTGAAAAAAATCGCAAACCTTAAATAGGCCATATAGGATTTTTGGTTATCTTATGTATTTTCCTACAATAAAATCGAATATAAATATTTTTTCAAATGTAGGAAACATATCGATAGATTTTTATTGTAAATGATTGAAAATTTAAATTTTTTAAATTTATTAAATTCCAGGAAAATATAGGTATAGATAACAAAATTTTATTGTCATTTTCATTGATTTTAAGCAGATTTTATGTTCTATGATGTATGTTCGCAACATAATATTTTAAAGAATTTGTTAACATGGATGAAAGATATATATTGCAACATTAAAAATAATATCTAATTGAATTAAAGAAGAAAATTGATTTTTTAAATGTTTGAAGAACCTACAAATGAATAAAATGCGTATTTAAGGATGCTTTAATTTTTCTATCATATTTTTCTCATAATTTATTTACATTAGTGCGATTCACGTTTGGCAAAAGATTTATTTATAATAATAAGTTTTCATTGAATAATTTTTTCAAATAAAAAATGAATATGACGAATAGAGATTAGAGATTAGCATCGACCTTTTTACCTTTTTGCGACAATGATATGCCAAACATGACCGAGCACACACACTATCGACTCTCGCAGCAAATCGATCGCAAAGTGCGGACGAGCGAAACCTCTGAGGTTTCCCGTCGTCGTTGTCCTCTTTGCCGTTGTCGTCGTCATTCTCGTTGTCGTCGTCTTGGTTCTTTTCGTCGTTGTCGTTGTCCTCGTCGTCGTCGTGTCGTCGTCGTCATCGTCGTCGTCGTCGTCGTCGTCGTCGTCAGCGCAACAGACTCTACTCTCGACTCTCTCGCTATTTTTAAACGTAATTGCACCCGGCCGTTTTAATGGGCGACCAAGCATAGTGACGGAGATAGAGCTACGAGCCGACATGGAAAAATAACGGCAAAAATTCGCCGACAAATTTCACCGAGCACGTTAACCCGCGAACTTCGGATGAGAAGACATTAAACTTAGCTACTGCCCGTGAAAATAACGCTTTAATAATTTATAGTATGAAGCCTTGATCAATCTTTCACCACTAAGGATGTAATCTATATGTACATTTCATGTGAATAAATGCGTCTCTTTTACGAGAAATTTTCACAAAAAAATATCATATATTATTTTCATATCGTAGATTATTTTTTCAAGGAAATACTTGATATCTGATCTAAGATGAATATTTTTTTCATTTGATTTGCAAATGTCAATTAATTTTTCTCGGATTTGCAAAATGACTAGATTGATTTTTAATTATCGTGAATTATGTATTTTATGATAAGATCACAATAACAAAGTTCGTCACGCGCCGCTTCGCGTGCGCGAGCTTAATGTGGGGCGAAATGAGACGTCGGTCGATTAGTCACAGAACAGCGACATTGTCATCCCTAAACAACGCCAATTAGTACCACTCTAGAGCGGATTATAAATAGTACGTTAGGTAGGTCTGGGTTGAATTGGACGGGCTTTAAGTTGCGTATTAACATGGATGACGCATTTCGTATGGATGAGTATCTCTTCTGTTCGACGTATTTTTAGGTTAATTTCAACAAGTGCGTAATAACTCAATTGCGCCGACAATATTGAACAAATTAAATTTAATCAAATTAACGCTCAGGCGAAATTATTTTTAAATTGCTAAAAGAATCCATAAATGAATGAAAATACATGGAATTTAGGATGCTTTTGTGCATTTTTTCCTCGTAATTTATTTACTGCAATGCACGTTTGGTAGAATGAAATTCGGAATTTATTTATAACTAATTTTTTTATTGGACAATTTAACATAATTATACTTACAAGTGAAGTTATATGCATATATGTATGTATAATGTATTTAATTTGAATTATTTACATTATCTATTTTTACGATTCATAAATATGCAACAATTTTATATCGTAGCAATAGTACTTTTAAATTGCACAACAATTGTCAACAATTGTGAGTGTGAAGTTTCATCGCTCTCTATAACTGGGAAATTCAAAATATCGATGAACAAAATAAATATCCTCTCTTTTATTTTCCTGAAATATTAACGCAAGTCATAGTTTGTTTTGATCAGGCGCGCGGGCAAATGTTATTTCCGCTATATTTTACCAAAATATGCAGTCCGATGTGGTACGGCAAATTTTGGCCGGTGCATTTGTGAACGAATACGTGAACTGTCACGGCATCAGAAATATTATTCGTAGATGGATGTCGTTTACAATTTAGCGGGTGTTTTAATAAATATTTTTTCCCTCACGGCGGTTTATCGTCATTGCCTTCACCGCCAGATGCTTTTCCTATGAAGAATGTTTATTGATATTACAAATATAGACCTGAAGAATATTTAATTTTTTTTATACATATATAGAGCGGTAATATACATATTACTGTAAAGCTTTATATGCATTTGATTATGACACGAGTCAATAGAATTTAATATAGCTCTTTGTTATATCGTTACTCTTGTAAAATCTCTTTTCCATTCAAAAATAGATAAAGAAAAAGAAAAAGATAGAAAAAAATATTTTATATTTTCTTTTGATAATATGATTTTATATCAATTATTATCAAATCGTTCTTTATTTTCTACTAGACATAAAATTATTCATTGTTCCAGAAAAGTAAAAATTTAGTTGTAAAAGAAATCGCGAATTTATTCCAAAAGTTCCGAAAACGAGAATCTATGCGCGCGCACTCGAAAATTTCAGAATTTAAATATTTAAGAATTCGAGTAAATTTAGAAACTTGTAAAGTTTTATTTACTAATCGTATGGCCTTACAGTTCCTGTTTCGTATGTTCTAAGATTTGGTAACTGCCGATAATCCGACGTCAAAACGAGTGTTCTGCTTACCCTGGTTAGTTCAATTCTTAGGATCGAGAGAAATGACGGTAATTCCGGGACATCCTGTATATCCTGCAACACTTCCGCGCACAGAGAAAAGTTCGAAGGGAATGAACGCGGACGGGTCGACGACGAGAGACGGTGAACGTGGTTTTGAATATGTATGCACCGGCAGTCGTTCGCACGGTCGACGAACACTCTTATCCGCGAGCATCTCGTTTTGCCGGCTCGCAGATCTCGAACAAGAGGCGCCTTGTGCCGATATGCGTACGTTAGAAAGCATCTCATAACAGTCGGTGCCTCTTCCCTTATCGGGCAAACCGTCGTCACGACCGTGGTTCTTTTTTCCTCTCTTCCTTTTTTACCCTTCCCAGCCTCGCATGCGTCAACGAAAGATAAGCCGAAGCTTCTCCAGATAAAAAAAATAGTTCATATTGTATGTGTTTTGTGTGTGTGTGTGTGTGTGTGTGTGTGTGTCGGAATTGTGAAAAAATTGTTAAATATGTAGATATATACATTACGTAGGGATTAATGATTAATTAGAATCATCATGTCATTAAAAAAAGATGACAAATCGAATTCGATAAAATTATAGAATATCTCGACCTTTGGCGCTTCGTGTTTATTGATCAAGTGTCGGCTTTGTGGATGTGGTGATCAATTGTTGCTGAATGTATATAATGTGTACAATGCGACGTATGTTGTCAAAATATTTATATGATTTAAGTATTTATGCCATTTTCGCCGATTTGAAAAGCATCTGAGACACGCGCGAATATTAATTGCTACAAAGAGAGATATAACTGATATAAATATAACATTAATACATGAGTTATATAATAATTTTATATTATATATATATGCAGTTATTAACAAATCTATTTTTTAAATTCTTTGGAATGGAATCTCATTCTGAACTCTAAAGAGTGAAAAATGTGTCTTGAAAAAGAGTGATTCAATTTTCAATTTTTAAAAATAAGATTCATTCTAAAAATTTTAGAGAGTATATTTACAACAAATATATAAATACAAATATATTAATATTGAAATACTCTTTTTATACTAATGTATAGTTGTCGCTTGTACTGACCTTTGATATTTTGTTCTTTAAACAAGACCCAAGATAAGCTAAATGTCCTGTCAAACAGAAGATATCGCGTTATTTATTTTTTTTTATGTTCCGAATATCCTTACATATTGATATGATGTTATTTACATCAGTTTTTCCTTCACCTTCAAATATCAACAAATTCTTTCTTATAACGCGATGTAGGAAAACTAGGACGAGTTGCGGACTTGACCTGCGTTACGATTTATGATAGCAATTCTTTGATTTGTTATCGGCCATTTCGAACGAACGCGGAAAATGGAATTTTAGAAGAGAAATAGCCCCGAGAAAAAATGTGCCATAAACCTAAAAGAAAGGGTTTAGGATATTATCGTTTAAATTCCAAAATAAAAATATATAATAGTTCTCTACAGAGAGTTTTATAATTAACTTCATTTTTATTATTCCAATTTAATTGAGATATATGAACTCTTCATAAACCGACAGAAGATATAATCCTCTTCTAGCTTATTATTATCACAAGATTTCTCCGATCCATTCACTTTCTTTCACGTTTATGTGTATATTTCAATGCTCTTCGTGCTAGAATCAACGTGATGCATCCTCGTGGAGTGCATCATACGCGTCGTTTGAATTACGCTGCTACTGATGCCGTTTAATAATGTCGTGATTTATCTCAAATAGCGCGTGATAATCTTCGCAAGTTGATATTTACAACACACTTTCATTCACGAAATTGAAATGCTTGCATTGAAGATACACCGTTATTGCTTCGCACGCTCCAATTCGCTGTAGTGCCTCTGCCGAGTGCATCGAGCGTTTAAGCTGCATTACGATTTGTCCGACGTTACTTAGCGCAATCACGATTTCTCCCAGATTGCACGTGGCGATTTTTACGATGCTTTCGTTTCACGAAACAGAAATGTTTGTATTCGAGATACTATATTCTACACGCATTGGCCATTTCTGTATTATGTTAACGTTAGAAGCATCCGACAGTTGGCTATTGGTAAAATAATCTCTTATCGTGAAAAGAAATAAAAATTGTTTTCTTCGTTAATAAACAAATTTGATGTTTTCTTTTCAGAAGACTCTTAACGTCAATATTATTACATAAAAGTTTAGTTACAGTACGAAAGTAGTGTATGTAACATATTCAGACATGAATATGAAGCTGAGCAGTCAAGGAACTCATATATACGTCAAAATTACCCATAATATAAATAATAAAAAAAAAAAAAAGATAAAACTAGATAAGCGTCACTTTATACTAGTCGTAAAGAGTGAAAACGCGGATTGGAGTTACGATTGCAGTTTTCTATAATGCTATTAATAATAGTGTAGCGGCTACTTCTCCTATAATAGAACCCGAGGGTTATTACCTTCGACATTTCCGTTTTGCGATAGCGTAGCGTTTACATATAACAGCTGCATCCAATGCTTCACATGCTCCGGATCGCCGTGGAATCCATCCGCGACGACGCGACGCAACGCGACGCGACGCGGAGTGCATCCAGCGCATCGTTCCCATTACACCTCTCCTCTCCTCTCCTCCCCTCCCCTACCGTTCTGCTGGCGGTCGTTCGCGCCAGATGCTTCGTCGTTTTCTCCTGTCGGACGCACGTGCTGCTCGTATCGTTTGTTCGGGCACCGGCCGGGGCCGTCGGAGACTACTACTGCAAGGTAGAACAAGAGGACGAGGCGAACAGCGGGGCTGGGACGCGAGAGGATCGCGTTGATGCGAGCATAAATGTTTACGCTACGTGTCGCTCGATAATGTTCGTTATCGGCAGTCTTTGAGTCCCGCGTTTCGCGCAGTTCGCCGAGTTTAGATGCGTTTTAACTTGCACCGTTCGCCGAGTTTGCTCGAAGCGGCAGCTCGCCGCCACGCGCGACGTGAATCTCGAGATCGCGTTAAAATAGAATCGACCAACGGTTCTCACTTGATTTCGATGGCAAGCGGCATGCTTTAACTCTTTAATATTTCAAGAAGTCTTGAAAGACCGGCGAAGGATGATAGGATAAATGCGCTAGATAAGCAAATGGAAGGGGTAAAAAATGATTGTAACTTCTCTCACTTACAAGTTCCATTAGTTTTAATTATACTGATAAACATGACGAGAATATTTTTTTCGACGATAAATCGTGTATATACGAAAAGTATAGATTTTTAGATATCATAATATCACTGAGATTTAATGATTATTAATTACATAATTTACATTGAATTACATTGAATAATTATAGCGCCATGCATTTATCGTATTATTACGGTTCTTATTAATTCTTATTAATTCTAATTAAATAGCTCGTATTGTTATCGATATTGCAAGAAACTTAGCACAAGTTTTTAATTTTAAATTTGAAATTTTTGCATTTTTCAATTAGTTTGCTACTTATTATTTAAAATGATTCGTGAATGCTTATATTTTTAAATTTATTTTTGATAATTTAATTTTATATTTGTATAATCTTATAACGTTTCATTAGCAAATCCTATCATTAGCAGCTATATTTTTAGAATCCAAAAAAGATCAGAAATCCTAAAATATACTTATGTAACACGAAACTATTTAAGAAAATAATTCTTTAAATCCCTTGATCTGATAAGCTGCTCGTTCAGACAGCTCCAAATAACATCATTAAGCGTGCGACAAGTGGCGAAAGCCAACGTACAGAATTAAAATTCATGTCGTGTATCGTATTTACGGCGGCTAACAGATTCAATTAAATAAACTCGACGGCGTTCAAGAAATAGCATTAATCAATGGTAATTAATGCGTCACTCAAAATAATGATATCCGATATTTAGTTTATATAAGCAAACGATATCTCCTGATTAAATGCATTTTTGGTTTCAAGATTTGCATGTAAATATATTACACGATTATAAATTTTATGTGCGCAGCATTAAAAAAGTTTATTCTAAAAAATGCGGCTACTGAAACTATATTATAATTTTTTGTTTATATTAAAAGAATGCTGCGCTCGCTTCACAGATTCATTTGAAAGAACGATTGGTAAATATGATTTTTCTTACTGTTCAGGCTATAATCATAATATGTTCTTATTGCTACAAACGTTAATCTTAATATCAATGCAGCCTTAAATTTCGTACAATATGGGCGTACTTAGAAGGAAAGTTTTCGCAGTTTTAGAATAGAGAAAAGTATGATAATTATAATTGGTGGGAATAAAAAAAGTGTCATTGACAAACACGTGAACGGGAGCGACCTGCAGGAGCGCGGGTGGCTGCGCATTGCGAGGATTTCCTGTACGGCATCGGAGCGCTACAGTTTCCAACAATGGCAGTCATATTGCCTTGCCCCGCATTTCCTCCCCGTCTCGTATTCGTTCCCTTCCCCACCGTACTCGAATTCATTCAACGTTTCCAATTAAGGGGTTAGTCCACTTTGCGTCGGCAGTGAGGTGTGACTTTGCACCGCGGATGCGCGCCGTTCTCGCACGTTCTAGAACTTCAGTCGACTGAAACGCTCGTCATTAAAGCTGCGCGATTACACGCGTTTTAACGCGGGCAAAGATCTGTTCTGAGAAAGTTCTAAGAGCTTTGTATAATATAAGAGGAAATCAAGAATCTTAAACAAACCTCGGTTACTTAATAATCTAAAGATCACTTTTGTCCGATATAAAATTCACGAGTCCAATTTCAGAATAATATTAACGTATTGTGATTTTTCGGAAAAATGATAAGATTAAATGATTTAGATTAGATTTGAACATTTTTAGTTTCTATAATTTTAGAGTTTTAGAATACTTAGTTCTAAATTTTTGAGAAAAATAAATAAATAGTGCGGTATTTTCCGTTTGACATCATGTGAGATATTCTTTAACATCTTTACTTTCTATGTTGCTTTTTAAGGGTATTTTAAGAATCTATACACTAATCTTTCTTCAAGCCCTTCAGTTACTTGGATTTTAAATCGGTGCATTTCGTACATAATCATATATGCTTTCACTTGCGAGATCATAGAATATATGTTTTCAATCTTTGAATTGAGACATTTGATATATACGATTATTATAATAGATAATAAATATATACATATATTCATGTGTATATGTATATATGTATATTGATGTAATTACTATACATTGTGTAAATCTGATTGAAGTTCGCATTATGTAATGATTCGGTTCGCTAAAGTGAAGGTTTGTCTACGTGGATTAGAGGTGATTGCGCGCTTTAATCAGTTGGTGATTAACTACCTGACCATTCATCATTCCTCGTATACTATATCGCAAGCCTTAATCAGTATTTATCTCTCTCATGCTAATAATAATAAATATTTATACGTGTACATGACTATCGTACGTCAAAATTGTATACTGTGAATCATTTTCCAAAGCGACGCTTTATCTGCTGTATCTGCTGTAACTTGAGGCATAGTAAAAAATTAAACTGAATATTGTAAATTTAACATGTTTATTTAAATATATATATCGCAGATAAAAAGTGACGTATGTACATATTTATATATACACCAGATATTCCATACCATCATACAACACATCTCGCAGATCAATTAGAGTTGCAAAAGTTGTAATATAATATTAAAAACTCGAGAAAATATGACGATAATTTTTAATTTATAAATTATTGAAGTTGAGTAATGATGTTGCATATAGGTAATTCTCAAGGGTCCGTAACTGTGCTTACACATATACTGATTTGTTATTCGCTATTGATTTTCATAATTCAGGTGGCATTGATTTTACCTTTTTGTTTTTTATTTGCAACGAATTTTTTTTATCGAAACAAGTATTTCGTATAATAATTCACTTAAAATACAGATCAAAGTAATGGAAAGTGGAACTACAAGTTTTTTCTGCGATATTTACGCGGACGATAATTATTTATTTAATTTGATGTTTCGATTTGAATATATTTCATATCATGTTTCGAATTTTTCGCCAGTTTAAACGCAATTTGTCCATCATATTTTCGGATTGCAAGTACTGAATAATACA
>NW_011627187.1:47312-80912 GCF_000204515.1 Acromyrmex echinatior
ACACGACGCATCGAAGGGCGAATAATTCAAATGACAGAAAGATACGATACAACAATTGTTTATTGACAGCTAATGTCAGAATTATGATAAAGTATAGCATATGTTAATTAATATATAAAATCAGTGTAATATGTCGATGTACATACAAATAAATGGTTAAGTTTTGCAGTGATTAAAGGAATTACACACGTATAATACATTTCCGCATATACATACGTTTATGAACGGGAAAAATTTAAAAGAAAGATAGGAACAAATGTTCGAAATAAGATAGTAATATCATCAAGTCAGTGTTAAGGTTGGAGACAGAATAAAATAACAAGTTATGATAGAAAGATCAAAAACAATGCCGCACATGGCTAAGTTGTAATTCCGACACAATCGAAATGTAAAGTGACAATATTAATTTACATACTTCTAGTTTAATTTTAAGCACTGGTAACATTAACAACCAATATATTTTATATAGAATAATAAATATTCGGTGTAAGTGTAAAACTTGGATAAACCGCTAATCGAAATTGTGTATCAATGCCTACTAATGTCCAGTAATGCCCAAGTAACGCCCAATTTTTATGGCTACTAATGCCCTAATAATGCCCATTAACGCCCATTAATGCCATAGTAATGTATAATCTCATATATTTATTATAATACACATTTCTCTTAAATAATGCTCAGTAATGCCCAATAATGCCCCAAATCTGTACACCGCAATGCCTTCAGCGGTTTACTCCTTGTGTAATAAACGTTAAATATTTCGAATTCAGTCAACACATAGTCTTGAAGTTTATTATTATTGTAGTGTATGTTGTGTCGCATTTACGCAAGGTGATCGCGCTATCATTTACCTGTCGACATTCAAACGAAGTAGGTAACACAATGCGCGTCATGTCGTATGTCGTATTATTTCTCGAGATGCGATCGCTTACTCTCCTTGATTAAGAACTAATAATTATCAACTTGTACAATTACTTAATCTCATGGATCGCTTGGTTTATGTAAATGAAAAGCCGCGATAATATCGAGCGTTTATTAATGATGCGCGTATTTTGAGGGATTTACGCAAAATGTATTGCGCGTACGATATCGAATTTTGATGTACATTTTCGAAACGGTCAGTTCATCGTGTATTAATTAGCCATTAACCCGAGTTTATTAGTCGTATCGTATTGTACAATGTTTATATATGGATAATTATTTAACTTTCTTCGTCGTTGATGATTTTGTTGGTTTATATGTATATCAAGTAAATTATAACTTGTTACTTGTTGTTAGCTGATCGTACTTTTTATTTATTATTCTTTAATTATAATAAAATACGCATTGCATAAGCATAGTGTTGGGAACGGGAAGGTAAATCACTGAGGGCATATTAAAGTATACAGATTGGGGCATTTGGGGCAATACTTAAGAGAATTGGGTATTATATAATAAGCGGTATGAAGTTATGCATTACTAGGGCATTAATGTAGACATTACCTGGGCATTAATGGGTATTACTAGAGCATTAGTGGACATAAAAATTGGGTATTACTTGGGCATTATTTGGGCATTACTGGACATTAGTAGGTGTAGACAATTTTGGTCAACGATTTATTGTCGTGGCCTGTCGAGGCGTCGCGTCGGTTAGGAATTATTGCGAAAAATATCCGTGCGATTGTAAATAATTATGTTTCTGCGAATGTTGTGAGTGCCATTAGAAAGAATTTAAAAGAAGGAAATCTGGATGGCATTGGGCGATGGTGGAGCAATCGTGAGATGAATAAATTATTATTTATTATCTTGTTCATTACTGTAAAATTAATTGTCACATCTTCATACAATTTTTGATTCAAGCAAACTATGCGCCGCCGCCGATTATATTTATTGATCTTCAAAAACAGTTCTAGACTGAAATTGAAATAGTAATATTATACAATATTAACAAATTGACAAGAAATTTAATATCATTGATGTTAGTAAGCACCTTTAAAACGCTATAAACAATTTATTGCGAAAAATTAGCTTTAACTAAATTATTATTTTATACGAATTATTTTTTAAAAATTATTCTGTAACATTAATTATTTTGGACATAGTCATAATTTAAATATGTTCTATATTTTATAGGTTTGACGTAGTAATTTCAAGTTTTCTAAGGTATTTATATTTTATAAACGATAAAAATCGGAACAAGATGTTTATGCATTTTTTATACAATATGTATGTACATGGAAATAAGTTATTTGTAAAACGCGGTAGAGAAAAATGGTCAACTCATTAATATTAGCTCTATGTATAATGTCCGCGGTACCTACACATACAAATCCAAAAGACAAAGTCAACTGAATAGTAAAGATTAATATCTCTAGAGTTGTTATAATTAACGGATAATGGATCGCTACACTGCGTGTAGGTACAGTTATAAGCCTGAGTGAACGTTACCTGATATGCGTCTTTAGATAGTTTAGAACTACCTTGTAATTAATGCAACATAAATGCATAATGATATTATAAGTACGAGTTCGCATATTTTTATATATCAAATGCCCACTGTATAATAAAAATATTTATTTATATTTGCAAATGCGAGTGAAATGTTAAGTATTTGCTTTATGAAGCGATATAATACGATACAAAATTTAAAGAAGAATTTTTGCCTTATTCCAAAAATAGCTTATTTATCTTTTTAACAAACAAAATAACGATATAAGATATTATACTTTCATGAAAAATATAAATATAAAAAGGATTCAATTGAGTTTTTGCGAACATAAGTGATCCTTTCTAATATGAAAAATGCAAAAAATTAATTTGATCCGTGAAGATGACGAAAATTCACCAAATTTTCTCAACAACATATATACGGTGATCGCGAAAAATGTCGAGGCCGAGAGCTACTTCCGCGATGTGGTGTGCGCGAGCTTATCGAGATCATCCGAAACGAGCTATTGTCAGCACGTGGTTAACCGTGACTATCTAAATTAGAATCGGTGTTGACGACATGTCGGTCTCCCTCGTACTCAGCGCGTCGGCATTTGTGGCCAACTTTTACATCGTCTTTTACGTCCGCGCCTTTTACGTGAAAAATTTCCGCTACAGACAACTCATGTGAAAGAAGCAAAGGTGAATCTACGCGATTCACTCTCTATGATCATCCAGATGAAACATACAAGCATATTGAATGAATGAGCTTTTGTTTGAATGCATCTTTTAAATGAAGACATTTCCATAATCATTTATCGATTTTTTAACGATGACTCGAATATAGTTGCGATAATAATTATAATTTATTGAGTAGTATAGTATTAAAAAAATTATTAATATTTGTTTCTGAATTTAAAAAGATTACGTATTTTAATTCTGAATAATTATCTAGCAAAGGCAGGAGCACGATTTGAAAATATAGTCTTACTTCTTTTGTTTTTTCGCGAATTTTTTCACTATTATGTAATTTGTTTTGATTACTTTTATAATTATATCTACAATTTACGTAAAGTTTAATTTTTTTCTTTGATTTGATTTCTTTGAGTCTAAGCTCTAATACTATTATTGAAAACGAGCTGTACGAACTCGTCTTAAGTTATCTTCGTAAGACTTAAGTAAGTTTTCTGTGACGTGATAAAAGGCGGTCGGATGTAGATAGAGGCGGGTAAGGTGATAGGTTTTTACGCTGACTCGTCACTGACATGAAGTGGCTTGGGTTACGTCGCAGTGGTAAAGATGATCGTCGAGAAGGAAGAACATGCTTTGACGCTTGGAAAATGTCATGGAACAAACGTGATGCATTTTGAATGCGAGTTATCTATAGTTCATAGAACTAAATACATATGTCAAATGTCGGACTGGTGTATTTATTGTATTTTTAGTAGAATTTTCATGTTGTGTCTCATAAAATTGTGCTGAGATTTCGATATCCAATTCTAATAATAAAAATTTACTTTGCTTTATTATAAACAAACTCATCTTGTCTTTTTTTTTTAATATAACGATAGACTTGGTTTTATTGTGCATTTTACAATTGTGACTTTATATTCAAACTTTATTATTTAAGCTAAAAGATTTAATTTTTTACATATACTTATAATAAATTACTTATATATACTTATAATAAAAGATACAATCTAGACATTATATTTATTTTTAATTTTAGTGCGATATTTTTGTGTGTCACTTTTATACAAAATCAATAAAATCATGTCTGCAATGATCAATTTAACTTTTATCTACAGTGTAAATTAAGTTAGTAATACAATAGACTAAGTAATGATAAAACGGTAGAGAAAGATAAAATAATGAGTCTCATTTTAATTTTATATATAACACGGCAGTTGAGACGTATGTAAAGGGGTTAATAGGAAAAGATGGGAAAGTTGCAGATAGTGGAAAATATAGAGAAATTGTAGAACCTAGTGAGGAGAGAAAAGTTCTCTCTTACTTGGCACGGTATCACTTTACCCAGTTTAACATTTCAACATGTGAATACGCCATCCCGTGCATGTAACTGTGGACAGTAACATCTTATGTCCCCGATACGTTCTGGGATTTATAACAATCGATTAATGTTTAGTTGCAAGTCGCCGGCATCGTCTCAAAAGTGGCGCGTAGCATTCCATACGGAAGTCTCTTTAATTTTTTAGCGTCACAGCATTGTATTGCCCATAACGCAGATTATTATTGAAGAACGAGGGAATATTTTATTATTAAAAATGAGTCACCTATTTCTGAAAATAATTCTTAAAATTAAATAACAATAAATACAGGACTCTTAATTTTTCAAAAAATAAATCGAAGATGTGAAGAGCACGTAAGAATGAAAATGTAATTAAGCTTATATAAAAAAATCTATAATATATTATAATATAATTACAATAAATATGTATATAAACTAATTAGCACATATGTATCATATTTTGTGCGAATTAAATTTTTGTTGTACGTATGTTCGAACGTGTTGTCGAACGTTAATAATTTTTTTATGATAGAAAACACGAAATGTATTTCTAATGTATGTTAACGTATAATCAACACTTAAATTTGTCATACAAAATGATTATCATAAATAGTAAAAGATCCTAATGCATAAAATATTATGTTTGTATATTAAGAAAAAGATATTTTCTTATTATTCGTACGAATATTTTCTTATTATTTTGCGTCTGACTATTATGATGTAAATTGAAGAATCATTGATCACAGGAATATATGTCGCGTACCAAAAAAAGTTACGAGAGATAAGTGTACAGGCAAGTAGTTTTTTTACATGTTTCCCGTTTTTATCGCAGGCATAGATAGGAATATTTCTCTTCACGGAATCGTTTCCCTTCGCCGTAGTTATGTGCTATAGGCTAGGTCAGGCTCTTTCTAGATAAAACGCTATAAATGCGGTACAGACACGTGCATGTGTGCACGCGTGTACACACACGAGCGAATAGACCACCCCGCTTGCCATATCGAACCAGTTAGACGAACAACGGTTACTTCTTAATGGACTCACCATGCTTGTCCATTACCTAGCGTGACACGCTTGTATCCATTGACATGCACACGCACGCATCGTGCAGTTATGGGGCATACGTGACACCATTGTCACGCGGCTGTAACTATAACTATTCGCGAGCTCTTGTTGACAAACGCGACACCCTTTTCGCGACACGCAGTTTTTAACACGAAGAAAATCGACGAGAAAATCGACGGAAACAACAGGCCGTTTAAATCCTTATTTTCATTTCTCCCAATGCAATCTTTAATTTCTATTTCATTGACTTTGTACTTAATTTTTTCTAATTTTTAGATATAGAGAAAGATAAAAAGTAGGAATGCATCGGATCATAAAATTATTGAATACTGGATATCCGTAGCCAGTCTACATTGGCAAAATCGGTCTCGAATATATATTTCTGTCTCATGTTTATATAAAATATGGCAACAGCTAGAATTTCGAATTACATTTATTCAATATGAAAATCTATATTGTATATTACGCGGATTAGGAAACTTTATAGTCCTGAATATGCAATGTGTTCTTTATAAACTGTTGAAGAACTTGCTTACACTTTAGAATTTTTGTATTGTTACACAGTAAAAAAATTTGTGTATTTGTTTGTTGGAAACGGTCCACTTTGTGTTAACAGTTTGTGTTGAATTTTTTAACATATTCAAGTGTTAAGTTAACATAATGTGATTACATTATTTAATGATTTTTTTTAAATTAATATTCAATGTTTTTTAGTGTCAAAATAAGACACAATTTATAAGTGAACAAGTAACATAGAAATAATGTGTTTTAAAACGTAAATTCTAAGACAAATGAATAAAATCCGTGTCAATTTAACATAAATTTATCATAAATGTTAATTTTCTGACAAAAAATATTTCATAGTTTGCTTACAAACTGTGTCGATGTTATCTTTCTTTGTATTTATTCTCTTACATAATATTTGTGTTACCTTCTAATATATACATCTTGTGTAAAATTAATTAAAGAATTTGAGTGGATCGTTTCGGTCATGCAATTTATGTTAAATTCAACACATTTTCTTCAATTGTGTACATAAATTTATGTAAATCTATGATGTTGCTAAAGTCTATATATTAGTTGTATTTTTTTAAAAATCAGATATCACTTGACTTTCAGAATCTTGAAAGAAAAATCATTCTGAGATATTATATATGTAGAACTTTTATAATACAGAAATATTAAAATAAATTGATAATTATAATAGTAAGTGAAAATGGAAAAACACAAAAATTTATCCAACACAAATAACATGAAAAGATCAATTAAAGTGGGTCTTGGTGTCCAATGTAATATTTTTGCGTGAATTTTACAATTTCAAGTTTAGGCAAACTGTGCATTAATTATTATACTTATTAGCATTAATATTATTAAATCAGTTTTTAATCTATTGATGTTACGTATTTCAGCTTCAATTTAGGACTGTATTTCAAGACCGACAAATAACTGGCGTGCGGTTTGTTTAAACTGAAAATTATAAAATTCGCGCAAAAATATTATTAGGCACTAAGACCCGCTTTGACCTTCTTTGCTATGCTGATAATAATTATATATGTATATTCTATAATTGGATACTATATAACATAGTTAGAATTTAAATTGACATATTAGAATTTCTATAAATTTCTATTTTTATAACATGGAAATATTGGAATGTGCTATAATACAGTAATCATAGATGTGTGAGCGCTTATACATTAAATTGTCACACAATGAAAATGTATTATATCATACTTCTCTTATTATATTTTTACTACGATTTTACTTTTGGCCAAGTTTCTCTGAAAGAATGCCACTTTGCGGCGTTTACATAATTCGGCACGAAGCTCGGCATGCGTACGGAATCCGTCACGCGGTTCTAGCAAATTTGCGGCTGACCACGTGGGTGGCTGATATTTTCGGCGCTTTCATGAACCACAGAGCAGAAATTTATGCAGACCACTGGGAATCGCGTTCGCGGAAACGCGAGGGAAAGTGGAAGGAATACGACAGCTTTAATCCTCGGTCATTAGTGCGGCTTCCGCGATGCAGCTTGCGTGAGCCACTTTACATGTATTAGGAGGCAAAGTGGTATTTCAAAGAATATTCTTTCCCAATTCTGTTGAGTCTTTATATTTCATAAAGGTAGGTCGCTTTGTAAGTAGAGTGATTCTATGGTACCTCTCTGTGTGAAAATACTGTTTGAAAAATAAATCAATCCCCTGTAATAAACACTAATTTAGTTAATAATTTTTTTTACTAGTATTTAAAATTAGCTAAGATTTTTATATTTAGCATCAACATCACTAAATCTTCATTCATTTTTTATTATATTCCTGTTATAAGATAATATCATTATCGTAAAAAAATCTGTAGTGATGTACGCTTTAAAATTATCATCGCGCTTTCCTTCTCGGTTCGATTAATTTAGAATCGAGATTTTTTAAAAGAAATTACAGTTAATGGGAAGTGGAAATTCTTATATTTTTGAATAAAAATAATATAGCTTATTATTCTATAACTTTCCTTCATATTTCTCTTAATCACAAGTAAACTTTATTTTAACAAAATTCCAATATATATATTTATTAATTAATTACATTCTATTAATTAATAAATATTTTATATCATGTAATAAAATGTTATAAAAATGACATTTAATATTTTTGTAAAAATATTCGATTGAATTGATCAAACAATTGACAGTCGTGAAAGAGAATTAGTTCTGGAACACTTTATGTATACTTACAAAGCAAACTTGAGAACAATGCAATAAATGTGCTGTACGAGAAATAGCAGAAACTAAGAGTTTAACAGAATGAAGATGTTTGCGCCAAGTAACACCCTTCCTACCTTTTCAGCCCTCCATCCCTCCCTTTTTCATCGTGTCATTCCCGATCCCTTCCTACACTGCTTGCCTCGTCGAACTAAGTAGATTACTCAACAAGTGGCTGCCAAACCTTGCACGGTCACCGATGGCTCTAATTTTAACACCATCTCCCGTCATTCCGTGATGGAAATCGAAAAGTCATTGAATTGAGTCCCTATATATTTAATTAGTTTATGATCATGATGATAAATAAAAAAGAAAACAAAGTTAATTATTTTACTGACTTTAATATTTTGACATATCTAATTAAGACATTAAAAACCTTAAAGAGATTAATTTAATATTTTAAAGTTCGTTGAACGATTATAGAAAATAAATTTTATTCTTTCTAATTTTAATTCAAAATTATGACTAAAATTTCAATTAAAACAGAAGGCTTTAATTAAAGCCTTTTTCTATTCTTTTGATTATTAGCGATCTAGATACGCTTAATTATCGCTTAATCGACGTGTTCATATTCTCCGAACACTAATTGGTAATTAACTCGTTTATTGAAGGCAATAACTTAGTTGCTGGGTTTTGCAAGTTCTTTAGTTCTGCAATGTAATTCGGTCAACGGGAAGAGACTAAAAACACGCGGAAAACGAGAAATACTTATATATAGACTCGATCAAGTGGGTTAGTAGAAAATCATTCTTTACATCGTGGTGGCCTAACAGTCGCGAACGCGCGGCGGAAGTTTCGTCGTGAATATTACATATCACCGACCGCAGACGGTAACGATTTCTTCCAGTCGGAGGGGACTGCCACAAACTAGGTAGGATACATTATCGGTCTTATAGACAATATAGACGGAGAGACAGAAGCGAAATGTCGTCAAAGAACGATAGTAGGCATCGTGATGTAAGAATATTAAATGCCGTAATTCGACAAGTACATTCGTTTAATTCGAAATCTCTAGTTAAAAATCGATACATTTCTCTGTTCCCTAATAATACAGTGAAAGTGACATTATTCTATTATATATCACATTGAATTTGAATTGAATTATATATTGAACAAAAAATATATCTGTTTTTTTTTTATAAATTAATAATTTTATGATTTTTTTTCATTTGCTTAAAAATGTATGTTGGCGGTATGTATTATTTATTTGCGACAATAAAGATATAATTGTCTACGATTGTGGGCGCATTGCATATGAGAGAGTCGTTAAATTTTCATTAGAGGAATTGGAGAAGAAGAATGAAATCGCACACAGTTTAGTCTGAGTTTTCGTATACACTACATTTTTCAAAGATTGAATTCGTAGCTCGCGTTTCGGACGGATTTCCAATTTATCATCTCACCGTTATGCACATTACTACACTTGTTATTCTTATATATCATGGTATATATACTCTTACCGCTTTCTGAAACCAGTTTTTCTTTCTCCATCTTCCACTAGTTTCTTCCAACCGAGAGGACTCGCTGGACTTCCCTTACTATTTCTTTTTGCTCCTGCCTGCTCTTTTCTTCTCCTTCCTCTCACAATGTTTCGTCTTATTTCCCTTTGTCTTTACCTCTCTCTTTCTCTCTCATTCTCTCTTTTTCTCTTTCTCTTTTTCTTCCCTTTCTTCTAGCGAACTAAAGATCCTACGAACCTTCGAGGCCGCGGCTAAAGGAACCAAGTCGAAGGTACCGACGGCCTTGCGCGCCTTTTTGCTGTAAGTTCTTCCGGTACAGTCGCCACCAACATTGCATCACGTCTCTGCATTATGGCTTCTGAAATAAGTAGGTTCAAGCTACAAGTTGCTAATACAAGAAGACAAAGAGTTTGTTGAAAAATGAAAGTCAAATATTAACTTAACCAAAGCACTTTATTCCGAAAACTTCTTTTGGGGATTTACAAATATGTATCAAAGACAATACATGTATTTAAAAGACAACTAAGTATATATTAATGCTTTCTTCAGTAATTAGATAATTCCAAAATAATAAATAATAAAAAAGTTTTATAAGCAGGTGAAATATGAATGTTTTTTTTGTTTAAAGTGTTATTTTTTTTATATTAACCTGATATTTGGCTTTCACTTTTCAAACTATTGTATAATTTTTTATATCTTTTTTCATCGTAAAAATATGTACAACAATAGATTTACGATGGTATAAAGCTTCAATGAGGCTAACATTTTGTTAGTTATAGTCTCATTTAAATTTAATATAAATACTTTTGCCTTCGCGCTTCAAAAATTCTGAGATATAATCAGATGAGATTATAGTGTCACATTCTTTATTGGGAAAGTATACAGTAATCAAATTAAAATTATTTTGGTTCAGACTTATTCAGCTTTCCAGAAATAATATGAAGCTATTTTGAGTTATATCAGCGACTTGATGTACGTATAACCAGTATTGGGGAATGCACTGCGCGAATGCACGTACTTAGCCAGCCGCTAAAAATAAAATACACAAACTTATTTCAAGACGCGGTTATGTCCATGCTTGATGTATATATGCGACAGAACGCGTATAGATACGTGTATGTAATGACGCCCACGCAAACAGAAATCGATTAAAAAAAATGAAACCATCGAAAACGAATACGTCGTGGCGTGTATGAAAAATGCCAACCATAGAGAGTCTGATTGGAAACTTTGGTGTTGCACAAAACGTTCTAGACCCAGCATTTTTGTAGATGAGAAATTGTTATAGTCCGAAGAATTATTGTCAATTTACACAGCTTGAATCATGTAATACAGAAAATAAGCTACGATTAAAATGTTTCTATATACGACGTGTAAATGGAATTTTCAATTTTATTTATAGCTGTGGTTCATTCAAAGTTTATGTAGGTTGATGAAAATCTCCGAAGCTCGCTTAGGCGTAAATCAACGACTATTAAGTTAGACGAACGGTGGAAATATTATAGAGAAGAATTTATTAGAAAAATATAATTCGCGTGGCTCTTTAAATAAAATTAAAACTTATAAATCTCTAACGTACGTACGTATGATTAATTATTAAGAATTTAATTTTCTGTAAATGTTTACGAACACTAGTAGTCACTAGACCATTTGTTTCTCAGTTAAAATTTGATGGGTGACTGTCAATTTACTGCTACAGGCTAGCGATATATCGCGGCGACGCACTCACGTCATTACGCATGCATTCTACACTCGTCTTACGCATTATTCCGCGGTGGTTTATACGATACGTCGCGTGTACATACCTTTCGTTTCAACACGTATATACGCATGTATGAAACATCCTTCTTTTTTCTTGTATCATCCTTTCCTTCATATTTATCTAATGGTACATCCGTGTGTTTCTCGCTGTGCGACAGAGTGCGTATGTACGCGAATTCCCTTGGTATGAGAGAGGGAGGAAGGGAAAGGGACGGGCTATGGAAACTGAAGGGTTGCACGTCGCGGGGGTTGGGACGGGATTAGGGACGCATGTGTAAGCGACGTGTTAATGACATTACGTAATACCGAGCAAGCCAATCAATATGGCAGACACTGTGTGCACTCCGGTGCACGTCATGTCCCTCCGCGCGTTATTGCATCGGGCAACGTCAGTGCCGCATTCGAGTGCCGGAACGAGAGTGTCCACGTGCGATGAGGTTCGTCGTCTCGCGACACGCTCGACCTTTCCATATTATACGAAACACTTTCGCGGAATACATATATACATATATATAGGGTGTCTGGAAATAATCGCCAAATATTTCATGGCCAGGTAGAGAGGACTAAACTGAGTCCTCTACCATTTTGCAATTTTCGCAATAGTTAACAAGATATTAAAAATTGCCAAATATTGATCTTGAATAATTTTTTACTCAAATACTATCAACTTTACTGAGAAATACTGCAAGAGACAAAAATCATTTATTTTCTTCTCATAAAGTTCTAAGAATTTTTTCAGAATTTTTTATCAACTTTTTAGTACTGCATTTTTTACCAACATGAGAAAATACGATATTAAAAAATTCTGAAAAAATTCTTTTTCGTCTCAGTTTAGTCCTCTCTATCTGTCCATGAAATATTTGGCGATTATTTCCAGACACTCTGTATATATATATATATATATATATATCTATGCTTGAGATTGTATATGCGAAGTTTCTTCGAGAAGAAATTTCAAAATTGAAAGCGTCAAACGGGAATGTTGCGGGCAAATGCTTTGTTTCGAACCGTCAACACATATATAATATATAGACATTATTATTATTAACATTCGAGTAAGGTTAGTATTACATTTATCCGTTTTTTGTTGTTTACGACAAACTGTTCAAATTCTGTTGATTGGCAGAACAAAGAGGATCTCAGATCTTTTTGTCTTACAGCCAATTAACACGTTTGAAAAATTTATTGTACGACAAATGTAATATCAGTCTTAAGCAAAATGTTCAGAAATATGCAAAATATTGAGAAATCACCGCGCTTTCACTTTATAGTAAAGACAGATCTTTTCAATTGTACGTGTTGTATGAACATATTAATTCTTAAAAATATTGGATTTTTGCATTCTTAATCATTCAATTCTTATATATCTTTTAAACAATATGATACAACTTTAAAGCGAGAACAATTAATATTATAAAATACGAGAATTACTTCTATTCCGTATCAGGCCGTCAAAGCAGACCTTAATGTTTTAAATATTTCTATGTGAATTTATACATATACATATACATATCTAATTCCGTAAACTTAATTCATTTTAGTTTTTTAATTTTTAGAAAGTTTTATATTGTGGTATTTTTTACAGAACAAAGAAGCAGTTTTTATAGTGGTGACAACTACATGTATATGTAAATAACAACTGTACAGATTTTATTTGTAAAATTAATGTACACAGTTGATTAAACTTTTAAAGTTAATAAAGTACGTAACAATTATACAAGTTTTATGTATAATTAATGTATACATATTGTTTTTATTGCTATTTAATGTAGATAATTGAATGTTAAATAGTTATTGCAACGAGATAGAATGATTACGACACTAATAAGTTAACGTAATCATTTAGTTTTAGTTTATTATATTTTTACAATATACCTTAAATATAATATGTAAGAGAGTACATTAATTCTATATACAGGATGTCCGATAAATGTTCCGATAGAGTTCGTGAACATGTAGAGCGGATACAGAAAGTCCTCTACCATTTTACTATTTTCATAATAGTTAACGAGATTAATTGTTAAAAATTGCCGAAAATTGGTCTTTAATAATTTTTTATTCAAATACTGTTGATTTTACAGAAAAACTACAAAAGACGAAAATTGTTTATTTTTTTCTCATAGAACTCTATGAATTTTTTCAAAATTTTTTATCAACTTTTTAATATTGCATTTTCTCATTTTTACCAATATTAGAAAATATGGTATTAAAAAATTCTGAAAAAATTCTAAAAAAATTCGTAGAGTTTTTCTATGAAAAGAAAATATACAATTTTTGTCTGTTGCAGTTTTTCTGTAAAGTTAATAATATTTGAGTAAAAAATGATCGAAGATCAATTTTCGCTAATTTTTAACAATTAATATCTTGTTAGCTATTGCGAAAATTGTAAAATGGTAGAAGACTTTTCTTTCCAGTTTACTCCAGTTCTACATGTTCTACGAACTTTGTCAGAAGAATTATCGGACACCCTGTATAAAATGTATATAGTGTCATTTTAGATAAGTATGTCGCTATATCTTTTTCTCTCAGTGTAGAATTAGAATTAAACACATATCTTTCGGAATAAGGAAGCAAAAACTATCGTTTTCTTTTTGCGGCATCAAAATTTGCGGAAATTTTAATTCGTAATAGCCGAGTATGAAAACGAGAATACGGAAAACGATTCGTCTCGAAAGTTGTAATTTAGTGTACGATTACGAGGAGAGAGAAACCTTCGAGGAAACGCAGAAATAATTGCAAACGAGGCATGTCCGGTACGACGAAGTGACAGTCGCGGCAGGATGCAACGGTATGCACCGCTGCACGACCATGCGCATTGGACAGGACGAGGGGGAACGATCGCATAGTTGTACGATCGATCATTGCGTGTTAGGGCCCGTTCCTACGTGACGAGATGTCACGACATTCGCTGTCATGTCCAGAGCCGTAACTAAAGTGAAAATAAATCCGCCTTCCTAAAACCGAGTCATTTGTTCCGCACAAATAATCATACGAATGATTTGGAATTTACAATGGACTAGCAAACATTTCATAATCTGCAACAAATTGAGTCACTTAGTAGAATATTTGTAATATTCTTTGCGATATATCTACTATAGATCGAAATCTTGTTGATACAAAAAAAAAAATTCTCTAAAAATTAACAATTGTTTTCATACTTTGATTCGCGAGAAACTCTTTAATATCTGCAACTTGGAAAGTCGTGCTCAGAAATTCTTCTCAAGGAAACGTGCACTCGAAAGTGACTCAAAGAGTCTGCGGTCAACCGTACAGCTATAGTAGTTCTGGGACGCTCTGTATATGGAAGTCTGTGTGTCAGCCATTGATTACTACTACCGCAAAGTGGGTCTCTTCGTGTTGCGTTGCGCAGGATTGCGTGCTCGATCACGTGTTACGGCTTACGCACACGCTTGTCGTGCAACGTAGCAGGGAACAAGTTCCCGCGATTTCAAACGCCCACTGAGACGATCAGCTGATTCCCGTCGGGGCTTTTAAATCCATGATGAGTATGTGTGTGCGTATTACGTATGCAGAATCTTACAATAATCGCGTGCGTAGGTGATTTTAGAGCTTGTCTTGGGCATTCAATTATTGTAATGTAATTAAAATAACACATAGATTGAATATGCATTGTTTTTTTTTAATTATAAGTGACAAGAAATTCTTGAAGTAAATTTAAATCTCACATACAAACTTTAATCTATTTCATTATCCGATAAAAATCTGCACGATTTTTATTAACTGCTATATGTACTGTTAATAGATTAGCAGTGTTAAGTGTTTTTATGTGAAACATATTTTTTTATTTAAATTAAATTTTTTCATTTTATACTATTAGTTCTTTAATTCTTTTTGGGTGACACTTGAATTGAGCAAGACAACGTAATTTTCGGATATAATAATGTTTTGAAGGAGAATTAAATAATTACTTTAGTTCGAAGAGAAAATGTCTTTGAATGAATTATATAATAATTTCTTTTAAGAAGAAATAAAGTCATTTGGATTGGAATAGGAAAATCCTTCAATAGGAATACAAAGATATATACTTAAGTTTCATTGTATAAAAATTAAAGATATAGTACTACTTGGATTATTCTTTATTAAATTTGGTATGGAATTTAACTTGGTGCAGGTTGTTGATATCAAATCTTTTATACAAATGATACATAAAATTTTATAGAATTTAACTTGGCACCATTTGTTGATGTCGAATCTTTTATACAAATGATACGTATATCATTCGGTTCAGTAAAAATATAATAATTAATAATTAAAATAGTATTCATTATAACTACTTTCTCAAAGAGATATGTATTTTTAGTACTTTTTTAATCTTTTTTTTTTAAAAAGGTAAATTTTAAAATTTTTATGTTATAACTTAGATTTTAAATTTTTGAAGAAACAGAATATATATATACAGAATATACATATCACTATTATAATATGTACATGGACATATATATGTACATGGATATATATGTGTACATGTATATATATATATATATATATGTACATGTGCATAGATATGGACATAGGCATAAAAATAGACATGGATATGGTAATGGATATGGATATGGAAATGGACATGGAAATGGACATGGAAATATAGAAATGGATGTGGAAATGGACATGGAAATGGACATAGACATGGAAATGGACATGGATGTGGACATGGAAATGGACATGGACATGGACATGGAAACGGACGTGGACATGGAAATGGACATGGACGTGGACGTGGAGATGGACATGGACATGGACGTGGAGATGGACATGGAAATGGACGTGGAAATGGACATGGACATGGAAATGGACATGGAAATGGACATGGAAATGGACATGGAAATGGACATGGACGTGGACATGGAGATGGACAGGGAAATAGACATGGAAAAGGAAATGGACATGGAAATGGACATTGAAATGGACATGGAAATGGAAATGGAAATGGAAATGGAAATGGAAATGGACACGGACATGGACATAAATTCAACAATTACCTTACAGTTACCTTTATTATTACTGAGACATTTAAACCGACTTTACCAATCCTGTTGTTTTGAACCGACCGAGACTACCGTACACTCGCCAGCAGAAAGATTGCGATACTTTTTTTTTCGATGAATTTTGGAACTCATTTTTGCTTGTAAAGCGATTGAACGTAATTGGATAGATCCATAAGTAATCGCACGGTGAACAAGTCACATTCTAAAACCTATCGAAAAAAACAACCTTTGCAACCTTTCTGCTGCCGAGTGTATAGATCGCAGCGCTCGTTAATCATATATTATTTTTACGCGAAAACGCATCGACTGAAAGTAATTTAAAATATTTTAATTTTACTAATTTTATTATTGAATATGAATCAATGACAAATATAAATCTGTCATTTCTCTGTTAACGGAATATAAACAAATACTTAGTAAAATATGTTCTTAACAGACTTATATAATTATTTGATTTATGTATAGTTTTTATTTTTAACTATTCTATTAAGGATTCCATTTATGACACTATTAGAAATTTCACTTATGATGTTTTGTCCGATAAAAATATATATTTATGTTTCTTAAGTTGATAGACATCTAATATTTAAATATCAACGTTGACTTGATGTTTTTTTAATGGATAGATAAGATATCGTCCATTCGCGTTTATGAAACGCGAAAGGTTTCATATTATCATGCGCGAACAGAAGAAAGCGATTTAACGACGTCGGTGCAAGGACGCTTTAAATAAACTTACTTCGTTCTTTTATACATTCTATATTATAAAAATAGAATTCTTGTTTACGCATGTGTGCGTGCGTGCGTGCGCATGCGTGCGCGCGAGTAGTCGTCTCATATATCTAAATCTCTGGATTACTTCAATGCCAGCGAATGAAACGAGAAACGAAGTATTTCATTACGTCGTTCTTATGAATATCGTATAACTGCTCGCGCAGTTCACTTCGAGTTACGCTTTCCTTCCATTCGCGTTGTCAATTTGTCGAAGCCGTGAAATACGATTGGAGCTCGTTCGCACGAACGTATCTTCTCTCCGTCATCGCGTAGTTACAAAGTACAATAACAGCAGGAAGGATGATGCTTGCGAATGTATTTGCAAGTGGAGAAGTGTACATCCTTCTCTCTCTTCACGTCGCATGGACGCTCTTGCGTCCGAGCGTCGCGGCGCGGTGCGGTCACGCGTGCATGCGTGCGTGATCGATCGTCGCGTGCTGTTGCGTCGCGCCGCGTGCGCGGTCACGTGTAGCGGCACGGGGAGAGAAATACGATGTAATACGTTACAAGAGAAGTTTCAAGAATCATATCGGATCGTGCGTGCATTATCACGATATGTAACACACGTATAATGTGATGATACGTCGCCAGTGTATAGAAAAAACGTTACATTATCGACGAGATATGACACTTTGCCTCGGACGAGCACGCTAGCTCTTTAATTTTGATGTTATTAGACTGGAAATTTTATTTTGATTTTTATGTTTTATTGTATTTAATGTGTGTATTATAAAGCAAATCGATTAGAGCGTTGAATATTAAAAACTGAAAGTTCAGACACTATTTGTCTCGAAAACAGGCTCGATGAGTAAATTTATGCTCGGTTTTGTTCGCCAGTCCATGATTACGTTTGAATTCGCTCAAATGGCTTATATCTGCACATGCAAATTTCGTGAACAGCGTTAAATCATATCTTGTGATATTCGCGGCTCGAAATCATCACCGCACTTTCCCGTTGAGTTTGACCTCCTTCGCTTTTGACTAACCGCAACGAGTTTATCTTCCTCTAAAGCAGGAAAACGTCTATCACTCTATAAATCGTACACAAATTGCATTAGTATTGATCGAAAGATTAAAAATTAAATTATTATTGTATATTCTGACAATTTTCCTTTTATACAATTAATTCTTATATTAAAAAATCGTAATAGAATAAAATAAAAAAGGATTAATTCATGACACTATTAATATTATATTTATTGCTAATTATGTACACTATTAATATTATCAATGTAATAGCACACATCAATATTACACAGTTTATAATATTAATAATTCCTTAATTAAACAGTATCACAGAAAGATTAATTCGTGATTCTTTAATTTTACATTTGTTTATTTATTTAACTTTCAATTATATTTATTTATGTATGATTTTTAATTATCTGTATGTATGGTTACATATTTTATATATATACCATACACACATATATGATGTGTTTTTAATTTTAATTTGCAAATTTATTTCATGTACTGTAAAAAGATTTACCGACATCTTTAAGTTTTATCAACTATCTTCATTCTATTACATTTTATTTTCTAATATTTACTATTTATATAAATTAATTCTACAATCCTTAAGGCCGATATAGGAAAACTTCGAATGCATGAAACGCCTGAAAACATTTTTGTCTGCATAAATCAATAGGCAAAATACTTAGTCAAAATAGTAGAACTTCTCTGTTCGATTAATTGTAAGAGGAAATAAAAACGATAAGTTCTCTTGAAAGTTCGATATTTCAAAATTATTAAATTATCAGTTTGCGAGACATAAATGTCCTAAAGTAAAATCATAATGATAGATGCGGTTTAATTATAATATTAACTTTGTTTATGATTTCTCATAAAATGATTATACATGTTGAAGAAGACAATAAATACATAAAAATAAAATATAACATATATATAAGAATGTATTTTTATAATAATATGTAAGAATAAGAAAGATATTTTAATTTTTTTATTTATAATATTGGTTTTTGCACAAATTTAGTCATGCTTCGAAATATTTATATTTACATAATATTAAATTTTTAGGCATAGTATATTCCAAATGTATGTTTGGACTCTCGATGTTACAAGTACTTGTGAACTGATTGATTTATGAATTCATAAACTTATAATTATTAACTTGAAATCATTGATACGTTATAGTTATCTTAATTATTATATTTTTTATATTTTTACGACTAGTGTACTGGCAATCATTATTGTAGAATATAATTGTTTATGATTATTCGCTTCTCTTTCATTCTGGATGATTTATGTGAGATGATCATCAAGAATGTACTACGAATTCGTGCCTTAAGAAATGTCGAGGGTGCGGTGGCGACATGGAGGACGTAAATCAGACGAAACTGTACCGCGGAATTAAAGGACTCTCTGCCGGCCTGCGTCCTTAATGAATGTACCGCCGCCACTAATTAGACGTCCTTAGTGCCGTGCGCGTCGCTTTATACCAGGGGGAAAGGGAACGAAGAGAAAGTGTCGTTGTAACCGCTATTCATAAGCGATTTATATTGCGAATTACAAGCTGAAGAAGCTGTAGCATTATCGATAAGAATTAACAAATACATAGACGCGTGAGAAATCATTAATTGTTTGAAAAATTATTTTTAAATTTGGAATTTTTTAAATTGAAATTCCCCAAGAAAGCTTTCTTAAATGTTCAAACAATTATAATATGTCAAATTATATTAATTTATATTATAATTGTCATAATATTAATTTTTTTTTGCTCTTGTAAATCTTTTTCGTTTTAACTATAGGTGCAAAGAATATTATAAAAATATCTATAACAATTTTTCATCTTTCACATATATACTTTAAAAGCTTACATAAGAATCTAGTATCGCTTGAGCATATCGTTTCCTTGAAGGGATGGCAAATACCTAAGACATATTTATGAAAGCAAGCATATTTATCCAAACTTCGAGAGAACGGATCGTAGTATAGAAACATGCATCGGTTTCTCGTCTATCACACTGCCATTCGACCGATCGGTCAATCACTGTAGTCAAACGTCAATGTAACAGGTTGCACCGTTGAACATCGTTTGAGAGCTGGTTGGTAGTTACCTCCGGCTTGACTGGTTCCCTTCAGGGGTCGAGAGTGGATACGGACTGCGAGCAGACAGACGGGGTAGAGTAATTTCTGTCTACGAGGGTCGCTGGAAACGGTGGTCGCCTCTCTTTCTCTTTCTCTCTGTCTGTCCGTCTATCTGTCTTTTGCTTTCCTTGTCCAAGAGGAATCTGTATGAAAAGCTATCACCCCAAAGCTACGGGGGGGCCTTTCGTTCTCCTTCGTTCCTCTCTCGTCGGCCACCATTCTGCCTTCGAAGACAGATTATGGATAATTATCCGCAACCTATTACGCGCTAAAATCTTGTCACTGCGATTATCGGCAGAGCGTGAAGAAGCTGCCTTCTGTGCGATGCCACTATGCCGTGACGTTGAATAGAGCACTCGACGCTTACCGTCGCCTTCGACTATCGACGTCGGGGCTTAGTACTTGACGTACTGAATCTTTGCCGTAAATGCGAAATCTCGTTAGAACCGTTACTGCAAAATATCGATAAAAATATTTATTTTTCTTTTATATAATTTATACCTTTAAGTGAATCGCTATTCGATGATAGTAGTTACAACGTTTATCAAATACAGTTAATATTGAAGATCAATGTATATTGAAGCAGAACTAACTTTCCTTTGAATACGAAAAGTGGATATTGGATACAAAAATATGATTTGAAACTTTCGAACTTTTGCGATTTTGAAATTCCTGAATTTGAAGTAGCACATTTGAAAACTTTGGGATCTTGAGATCTTAGAAACTTTGAGACTTTTAAATCTTGGAATCTTAAGATTTCAGAATTTTGATATTTTTAAATGTTACGAATGTAGCATATTAAAAACTTGAAATTTAAGATTTCAAGATTGATTTCTAAAGTTTTGAGATTTAAGAAAATTCAAGGAAGCTTTTGTCTTTGATTTCTAAATTGCAAATTTCAAGACTGAAAGTGGAAGATTATAAAATTCTAATTACTTTGAAATTGAATATTTTACGAAGTTTTTCACGTAAATATTGTCAATACGTAATCATGTCTGTTACATGCGCTGCTCTCAAGTAGGTAGTTGAGAAGAATGTATAGGCAAGTTGTCTAGTATATATTTGTTAGATACGTTGCGTCGTACTTTCTGTCGCAGTGCAGCCGCGAGGGTATCATAAGCCGAAGAAAGTCTAGTTATCCATCTAGACAGCTGCTTTACAATCCGCAATGTAGGGCATCTAGTTAGCGCGAATCGGTGCGGCATTATTTCTATGCGAAGTCGCGGTAACCAGAATATTATATTCGCCGCAGAATAATGCCATCCATCAAAATACCGATGCCTAGGATAATTGATGCCATCGGAACGGCGACGCCAGTCACGCTAGACAGCGCATGGCGTAAAATTGAATATCGATTAGACGTTCGGAGGGGGCTCGAAATGGGGCTCGCTAAAGTTATTAATTCCCCTCGCAGGCACAAAATCTTTCGATTAAATAGCAGCAACAACGCCCGGCTTGCAATGTAAATTCGTAATTAGTCTCCCTCCTAATTAATTTTTGATTTTCGATTAAGTTAACATCGTGCGTAAGATATATATATTTCGAGAATTCAAAATTCTATAAGCTATGAAATTTTTTGAATTTTAAGATTTCAAGATTTTTAGAATACGAAGCATGGAAGTTTTTCAATAAAGTGCTTTCACAATTGTGTATGTTCGAAGATTTTTTAATTTCAATGATTAATAGTTATCCAATAATTTCAGAATTCTTTCAAAATTTTAGATTCTGAAGATTTGAAATATTAATACTAAATTTTGAAATGTTCCAATATCATTAATATTTATTACTAACATTATCGCTATTAAATCTGTTGAGTCTTGGAAATGTATCTTAGGAAATATTGGTACTGTAGACTCTATTGTGAAATTCTGCAAAATGTTGATATTTCACGATGTCGAAAATTATACGTTTCGTTTTGATATTTGAGAAACTTTAGTGTCGTATGTTTGGTATTCACAAGTGACACAATTATCAATGCATGTATGCTAAAATAATTACGTCACTGATATTATTTGTTCGCGTTTTATTTGTTATTTATTGTTTTAACGTGAATCAAACGCAAACATCTTCCTCAAAATTTGTGCAATCAGCACGAATGTGGCTTATCGAGTTTGTTGAAATTTCTGGTGGCAGTTTTATCACAGTTTTTGCAAGTATTTACGCTCCTCGCGTCTCCTGTACGCTGCTGGTCCAAATAGTAAGACGATTTTATTTTTTTTTACTCTCCTTCCTCTCGTCTTCTTTGCGGCAGGTTCCGTTAAAAAAAAAGCGAAAAGGAAACGACTGTTTTGTTCTCTCTCGATCGATATCTTAAGAAAGAATGGACGGACACCCGCGCTACCCTCGAGGGTGGAAACCTTTACGTAAGAGCGCGACATGAAATCGGAAAATGAAACTCGCATCGACCTTTGATCCTTTCGTGTAATGTCGGGAGAAGGATGACGTTTGGACACGCCAATAGTTTCCTATGTAACTTTTTAGGCACGGAAAGAATTGTAAAGAAGGATGTCTTTTATTATGTTTGGAAATATGAAGTGCTACAGAAAAACGCGAATATAAACGATTAAATTTTGGATTACATTTGAAAGAAAAAAGAACGATTATATTAGAACATAAAAAAAGGCAACAATTTTATTTTACGGTTTCTTGTGATATTTGTTAAATACATATACCTGTTTTTTTCGTAACATCGTTGATTTATTTAATGATAAAAAATCATATATTATTATAATTATATAAGAGAGATATATGTGTGTGTGTATATATATATATATGGTTTAATTATTTATTTTGAAAATTAATTCTAAATTTTACAAAATTTTTTATTTGAGAAGAATTTTCTACTAATAATTGCTGTTAATATTGTGTATCAAGATGTTAACACAGTTAATACAGAAAAATGTAATAATATTATATTTAGAAAACATCGTTGTGCGCAATTAAATTTACAAATTTGAAATTAGTGCGAAATTCTTTCAACTCTCATGCTCGATATCACGATCAATTCCCACATTATAAAGCGTGTATTTGCCGCGAGCAAGGATGTAACAGACTAACGCCTTAAAAAAACAATGATACGAATTATGAAGATAAATGCGTGACACATTTCCTCGTCTTCTTTATTTTTCGTACGTTTCTTTCACGCGATTATAGTAAATATTGAAAATAAAAATTGCCAGTTTGTCCTTGTTGATCCTGTTTTTGTAAAAAATACTTCTCAAACGTACAAGACAAAAATTCTCAGGAAATAGTATAAGTCGTATAAGAAGAAAGCAATCCCGCGTTCTTGATACAAATAACGATCACCGACGTGGGCAGATACACTTATATACGTTTGATACGTGTAATAAAGGGATGTTGAAATCATTGTGACTGGAAAATCAACCGCTGCGCGAAAGGCTGCGAGAAATTGGGAGCGTGTTGTGTAATACCGTCGAGCTTACACGTGTTTCCCTGGCTTAGGGCAAGGCTATGCGTATAATAACGACATGAGATAAATCACGTTAGGGTTGCGTACGAAGATTCTACGAAGTCAGAATGCTGTTCGTAATATCATATTCAAGGTTGCGACAAATCCTGTTATTTATTAATCTTTTCGAATATCAATGCGATATTATGACACGTGCGTTAGATAATGTTTGATTTTAAATAACACTAAAAGGTCTAACGCTACAAATACACGTGTAATTGCATTATATTTATCATTAGGCAGCAAGGAAATATTAAAGGCAGAATTAATTTTAATTAGCCTGGAAAATTATTTGAATATACGTATATAAAATTAAAATGGATATTTAAAATGTGTCTGTCGATTTATCGAAAATAGAGATTAATATAACTGGATAGAGATAGATATAGTAAGTATCATTGGTGTGATAAGTTATTTTTATAAACCATTTTGTTCGATACGTCAATTTCACTGAATTCCGCTCTTTACTTTTATAGAGAACGTAATGGCCGAAGGCATATAGGAAATATTCGCTTTTATTGAAATATACGGTAATCCATAAACATAGATGTTCGTAGAATATTTTCTGCCGCAGTGCACTGCATTGCGCTGCTTGCATTTGATAAACAATGTAGAAAAAGGCTTCCACCGGAAAACCAACATGTTGTTTGGAACGACAGAAAATTTAAAGTATAGAGATTAACATATTACGTAGGTTTGCATACATTTATGTAGATGCACTACTATCGTCATCTCTACGCTATTTACATTTTGTTGTCGCACATAAGCTTGCTATTATAATAACCACGTAACGACTCGTACTATTTATGGGAATTTATTTATAATTTCCCTTTATTTTTACACAGACGTTACAATGCCGCTACTAACGTAGCTCGTTGATGTAAACGTGCGCTCGGAAATCAGAAAGCGTGACGACGGCGACGTCACGGCGCGTCACATCGCGCGACCAGGTTAACGAAAACCGATGCGGAATGACCGACCGTTTCTCGCCGTGCCGCGATGCGAAAGGATCGTATATTTAGATCGCCGTGGGCCTTTACACTTCGCGAAATCTTCGAGACATTTCCGCGACCGGAGACAAATCGTCGGGGCTAGTCAACGTCGACGTTTGAAAGAGAAGAACTGCTGATCGCGACAGTTAGCAGTGGCCTGTCGGGGTTCTCCCATAAATAAAATGTCTATTTTAAAAACGACGCATCTCATATTTCAAAAATCCTATTGGAATGGATGTACTACACGTTTGGAACAGTAGAATGTTCCACGGACTTGAAGAATTGGCGCAATCTTGATGAAAATCGTGTAATAAATTAATCAGAACTTTTGTTTAAAAAAAAAAATACTTAAAAAGAATATGGTTATATACATACTTTACATTGAATTCTGTAGACAAATCCTAACAGATATAATGTATCTCGTTAATATAGTATTTAAATAATTTATTGCCTTGACTGAAATGATTTATAAGAATTTAATAAATACGTATGAAATTTTTGATCAGTATGAAAAAAAAAAAAAAATTATAAACTCTTATTTGTCAACATCAGATCAGCTATCGAATCAAGTGCACTTGTTTTCGATGCGTCGCTCATTACCATATCGACTTTATCTCAAAACTTGAAATTTATTCCAACGTGGCATCTCGTTAATGGCATCAGAAATTCACGAATTTGAAATTATTCGGTTTCTATAGTGTTTGCAATCGCAATAGCGCCAATCCCTACAGTGGAAATAGCCGATGGTGTGACTAAAGTTTAATTGACGTCGGGATTTGCATTCGCTCGTTGTTCGATTCGCGAGCTTACATTGGCGCGCTGATAAAAATTCAGACCGGCCCATTGTATTCAAATTCCTGCGCGGTAACCTCGCCGGCTGGTATTCTCGTTCTGGTACACTTGTAAAACGAGCATGTAAAAAGGAGCGCGACGACATTCACGGTCGTACTTTAGCGAACAGGACTTTAACCGTTTTGGATTCTAAATACACTTTTGCCTTTCGCAGCTTCCCTTTGAATCGTCTCGAAATTCTATATCGATCAGCTCCGCTATTAGAATGGCTCTTCTGGTTTTTGAAATTACTTTCTTTTGGATTATCATTAACATTTATTCGTATCTGTGTCTTTCTCTCTAAATCTCAATATCTCTGACAATATTTTTGAACGATTCTTACACACTTACTTGCCGTTAACGTCAAATTTCATATTGTTGAAATAATGCATCTACTGAATTTTACATAATTTTGCCTCAATAATATGAAAATCTATATGACGTTCTTTTTTTATTATTACAATAATTTTGTTTATATTGTTGTTTGCATTGGGAAATTTTAAAAACACAGAAATTTATCTTATAAAACAGACTGACGTAATATTTATTAAACAAGATTTATAAAGCGTGTCGTACAATCCTTATTCACATCTGAAAATCTTGTTTAATTTAAAAAATGTCATGTCACTCACGTTTGACGTATCCATTTGTCACAACCTGTACCACAATTTGAACATTGCTGTATCTTTCGAAAATACAAAGTCCTCAGCTTCGTCACGGATGTCCCGGAGGACCGTGTTAACCCTGACCTTCGGTCTTGTTACTTGCGAGCAGAAGGGAGAAATCGGTGACGAAGGGCGGGGAGAGGGGATGAAGTTGGGGTGAAGGGTCTTGGAATAAGGCGAGTACTCTTGTTTCGCCAGCTCGTGCAGCCTCCGCGGTATGCGATTTCCGCGGAGGCTCGAGGGGTCTATCGACGTCGCGGGAGGGCACAGAGAGGGCGAGGAGAGGATGATAGGTGAAGGATGGAGGAGGGGGAGGGGGAGAGGAGGAGGAGGGGAGGGTGGAAGAGGCTTGGTACGCCAGGGCAGTCGTGTGGATGCGTGGGCTCGGGTTCGACCCCAAGAGCGAGACAGAGATAGAGGATACATAGAGGAGCAGGGATTGCAGGGAGGGAACTGGGGGCAGAGAGGGAGCGGCGGTGGAGAGAAGAGGAGAGGATAGGAGCGTAGGGGAGAGAGAGGCAAGAGGGTTGGACGGGTTGGATTCGCCGGCTCACCGCTATTGATTTTTCCCGTCAGACTCGCGGCCTCTTCGTTCCGCTCTTGGTCCTCGTTCTTCCCCCCTCAAAACCGCTCCCCTGGGCGTCCCCGCCCCCTCGCCACCTCCGTCCTTTCCATCCTTGCTCACTCGCTCCCTCTTTGCTCTCTTGCTCGTTAATGCCCTACCGCCCTTCGACTCTCGATCCGTTCTCTCTTTTTCTTTCTCTATTCTCCATTTGCATTCGGAGATCTTTCTTTATAGTATCTTCTTCCTCTTTCTTCATGTTCCGAGTACCCTCTCTCTTTTAATCTCCTTTTTTCTTCTTCTCTTCGCTATCCACAGTTCTTAAGGGATTTAATTCCTTCCTTTGTCTCTTTCTTACATTTTTTATCCTTATATTTATCTTTATTTCTCTTCGACTTATACTTTTTTTGTAGTTTTTTTCACATTTTTGACAAGTAATTCTTTATGTGTCTTTAAGCGTTTTGTGAGTGTGTGTGTGTGTGTGTGTGTGTGTGTGTGTGTGTGTGTGTGTGTGTGTGTGTGTGTGTGTGTGTCGTGGGATATGTAATTATTTCAATTCTTTAATCTACTCTGTAATCTATTCTTGTTCTTTTGTTTTATTCTTCCCGCTCCGTATCTTTTTCTCGTCACTTTTTTCTTTTTTTTTTTTGCTTGGATTCATTTATTTGACTTCTCTTCTTCTCGTCTCTCATTCATCGAGAAATTCTTTGCGAGTGCACGTGCGTATGAATTTATCCGCATGCGTACGATTAAATACGCGCATTTCGTTGCATATATGCGTGCATATATACTCGCAACGGAAGGCTTGCTTAATGATCGGTTGATGATCCCGATTTGGATGATTCCGCAAACAGGCTGCTTCCGAACGCCCCGCTTTCCATTTGTCATTGTTCAGACATCGCAAAAACTTAGAATTACGCCGATCATCAGCTCTCACTGCGCCGTCACGAAGTTGTATTCCTGATTAATTAGTGGGATTTCTGCAAGAAATTTAGGGCGGGATTGAAGAATAGATCGAGAAGTAGTCGAGTTAATGAACGACGCTTTTATTATACTAATTTATCTCACATCACAAACCACTATTATACTCTCTCCAATGTAACGGAAGTGCAGGGAAAATTATGTCACCTTATTAACTTCGAAATCCAATGGAAGAGAAAGTCATTGAAGTATCTTTGCAATAGCATACTTTTGTACAAGTAAGGTAAACGCTAAAATTGTAGATTTGAGATTTACGACTGTAAACTGTCACGTGATAATTCTTATCTAGACTCACGATACGTTATGATTTATATACGATTTGAATAGCTACCGTATATTCAAAATGCGCGCTGTTGTAAAAGACTTTCTTTTAAAGTACAGTCGAAAAGATCTCAAAACAGGATTAATACCATTAATCGCAATCGAGGGTGCCTTTCTCTTGTTTGGAATGGATGCCTTTTATCTACTATGTACTTTACGAACGTGCTCCTTAAGATTGTTCGGGCATTCTGCCGTCTTACAACATTTTCTTAGAGTAGTTATACCAATCGCGCGCATTTCCATATCTGGATCGAGAATACTCTCGTAAAAGTTTTCACGATCTTCGTAAAACGGTGCTATCAGTATCTGCAGTGCTATCTGCGATCTAGTTTCAGAACCGATTAAACTATATCAATTTTGTATCTACTACTTCCTCTTCGATCGGTGACGGAAATTGCATTCGTGCAGCGCGTAAGATGCTTAGTAAGATTGATAATTCCTCTCTTAACTCTCCCCGATCTAATAATTCCAGATGGAGTCACATCTGTTATGGTTACAGTATGGTAATCATCCGTAAAAGAGGAGTTAAAGTCCTTTTCTTTAAATGCGCGATAAAAATAAAATATTGAAATATAATATATTGAATATACCTATAACAGAAATTCTCAGCGAAATATTCAGTTTTCAGAAGTAGAGATAAAACACACGCGTAATTTGTTTGACACGCAGAAATGTTTTCACGCAGCATAAAACTGCTTTCGCGATTAAAATGCGATGAATAAAATTTCAACAAGAGGAAATCACGAAACATAATTTTCGCTTCTATAATTTTCAATGGATAATGCTATATACAGAATATTATTATTAATCGAGGATCATTTATATGAGAGTTGATACGAGAGTAATATCAATTTAATCAGGCGTCCACATCTAATATATTATGAAATGTATATTTCATAAACAAATATTATTTGATTTTTATAAAAATGTCCAAAAATATGATAGATTTTATAATGCGTTTGAAAATTTAATGTATTTTGAAGACATTCTATAGGAAGTTTTTGAAATAAAATAGATTTCTTTCAGAACTTTTTCAAAGGATTATCCACAAACAATATTTTATTCGTTCCGTTTATAAGTTCGCGGCTGGCGTCATCTTTAAAGTTTATCACTTTCGACCTATCCGCGGGCTAATCGTATCGGGTCTAGACCGTTTATCGGCTTCCTTGGCCTTCTCCGAGACGGAAGACAGAGAGAAAGAGGGAGAAAGAGAGACAGAGAGAGGGAGAGAGAGACAGAGGAGAGCCTGCGAAATTTACTCTCCGTCTGCCTTCGTTACTTTGAAAACGGAGTGACAGGTTCGTTGCGTTCGGCCTGTGTCGTGCTTGCGTTCACGTAAATTCGATCAATCTCGTGATCAGTACTTCCATCCTGATAATTCTTTCCAAAAAAGCTTTCCTTTTAGAAAAAGGATTTATGCTTTAGAAAAAATTCCTTCTCAGAAGAAGAGATTTTCTTGTTGGAAACAGTTATATTTTCGATCCGAAGGCGTTTTTATATGTGATAATCCATTAATTTTCGAGGATTGTGTTAAATTACAGAGTCGATTTTTAAAAAGAAACGTCTTTGTTGTTTCAACATATAAATTTAATGCAGCAATAATGCTGCCAAAATAATTTTAGATTTTTAATTTTCTACTTTTCTCTTTCAAAAGATAAAGATAAAAGAATAATATGTTAACTTTACCATTTTTGACAATTTAAAACATGTAAAAATGTTGTAAAAATATTATTAAAAATTGGTTAATCGAGGAAATTAAATATTGTGGAAATATTGTCTAAAAAAATATTATTAATTATTGAATACATCAAGACTGCGACTAACTAATAATAATATTCGAGAGATTGAAAATCGATTTTGTTTAAAAACTCTGCGAGTTTTTACTGTTTGGGAAAAAAATTTTCAAAAAATTATTAACTGCTTAGTTTTTTTTTCCTTTGCGATTCTCATTCTCAAAATATACTTGGGATGTAAAATCTTTTTGTTTCTCAAAAAACCGCTTCTACGAATATAATTACTAACTGCTAAATTTCCATCGCTGCGACATTTTCCTCGTAGATTCGGGGTCCCACCATGTTGACTATACCGCTCATGACTATACTTCGGGAGTAATTTCCATGAGACCATACTCACACATGCGCACATACGTACGTGAGCGTTCTCATACATAAACAATTTGCGTTTCCCGCTCGAAAAAGCGAAAAAAAGATCTATCGTAAAAGCGAGTCTTTCGACGGCGACGATTATGGATCTGGGACGGTATGCATGCGAATGGGGAACATAATCTCGTTACTCGGCCGGAGATGCATAAAGATACGACGTGATTAATTACGTAGGCGCCCTTTACGAGACGAACAATGCGCGAACAAATATTTTCATACTACGGTGATCCGTCGATTGCATTTAATAAGCCGAAATTTTAAATGATAAATAGACTACCGGATTTTCTCACCATTTTCAAAAATAAAATAATGATATAGGATATTATTTTTGTTATTGGTTTTGCAATTGAAATTTCAAAATATCTCAAAATATTTGAAATGAACATTTTATTTTTGTTAATTTTTTTATTATATTTCATTATACTTTCATGCATTTCGATATACATGCAGTTTCGATATACGTGTGTTTATGCAATTCGTTTTACGGGAATCTCTTTAGAAAATGACGGAAAATATTACTTTTTTTTATAAACCGTATATTTATTCGCTAAATGTTAATAGTTTTACATCGTCCTAGTATTAACTTTGTTAGATGCGCTAATTTTTTTAAGGCAATCTAAGATGATGAATTTAAAAAAAAATGCAAGTTTTATCTTTGTCATTATTAGAATTCTTTGAAATTATTACTTTGCTTAACTTTACTTATTCTACTTTAAAGAGCCATTCTATTTTTTAAAATACGAAAGTTTATATGTATATTTGCCGCTATACAAATTATGAATGTGATTTGTAAATGATTTCCGATTCTTTCGCATGGATGTCTCGATAATAAAGGACAATCCGATTGGATACATCTTCCTTCCATCTCGATTCCGTTCGTTCGCTTATTTTCTACATCTCACCGCAGACGAGACCACGAAGACGACGAATCTCGGTTGCGCGGCAACCGCATTTCCTTGCGAGGTGGATAAACGGACTCTTCCGGAAAAGAGAAATTGGAAATGGATACACACACACACACAAAATACACACACACACATGTATATATATATATATATATATATATATAATGTATATAAAACACACACACACACACAGAAAGAGAGACATACACGATATACATACAGATATATATCGTATATGTATACCTATATACAGACATATATACACATTCATGTGAAATTGCGCGAAACTCGTGAAGACGAGATTGGGATGGAACAACTTTAAACTGCATTCCAGTGATCTGCTTGATTGAATAGCAAATTGGTAGACGGTATAACCGTGCATTTGTGCGCGGCCGCTTGTTTCCGAGGAGAATACGAAAGCAGCGTCAGATAATCGCCATGTTGCGCGATACGATCGATCTTTTCCATCTCACGAAACGATTTTCGCGAAGCGGGATGGGAAATGCGTAAACTCGGCATATTTCATTTGCGGTACAAGTGTTTAACGGGTTGTTTAATCCCAATGCTCACTGTTTGCAAAAATCCACGTTTTTCGAGAAATCAAGGAATCGGATAAAATATTTCGAAATATAAATTAATCAATTTGTTAAAAAATGTTATCACTCCAAATTCAATTTATTTTGATTTAAAAATACTTTACAGTATTATATCTATCTCGCTATGAACTATCCAATTTATTTTCAACCAACGTTTAAGATAGTTTTATTAATCTTTTTGGCTTAAATAAAATTCTAGCAAGAGTTATATAAAAAATTAAAAGGAAATAAGATAGAACGTTTATTTAAAATATTGTATATTTAAAATTTATTAAATTATATTATAAATTTCTTTCCAGGGGCTAGCATACGTAAAATCGATTTTTTTTAACATAAAGTGTTAGTATAATTCTATAGTAAATTTCGGGTTTCGGTGATAAATGAAGAACAAGACGCGAAACAGAGAAGACGAATCACCTTGTTCGAATCAGCGACAGCGTTAACAGTCTGGGAATAAAGTTTCCTTTTGCGACGTTTGCCAAATCCAGTCCGCATCGTGCGTTGGTCGTGAGAAATGCGGACGATGACAGTAAGCGGAATTCGAAGGAGCCTGCAGCCGAAGATTGACGACACTCTGTGAAGGGCAGAAAGATGCGGGAAGGGTGCCAATACACAGGGTGTGCGGAAAATTATTCTTATGTTTAAAAAAAAATCTTTTTCAGGATTTTATTTGTGAAGATTAATTTAGTAGTGATTGTATAATAATTATTAATGATATTATTACAACAATAAGAAGAAACAATAAGAAATACTAACACTAACGATATCCATTAGCTTAATTTCAGTTATCTTTTATTACTATCTGTTATTACTAATAGGTACATTTGTTATTACTTTAGTATTGACAAAGAATGAAAATAGTTGCAATTTTTTTCATACTTTTATCGCAAATTCATATTTTCCTAATTATTTATGAACTCTATTATTTATTAACTGTGCTGCAGAAACACAATTAAAAATGTAATTGTATAGTTAATTAACTTTTTGATTGAACAACAATCAGCTTTTAATAATATTAATAATTATCCTCAGTTTTTAATAATTTACATTGTGATATTTCAATAATATTGGAGCATGCTTTTTGGCTTTTTTCTTTTTACTTGAAGCTTGTTGCTTTTTGTACACTCTATATAAGAGCAAAATGCGAGATACAGGGAATAAGGTAAACAAAGTAGAATAGGGACAGGAGGTAGAGACTGATTCGCGGAGAGCCCTCGTAAAACCAGTGCACTTCGTCGGGAATTCCGTTGCGTTGTTTTTCCGCGGCTGTTCGGATTCCGCGCGATGCGATTTCTTTCCGACATCATTCTATCCACGGGCATCTATAGGATGTCTTTCATATAAAAACTAATATCCCCATATCAAATTTACATCTATACATTTTACATTCAAGCTGTTGAATTAATCTAAATAAATATCGAATTTAAAATTATTTTTGTCGGTTATGTAAAAATTTACGAAACGAAACTTTTTACATATATATTTAAAAGATCTGAAGGAAAAGATGGAAGAGATATAAGTATTCTTAAAAATCAAGGCTATACTATTTTATTAGAAACTACGATTAAAATATGTTGGAAAATAATTGTCTTTATACTATATGTATATAAACGCACATATATATATATATATATATATATATGTATATATGGATATGTATGTGTATACATACTATACATATTTGTGTAACGATTCTTCGCTATATATTTGATAATTCTATAGGATACAATTAATTTAGTAATCATTGCCCTC
>NW_011627187.1:80966-172174 GCF_000204515.1 Acromyrmex echinatior
AATAAAAAAAGATGGATACGACGAAATATTTTCATTAATTACGTTGCCACAATTGTGTCGCCGTTTTTATTTCGGGTGTTCCATTCAACATTCGCCGCTTCCATTTTTGTCCGTTTCAATTGTGGCATATCGGTAACTAGTAATTTTTTTGTCCGCACAGAAGAACGCGCCATCGATCCCGCCTGGGAACCTGTTAGCGCGTCAATGACACTTTCAGGGAACGAGATATAGCGAATCGCATTTCCTCCTCTATCATTGCATTCATATTTGTCAGTTTAGTTCTTAAAAAAAGATTGGATATTATTATACATAAATATTACATAATTATAAAATATATAAATTATATTATACGTTTATAAATAATATGGCATGTACTCGTAGTATAATATATCACATAAACTGCATGTAATATATTAACCATACCTATATTATATAGAAATTTTAAAAATATTTATTTAAATCTATTAATTTATAATTGTTATTTTATAAACGTTCATAATATGAAATAATGTATATTTTATTTTGTTTTATATGCCACTATAATGTTTACATCCATCAAGAAGAACCGGGTTCATTTTCGCGCACTGCATCGAATGATTTATAACAGCCCGCCGATTCGTAACGTTATTAATTCGCATGATTGATTTCCGGCGCGGGAATGGCAGGGGTGATTATACTGGTCGAAGGACGCGCGCGGATAATCACTCTTGTCAGATCCATTAAGGGATTAAAACCCCGATGAAGCCGATCCGCGTAACAGATTCCTCATCGTCGCTCGAGGAGGTCATGCAATTTGTTGGAGAAGATTTTTAAGTCGTTATGATAAATCGATATCTTAAATATGGAATGACCGATGTCGTCCGGAAATGGAAGAAACGAAATATTATGCGGAATGTTCCGGAAGTCAGGTAACAATTTTCTGCAAAAGTAGAAAAATAGAAAAGTAATAGAAAAGAAATTAAAAACGAGATTGTTTTAATATAGAAGCAGAGTCAAAGATTATGGAATCGATAAACGATAAACGTATTTGGATCAATAATATTAAGATCAATTTGATTCTAAAATCTTCTAGATGTTCAAAATATTTAAAATGAGAAATATTGTGAAAGTCATGAAATATCATTAATTTTAATAACATCATAAGTAGAATATTTAATTTTTACGTATGTCTACGATCATTCAATACTGACGAGAATATAAAAGAGAAAATATAGATATATATAGAGAAAATATTTTATTCATAGTTTAGTTAAAATAAATTTATTTAACAAATGTTTTCCAATCTAATAAAGCAACGATCAATCGGTAATACGCGTCAAACTTGTGTATTGGCGACATATAAGTGATTACTATAAGTGAAATATTATATGACATCGTTTAGATTTTCTATTTCGTGCGGAAGAAACTTTATTCGACTTGAGAATCACCTTGTTTAACCTCGTTCAATTGCCTAGTATTTTCAAGTTGGGTTCCTATTCGAAGTGGATATCGAGATAGCGAGAGAGAAAGTGCTAAAGAGAGAGAGAGGGAGAGAGAGAGAGAGAGAGAGAGAGAGAGAGAGAGAGAGAAACAGGGGCACATGCCCCTTTCTTTCCCACGCTTGAATCGTTATGAGTCGTATAGATATAAACTACCAGTTCGATCAGACGTGATGGCGATATACTAGACGATATTGCGAGAGGATAGCTTGAGTAAGAGAGTATCGATGTGGAATACACCTCTCCATCCTCTCTGTGCCACGTTTCTCCCGTTCTTCCTCCCTCTCTCACCATTGCAATTCGCTGCTCTTCCTTTTACCACTTTGGAACTCGCAGGATGTTCGGGAGGGGGTCAACGATCCCGACGGGGATTTTCAGGGATCTGCCGACTGAAACCACCGACGGGACTCGTCACGACTCAATTCCAATTGCTGGGGCGATAGAAAAAAAAAAAAGTAAAAAGAAGAGGGGAAGAGGGAGAACCGGTACCTCGCGCGGGAATCCGAACGTGTGCTACGCACTTTCGATTCGCATTCCGGATTCTGAAACGTATGTATATCGAAGTGTATTATTATACCCTGGAAATATGGATGGGCAAAAGAGATCGTTTTCGAGTAAATTTAAACGAAGCTTCGTACAATCAGAATAGTCAATGAATATATTTTACATACGTACTGCGACATGTAAAATATTATGTACACTGTGCATTTGTCATCTTTTAAAAACATATACATTTTAAGATCTGTGCGCGTCCTAAGGCGGTTTTGAATTCTTGTATTCCGCAAATAATATTCTGTTGAAGCGCAACTTGCATATAGGTATATGCAATGTCACTGAGACATAACCATTTCCGTGAAATAAATCAAGTCTGAGTCTTCGATGCGAGCGCAAAGCGAGCTCATCGTTCGCTCTATTTCGGAGTCGATGTTCCGGAAAATGCAAAGAAATTCACGCTGGAATTTTTCCGCGACTGGTGAATCTTTTGACTTTTCGCGCGACAAAATTCAACGAGAAATGATTTTCGGAGCGTCGCGGACTGTGCAAAAATAATTGAGTTGCACGAGAGTGCGCGCGTACTCCCTTTCATGTCGTTATAAAATGTTTTAACTACCTTCGGTGAGATCAACAGAAATTGCGCACGTTGCTAGTCTGCGCGCAATTTGTTTGTGAAGTTGTGTTGAAAAAATGTACCCTCGTGGGTCGTGAGTATTGAAGTTTTAAAAGCGGGAATCGAATTTAATTGGCGAACAAAAATGTTTTGATTATCTCGTATATCGTATATGAGATTACTATCTTATTATTCCTGATTGTAAATGTTTGCCTATTGGTTTACCTTTCTCTCTCTTTCTTTTCGTGTTGCAATAATATGATGAAAACAATGTTTGAATAATTTTTTTTATTTATTAGTCCTTTTCTTACTTCGTTAAATTATTTACAAATTGTATGAGTTTATACAATTAAAATTTGTGTGACTATGATTTAAAATGAACAGTTATGTTGGCTGTCCTATAAAGACCGTAATAACGCTTAAGGATAGATTTCTGAGATTATTTTAAGACGAAAATTCTAATTCCCAAAATGTCGGGACTATAATAGTTTTGGAATTATAAGCACTTAATGTTAACGAATCCTGTGTCATCTATTTAAAATAAGATATTTAAAATAAGATTTATTTAAATAATACATCTATTTAAAACATCTGTGAAAAGTATAAATAAAATTATGACAATCATTATATTTGATTATGCATATTGATTATTACTTTATTATTCGATGGCTTTTAATTTTGTTATTGTATTTTGTTGCAATTTTTTACTGTACTATCAATTTCCTAATTAATTTGTTAAGGATGTTGTGTGAATAAGATTACATTTTTGTTTAATCCATTTTTGTAGTTTATTTATTTTGTTTATTATTATTTTTATTAAAAATTAAAATTTAAAAAATGATAAGAAATTTACATTTTTCTTTTATAAATATTTACTGGACGATTAATTCACACATCGCAATGTAATTCTACGTAAATAATTTTAAATATATAATGTATTTATATAAAAAAATTGAGATTTTCATTTATTTTATAATATATTTCCATATATTTTTATTAGAAAAACTGATTAAAAAAAATACTACTATTTATTAAAATAACTTATGATCCAGATGGTAAATCGTCACCAAATTTGTCATATTATTTTTAAACGTGACTTAGAATAATCTGTTTTTCATAATTTTGTTAACATTTTGAAAATGTGTACAAAATATCCTTAAGAATATATCTTTAAAAGAGATATAAAAATATTAATGAAATAAAATATATTCAAGTCTCTTTAATAAAGACAAGAAAAAAACTTATTTCAAATAATCCGAAATTACGAAACGTTCTTCAAATCGGTTAGATCATATTCGAATGAAATATCAAATACTCTAAACTATCAGGTACTCGCACGTTTCTGATATTCTCATTCTTCATATGAAAGCTAAAATCGATCGGCATTTATCCAAGTAATCTTGCACGACGTTTATTCAATTTGATCGCAAGTACGGTAGCGCGACGTGTGCGTTACGTCGGACGATCCAATTAATAGTTCAATTAAATAAACCGATAATTGCCTGAAAATGGAATATAGCCGCTGAATATTGGATCTTCCGGTTTCTCATATTCATTATTCTCCATCCTCGGCACGCCATTCGTGGAGATTGCGGACATATCTATACAGAGACATATGCATAGACACATAGGCATAGTCTCTCTCTTGCATACGTATATTATGATCTTTTATTTCCCAATGCCCGAGTTATATAAATGAGTTATAAGTAATGCGTTGATAGCTTTTGCATTTTCATTCTGCGACTGTTATTTCAGTTTTATCATGTAAAGAAAATGAATGAAGAAAATAAAAATCAAGAGTATACTATTAAAATAGATAACAGATATCATTTCCTTATTAAATTGAAACAGAATTCTATTGAATATGTGAATGGAAATTCTACGATTTCCTATGTAAGTATCATACGTATATTGTTAAATTCATAATATTAAATTATATTCAATTTGATTTATTTTTAATCATTCCTATATATATCTGTTCCTATTCATTATCTTATTAGTTTAATTCAAACAATGAAGTTAAATAATTTAATTCAAGAAGATGTATTAAATTTGGCTCAAATTTACTTTATTATCTACTAAGTACTCTCTTATCGTTAAATATAAACGTTATTTTGACATTAATAATACCACAGAAATGAATGAATTGAATTACATTCTGAAATACACAGTTTTGGAAGTTGTTATAAAAATAACAAAAAATGTTATTTCATTCAAGGAATTAGCCTATCAGCACTCCTCTGATATTTAACAACGCAATATAATCTACAAAGACGACTAGATGACTTATTGTCGAATTTGTAAGAAAAAAAAAGTCAGAAAAAAATCCAAGCGATGACGAAACGCACGGATGAACTCGGCGGACACCCGGTATCAGTGCACTCTAATGCGCACATCCTCGCATGGCCGTGCGTCAAAACGCGGACGGAAGACGCTGTATAATGTGTGTGCCGAGGCAATATTACGTGTATTAGTCATTGCAAACAGGGACCGTGCCGTCTACGTCGGACGTGTGCACGCAAGCACGACACACGACGACGGGGCAATACGCGTGCACGCGATATGCATACACGACGTAAGTACGTGTGATTACGTAAGCTTGAGTCACGACGCATTCTCGACGTCTGGCGCGGTTTTTTTAACTCTTAGATATTTACCATACAAGCGGTTTCTTTTAGAAGTGGCGTAGTAAATCAAACCGAGAATTTCGTCAGTCCTTACGATTTATTTCTGCTAAGAAACTATAACTGGCGAAGATAATTTTTTTCGTTTGTTTAAGTGAAGCTCTTTAAACGGGCGGGGAATGATAACAAAAATTAAAATATCACGTGTATCAAACGGCAGGGTTATGCAATAACTAGGCACAAGTACCAGTGTTGGGCAGTAACTAGCTATAAATTTACGTACCTAGAAACTGTACCGAGGTTTCGTGTGTTCCCATGTTTATATTTTAATTTTAAGTGATATTTTCCTGCACTAAGACAACTTTGTCACAAGTTCGTACATTTTGAGATCATCATATAGAAGATCTATTTCAAATTAGCACTGATACTTTTGAGTCAATTTATTACATCAAGTCATAAAGAGTGTTACATGTGTTTTGTTATTTTATTGTAACTTCTATTTCAACTTTATTTGATTTGTGATTAAAAATCGTTACATAAATTGTACTAATGACTTAAAAAATTAAGTTCGAAATGTTTACGATTTCTTTTTTCATATCATCATTCTAATATATTTTTCACACGTTCAGATATTGTGTTGGCTTTTTGTTGGCATTTTACATTATCAATTTATTTAATTTATTCGAACATTTTATTTCATTGTGTTATATTATTTTTTAATAATGAGTAAATGTGATTTAATTAAATTGATAAATGGAAAATAAAACTAATTAATAGCTTTATAAGTGTTACTTTATTTTATTTTATATGTTATATAAACTTATTTTCATAGAATATTTATGTATGTGCATATAAAATATTTGTATAAGTAAAAAGTATTGCATGTAGATACATGAAATACATAGCTTACACCTACAAACAAGCTATCGTCAAAATAACACATTATTTTAAGATACATTTAAGGTATTATGTAAGGTATTATCTGTCCTAGATATTTTATTTTTCTAATACCTGTATCTCAGTACATACATTTTTTCCAAAATGCCAAAATGTATAATATCTGTACCTAGGTATTGAAAATAGATTACTTTGCACAACACACACACTGTTAAACAGTATATATTATATTAGACGCATTAATCTCTTGTAATTATAAAACAATCTATATTTCTTGTTTTATTTAATTTTATTACCTATCTTTGTGCTGTAAAAACTTATTTGATGCTGATATAAGAATTTGATTTGCATTAAAATATGATTAAATACATTAGAGTACATAATTATTATGTACTCTAATTCTACTCTCTAGAGAATTTAATGTCAAGTGTTCGCTAATGATAACATTATCTGATACGATCATTTGTCGTTCTCTTTAATTTTCGATGGTTATGTGTCGAAAAAGAGGGACAAACTTCGCTTCTACACGCGCTATCGTACCAACTAGAGCGTTTTGTAAACGCTGGCTGAGCGACTTTAAACTTTTATCTCGCTGCAATTTTCCGGCCGCGTCGCGGCGTAAAAGGCGGCTTCGAGCAAAGCGGTGCTCTCCCGACGAGCACAAAAAGTTGCTGTAAAAAGGAAGAAGTGCGGAAGAGAACGCAGTGCGTTTACAAGATTACGTCGCGGTACTCAGGGGAGATGGGACAGAGGGAAAAGAAAAACTGTCCGGTCCGTGGAAGTTAACATCTTCCGGAGTTAAACGAGCCATCACGCCACGGCTTAAAGCCACGGATTTATGCAATTCACTCTTTATAATCACCTAAACAATGCAAACTATATATTGGAAAATTCGTTCGTTTATCACATATATTACAAGTAAATCTGTTGCACTTGTATTCATGGGTTTACATGGTTTACATAGAACGGGAGATACAAAAGTTTTATTATATACGTATAATGACTATGTATGATATTATTTTAATATTTATAAATTTTTATCAATTTTGAGGGAAGAAAAAGATCTTCTTCGATAAAATTGTTGTTTAATGTTTTTTTTTTTTGAAACTTAAATAATCTCAACTATTTTATTTTCCTAGAATTTTTGCTTCTTGTAATTGTACTTAACTTACTTAATTGTACATAACTTTAAGAAATAATGCATTTATAACGTTATGTATTTTACATTCATTATCAGAGCGATATAAAAATGATTTTCATGAGCTTATCTTTAAAATGCTTATAATATCCATAAAGAATCGTTATGTATCGTTAATTTTATATTTAATTTTTTAATATTAGCTCATGGAAAATGTTATTCACTCCCATTACAGATATCTCTCGGACGCGATAGAGCGAGGATTAAATTTAATTATTCTCGAACAATTAATAATTGTGTGAATCGCTATACAAGTGACATGAGAACTTACGTTTCCCATCCCTCTCATTGTAAAAAGAATGTCTATCTATACGTATTCCGTGTCTTGTTCATTGTCTACTCTAAAGCCAATCCTGACCGAGGCATAGTTGGCCTCGCGGAGCCAAGAATCATTTCTGTTGCGCGGGGGAGGAAAAGCGCGGGAGGAAAAGAGAGGACGACGAGAGAGAGTATGATGGAGGGCAGAGGGGAGAGGGAGGATCAGAGCGGCGCGGCGCGGCGCGCTCTTGTCTCTCCAGTCACGTGTTCGCCCACACTCATTCATTTGTTCGGCGGCAGAGGTGCTCAACTTGCGATGCGAAATCCCGGACGACCACCCACCTCGTGCGTTGGGCGCCCGGGCTCGTATATGGGTCGTATGTGCGTCGTCCGTCGTCTCTGCATTGTACATAGATACGTGCGCTCTTGTACATGCGGCGCAACAGCGACTCTCACAACTGGCGCCGACATCTGTCAGGATGGGTCGTATTATCTCGTTACGGTCCAGCAAAAATCTATGCATTATGTAATTGCGCTATTACTGTCAGCGCGACCTCGTTGTAATGTTTTAGAAGGCGACGTTCGAAAAGCTTGAGCGATCACCCTTTTATTTTAAATAACACCGACCTCAGTTTTCTCTTCGAGTTTCGTATGCCAACCTTGATAACAAATGCACGCGCAGCGGTGAAAAGTAGGTGTAATATAAGATTGCGAACCGTACGACTCAATTCCGTGAAGTAACGAATTCGGTATTCTTGTTTTCCTTCCCCTCCTTCCTTTCCTCTTCGTTCCTTTATTCCTTTTTTATTCATTATTCTTTTCTTCTTTCCGCTGCCTTTTTTTATCTTCCTTTTTCCGCCGTCTCTTTTCTCTCTATTCTCTTTTTTCCCATGGAAAATCGCTTCGTATCTTGTTTCTCCACAATAGGAAAAAGTTGGCGCGTGGTTTTTATTACGCAGCAAATAAGTAACAGAGTACATGCAAATTTGCTGGATAATCCAAAACATAAAATGTGTAATAATGGATACATAGCAGTTAAGAATAATTGATAGAGTTTGTCGGAAATCTCAGCTGATAGAACAAAGTAAGAATTCCACAAGAGATAACGAGACATTCTGACTATACAACGCAGATGAATTAGATGAGTCAGTTCGTTAATGACAGAGTAAAGATCAAATTGCTGCACGGCGTGAAACAGCAGAGTAATTCAAAACGATTTAAGAAATTACGGCAGAACAAATACATTCTGATCTCTGTTGTTCGTACTGATGTATGTTTTTTTCTTTCTGTTTCAGGTGAGTGACCATTTTCGTAAGCATTTCTGTGTAGAGTCACGAAGGTAACATAATCTTGGTGAGTTTGTATTTGTTCCGATCTTGTTATCCAAGATTTTGCAACATCATGATTTCGGCATTAAACACGTAAAGAAACCAGAGAAAGGCTAAGAGAGAAAGAGAATGAAAAGGGAAAGGTCGAGGACACGTTCCTGCGTGGCATGAAAAAAATAAATGGGACGGAAGGAGGGGATCTTGTTGCATTCCAAGATGCAGTTTACTGAACAATGGCAGGAAAGAGAATATATAGATTAATTGAAATGCTATTTAAATTGATGCAAGTGCCAATATGTTTAGATCATATTTGTTATCGACTGATCAAAGTTCAAATCAATTTAATTATTCGCGAAATTTGCAATTCTATCTGCGTTTTCATTCCATCACTCTTCAAAATGGTACATAAACAATGATATTATCAAAATGAGAACCTAGGTTCATCCAAGAATAAATTTAACTCTTATCTTCCGATAATAGCATCTTACTATCGACATAAGATAGACGGATTTGAAGCGTCTCAGATCTTTCCGTTTATATCTCGTAACTCACTAAATATATCTATGCGAGCCCCGTTAGATGACATTGATATTATCAGGAAACATGTAGAATTTACATAACAATTTTTTGTTAAAGTAGAATATGAATGATAATCTTCCTTAACTTAACCTATCTATGACATATTGATCGAGGAATACATATTTGAATATTAAATATTCTAAGTACTTACCAAGTTTTAGATATATTTTTTTTTTCGAGTGCGCTTATTAGTATGAATAAAAGTATTTTCTTTTATTTCATATATATACTAATAGCTTTAGATTATTAAAGATATTATTAGGTGTTGGAATTAATTCGTAGCGTTTTTAATGAAAGAATGTTATTTATTTCACATGAGCATTAAAAAATACATTAATGAAAGTACTTCCCATCACTTGTAAAACGCTACGAATTAATTCCAACACCTAATAGAATGATGAGATAATGAGATATATAATTTATAGCGCTTTATTCTTTTCTTTTTGTATGTAGATCTCTGTTTTAAAAATAATTTTTCAGAATTATTTTTCGAAAAAACTCGTACATAAATATTAAATTGATAATTTATCCAAAAACTGTCTTATCTATTTATTCTGTTTGTCTATTTATTTGTTTTGCATACATCTCATCTCTATTGATCTTTATTTAGCTCTTAGATTTTTTTCGAAGAGAGAGTTAGAAAAATAGTAACAAAAACCTATGAATGTGAGTATGTATATGTATGTGTGAGGGTTGTTTTTTGAAAAGTTTTAAACCTTCAACATGAAGTTGATGTTACTCGTCAAAATCATTCTGATATTATAATATAACCATACATGCTTTGAAAGATACTTGTGAAAATTGTAGCCATTTTGGACACTCAGTTGTTGTTTGATAGTTGCAATTTGTGCAAGTCAATATCAATAATAATGTTTTTGTAAAAGTAGAAAAAATCGAATATCATGCCGTGATTAAGTTCTTGCATTTGAGAGGCAATATACGTTTGCGCAAATTAAAGCCGAGTTGGACGCTGTTTACGAGAACTCTGTCCCATCATTTGCCATGAAAAGATGGGCAACTGAATTTAAACGGTGGTCGTACTAGTTTAGCTGATGATGAGCGTTCGGGACAGCCAACAGAGTTAAAGGGGAGGTAAAATCACTGGGAAAAGTGTATCGACTTAAAAGGAGATTGTGTTGAAAAATAAAATTGAATTTGATCGAAAAAATACTTGTTTCTATGTTAGGCTCAAAACTTTTCAAACAACCCTCGTATATGCTATATCTATATTATGTATGTGTGCGTGTGCGTGCGTGTGTGCGTGCGTGCGTGTGTAGGAGGGAGCGTACTGAGAATAGGATACCTTCATGGGTCTTTAACCTTTGCACGTGCGTACAGCGAAGATACTGGCGGCAAATGCTGTAGATTTCCGTCGGCGATTGCAGCAACCCTTAAGCCACCGTCGCCGACTGAAACTCGTGTAATGCGAGGTGACTCATAATCAAAATTAAATGGGGCAAAAATCCTCGGGAAGTATACGATAAAGGCGCCTCGATTCGCGATCCGATATGTACGTACTTGTTTGTCGTTTAAGAGGTGTGATTTTGATGACGATTTGAAGAGATCTTGACTAGACATTGAAGAATAAGATATAAAGAGAATGAGAAAATAAGGGACCGGCAGGGAACTCTCTTCTTCTTGAAAGGACAGAGATTCCTCTAGAGACTCTTGATCGGAGAAACTCCGTTGTTCTTTCGAATCACCCTTGACTCGTTCGAGGACGATTATGGAGTCCCCCAATTTATCGGAAACCACGCGATCAGTAGCGCATTGTGTGTATCATTATTTACACGGCCATTCGTGAGCAAGCATCCTCCGGGATCGAGATCTTAGAGCCGTCCATAAGGAGCGTTATAGTCCTTTTGAGAAAGTTTGTCCTTTGTTAAAAGTTTATCTAATCTTTACATGAGCATCCTAGAAATATTTTATTTCTAGGAACTCTTCAGAACTTTGTGACATTCGTTGAGACGTCGATTTCCGAGCAACAAACGATTGCAAATAAAATTCCTTCGCGTGAATTGATTTTAAAGACGTAAATTATTAGATAATAAAATTTATAAGAGTCTACTTATCGCGTTGAATTAAACGTTCCGCTTAATATTACAAAAAGGATAAAGCAACATGTCGAAACACTAGCAATATGATAAAACTACAGGTTTAGCGACATGAAATCCTTCATTTCAACGCATTCATGCCTCCGTATTTCGTAACACATTGCTTCTGTAATGTAAAACGCAAGTCTACATGTTGAAACTTACATCGTGAGCTATATTTCAATGTCTTCTGGACAAGAAACACGATGCTCGCGACTTAAAATCTTGCTTGAAATCGTGTTTCAACAATCGCCATATCAAGAAACTATTTTATGAGAGCTCGAGTTGCAGTTTTGTATAGAATATATGTTTTTCGTTCGGAACGGGAAACCTCGGAACATAATTCACGATACCGACGATAGTTTACGTATGTTGCGCTACATCAAAATATTAAACGGTGTATGACTTACAAGAACTATAGGCACAAGAATTGTATTAAACTATCTTCGGAAATAATCTTTGTAAGCTCAATTTCTATAGTAACAAGTAATAGGGAATCTAAATCATTAAGCTTTAAATCAGTATTTATTAAAAGAGAAATTAAAAACGATAATTACGAGTCCACACTAACTTACAAATAACAAGTAATAATTTCGTCTATAAATATTTAATGCTCGTTCGAGTGCTTTTTCAATACACATCGCACGATGTGCATTACATATTTTATACCAAAGATTAAAGCAGGCATAATTTACTGATATTGGATTTCGATAGTGCAGTCACACGAAAATGATCTCCGTAATTATTCGGGACGATGGAAACAACAATCCGTGACAATCGACAGGAGAAATATTTTTAATATTGTATTCATCACAAAATCCGTCGAAAATCGAAGTTATGCAATTTTCAGTCTCCGTTTCATAGCAACATGCGTAGCGGCGTGTAGGTATGTCTCTTGGTGTACCGATGATGGTCACGCGTGACGCGTGAGGTGCATACGATTCGCCCACGTGTACGCGCGTGCACGCCTACGTACGCGTGTAACGGCACGCCGGTTGCGTGCATATCTGATCACGCGGAATCCAAACGCGTTTTGTCGGCCTTTCTTGTTGTGGTCTTTCTTGCCGGTTTGTTTGAATCGAGCCTGACTCGACTTTGCAACTTGAAATGATTCTGTACGTAACAGTTCCGACACATTGATTTCTTTTTATTTCCTTCTATTAGGCTTATTAAATTTGACCGTAGCAGAAATAAACTTTCTCACGTTGAAGTTACAATATAAATTACGATGTATAATCCTTTGATTGGTTTAATATGGCGTATCAGCGTGTCAAATCATTAAAATCATAATTTGTGTAGATTTTTTTTTTGTGAAACTATATTATTACGCTGGAAGCGAGAGTTTGGTAACAATTGCGTACAGTGACAAGCAGAGAAAGCCGTGTCAATCAAATTTGCCAACCGATTTGAACGGATTACAATTGGAAACGGATAAATTTGGGATAAAATCTGGGATAAATAATGAATATAACTTTATAGAGATACAAATATAATCAGACTTAGTTTAGCTAGTTATTGTTGAATAAAATGTTGAATAAAACTTAGATTTAATAATTAATTCTGTTAAACCATATTTCTTAATTATAATAACAGTGATTATATTGTAATACGCTCCAGTACTTTAATTTTTGAAAGTATTTTATTGTTATAATATCTTCAGTTACAAAATTGAAGAGACAGTCATTAATAGAGGAAAAATCGTATATAAATTATACGGTAATAAAAAGGTATTTTATATATATATTGGGTCATCTAAAAAGTATCCGCGGTACTTTGTCACTAGATATATGACCATCAATACACATCTAGTGACAAAAAACCGCGGATACTTTTTAGATGACCCAATATATTAGGTGTTGGAATTAATTCGTAGCGTTTTACAAGTGATGGGAAGTACTTTCATTAATGTATTTGTGTGATATCATGAAGTAAAGAGTCAATAATCAACAAAGAATTTGCCGCCCACGCGTACTGTGTTGCTTCTCGGCTGCAAAAACAAACGCGAGGCGCACATCGAGAACGCGGCTTGGATGCACCATGTTGACCTCGAGGGAAACGTGATGCACTCGGTAGCTATTATAGCGCGATGAACCGCGGAGCTGCTGCGGGGTGTATCACTAAATAACTCGTTACAGCGGCGAATCAAAGGAGTGCGCGGGTGTTTTCGCAGCGATCATCTTCCTGATCTTGCCTAGTCACTACATTTCCTTCGGCGAATTAGTCTTCGTCAGAATGCAGCGGAGCAAATATGAGAATTGAACCCTCGTTCATGAACCTTTTCCCACGCAATTCACTTTAATTTGGATATCTATATTGTCGATTTTTTTTTTCATTTTGCTTGAAATCTAGATAAACTATTGTATGTGTATATATATATCAAAATAAAACACATTTTTGCCGCGAAAAACATACATTATTAGGTTGCTGCACGTGAAATGTCGAATTGTATTAATAATCTTCGGATTTCGAAGACCTTTGATGTAAAATCGATATTTAATTTCAGAGGAATTAAATATATTTTGTTGAAATAATATGTGTTACATTCTTTGCATTTTGCCAATGAGAAATTAATTTTATAATCCTATTTGGATAAAATTCGTGGAATTTCTGAACTAAAGCATATTCATTTTTTTTTTCTATGGAGAAATCTGTGCTGCTGTATAAAATATTGTTTTGAATTATTTTCTAAATATTAGAATTTGTTTCTTTTTGTATATAATTTAATATGTATAACTTTACTTTAACAACAAAAGAAGATGTTAAAAGGAGAGAGTAAAAGATTACATTAAAATTTAGTTGTAATTCAATGCTATTTTTTTCTAACAATAGTTCTTTTCACTGATAACTGAAGGAATTTTTAACTTAAATAATTTTTGGTTTAAAGATTTTCTCTATTTTTAATACTACTCTCTATCTCGTTTTCTAGACATTACAAAATAAGTCATAAGTAGTAAATATTTTTTTGAGTAAAGCACAGTGTCATTCTTAAATATTCAATAACGACTTGAGTGTGGATTGAAAGTAAAGCACAGGCATCGACAATGCTACACTTGCGAGATCAATAAATTAACTTAATGTTTCGAGTTACATATGAGAGTGTAGTCGAATACGAGTATGACGTCGACCTAAAGAACAGCTAGCGTACTTAGGTACATATCTTATTCAGAAAGCATCGTAACTTGCCGCGGAACGTCCATTAAATTATAGTCGCCGCAGATGTTGCATGTTCAGGTCATAATTCTCGTTCGAATAACGATTATTTCCTCCCATCGCTGTGGGAAAAGGTGAATTTAAATAATAAGCCTAATGTATAATAGAATAATAATGCGATATGCTGTCGTTCTAAGTTCATTATACCTTCTTTTGAAATATACTATTTGTTAATTAATCTCAAATGTTCTTTTGTGTAATAAAATTTTAAAACGATTACATTTAAAGATTATATTTTCCAAGATATTTCATGTCAAAAACCAATTAACCGATCTTTTATTAAAAGAAATGAAGTTTTGGTTGAAAAAATTAAAAATCCTTGAATGTAAGGAAGAGTAGAAGCTTAATAATAATTAATTATAATTATAAAATGATTATAAAAGTAATAATAAAATAATCATATCGATACGAAAATAATAGATTGAAAAGAATAACGAGCGGTTTATATTAAATAAATATAAATTTTCAATATACATACATATATACGGCTTCTCTATGAAGCTATCGTAATAACATATAATTTAACACCCTTACGTAAGCCAGGTAGTATCTAGCGTTGTTTAGCGTTGCAATTGACATTATCGATCCCATACTTGTTCAATTCAGTTGCCGTTTTGTCGTTTACGTTTCCGTGCATTTGCTGCATTTGTTCGATGCGGATTCGCGCGACGGCATTTACGAATCAGAGCTTTGCAAAAGCAAATTCTCCGTAAATCAGCGTTTGCGTGGCTGATCGACCGCGTGTGCAAACGTATCGCGGCGCGCGCGTTGGAATTGTTTTCAGCGACAATAACATTCTCGATTATTTATTCACCGCTGGAAAATGAATCGGCGTAATCCGTCGAATTTTATCTTTCCGGACGAGCAACGAGATTAAATCGCTCTTTGCGCGTATTCGCTATTGTTTAACATACTGGCGATCGCGTGCTACATATGATAATCGATAGTCGCTCTGTATGATTAATACTCTGTGATTAATATTCATCTCTTGTTATACATATGTACATGTTTTATATATACATATGTATATGTATATATATATATATATATATGATCGCAATATTGTTTCAGAAAAAAATGCGCCGGCATTTGAAGGAACTGATTTTAAGTGTACTCGGAAATAATATTAATATATTATTAAGCATTAATAATATTTTATCATACACGTATTATTGCAATGATTTATTATTAATTAATATTATTGATAACATATTTTTCGAGAAATATCGGCATACTTTTTTCAGTGACGAACCTGAACACTGCAAAGGAAGAACCGTATTGCGATCGATGCATGGCAATTACACGGTACACGGTTCTTGCAATAATTTCCATTTTTTGAACGGATAATCTATATTCGATAACCACGCGAGTTCCAATCCGTTCCGATATCGTAATGTCGATCACTTTTCGCTTGAGGTGATATCGATCCGGTCAGGTACTAACACGTTTCTTGAAACTATACGCTGAGATACTCGAAGAATTTCAGTAAGGTAGGAAAGGTATACTGACTTGGTTTAGAATTCTATTATGTAAAATATGATTTTTAAGGTATTCCGATTTTAATAATAAAAATTATAATCGAGAATTTTTATTTATAATTTGTTGTTTGATATGTGTTACATGAATGAGCTTAAAAGATAAAACCGAATAGTCCATTGTTATCCGAGATTGTGTATTTTATCTAAAATATATATATATATATATATGTTACATATAATTTTTTTCTCTCATTTTATTTTTGACTAAAAATTATATATTGAACCACATTTTTATTAAACCAAAATTCAAACATACTTTCCAAATTAGAAATCATTTTAGTTTATTTTTCGACCTATTAGTTTACATAAAAATTTCAAGGTTTTACAATATAATTTTATGATTTGTTATATAGGAATATTTATTTCATTGCGTTATCGCATTTAAAAGCATAATTAAATCACGTTCTCTCTACGACTATAGAAATATTTATCTATGTGAATATACTCTTTCTTATCCTCGCAGTTAATTCTTATCGGCGAGTTATTGAGGGTTCGCGGCTCATAGCACGACGTAAAGTGGTGAAGCGATAAAAAATTCAGCCGGCGTTGTGCATGGAAATCGACAGCGGTGGAAAAAGGAAAGAACATACCTCCGCAGTGATCCTCCTTTGCCGCTGCGGCGTCATTTACGACGTTTAAAAACTCGTTAAAAACTTGGCCGATGCGAGCATAGATCCGTCAGCGTTTAAAAGGCAGCCGTACCCTTTCCCTGCCCCTTCCCCGTCCGCATCGGGATTATGAAAGTTTGATAAGGCGATAAATAATTATCCGCGCGCCCATCGCGAGCTCCGACGTAACTTTTGAGTTACTCCAACAGTTTCGTGCCGCCTTCCCTTCCTCCACATCCTTCCATCCCTTTCTTCCATTTATTCTCTCTCTCTCTCTCTCTCTCTCTCTCTCTCTCTCTCTCTCTCTCTTCCTCCCTTTCGTTCACTTTGCTCTTCCCACTATTTCATTCGCTTTTTTTTCTTCGGTCTCACCGTCAAACTTTCAAACCTCTCGCACGGCTATTCCACTAGATCGTACGAAGTCAGAATGGAGGATGGTAGAACTCGTTGCGCCATACGTCCCATGTCGACGTCGGCGATATTCGCTGTCGTATCCATACCACACCTCGTCCCTTCGAGCTTTACGGGCCGATATCGAGCTTCGTGACCAGGAACTTGAGCTGAGCCGCGTGTAGATTTTTGGTCCTCTATAGAGAGAAACGACCAGAGTTCTACTGACATCTGACTGCCATGGTTCGATGCTTCTTATGTCGATGATTGTACGTTCTGAATTTTTCGAAAACGTTCCCCGTTTAGAAACGATTTCTTTTTTGAGGCAGAAAAAGTGCATAAACACACCAGAAACGTCCATGAGCTTTCTATTCTTTTTTTATATACATATAAATTTTATATACTTATAAACTTAACGATATATATGTTTATCGATAGTATAAAATATTTTCGTAGTTTGTATACATGCTTAAGTAAATGTAAAACTTAGTTTGATCATAGTGTATGAAATTTTATGGAAGATTGATCGTTGTGTTCTAACAATAAGTATGATGCAGCTAAAAACAATAAAGAATTGATCACTATAAGAATCTCTTTACTATTTTAAAAGATTGTTATGATATTTAATATATCGTATAATGAGTGGATTTAAAAATAAATGAATAACCAATGCGTATTTTGTATATGCATATAAATATCTCTGCGTGTGTATTTTTATGTGTACACATGCACACATACATACATATAAAATATAGAATAGTATAGAATAGTATAGAATAAATCTTTACGTTGCTTGTACTTTTTGTACTCAACATCTGCATTTTCTCTCTCTTTAATGTCTGAATATATATTTATCTCCTTTTAAGTTAATACAAATTTTTATTTCAAGTAATGTGAACAAATCTATTATATTAATATAATCTTTTGCTGGTTTTTTTTAAATCATAGGGATACAATGATTCTCCGTCATCAATTTGAAATATTAAATATATAATGACTCGCATTAATATTCGGACATCATAATAATAGAGGAACTATTATTTTTGAAATATACTTTTTATAGGATTTATGGTTTTTTAATCAACGGAAACGCTCATTATAGATGTAAAAAACATTAATTTTCTTTTAACTTAATGTAGTTTTTAATGTAAAAGTATTAAATAAGTTAATCCTTAATTTTAGAATCGCAAAAATATTCGGATACTCAATATATTTTATATTTTTACTGACCCTCGGAAATCAAGTTAGTTTATTCCTTACTTGTTTACCGTGAAGTAAGTACAAAATATGTGACTTATTTCATGTCGAATTGAATTAACCTAATTTTCCCAAAATCACACAAGTTAACAGTGAAAATGGGACGTAAAGGCAAAAATAGTTCATTTGATAAATGTCAACTTGTTATTTTTCATTATGAAAAAGACAAATTATATCGAGAAATCGGTAAATTAATAAATTTGTAATTAATAAATTTGAGTAAGAGTACGGTAGCAGATATTGTAAAAAGATATGTTCGTGAAGATCGCATTGAATCAATACCTCAGAAAGGACGTCCAAAATTATTTGACTCACAGGATAAACGTAAAATTATTAAGAAAATAAAAGTAAATCCTGGATTAAGTGCTACAAAATTGACTTCAAAATTATACGAAGAGACTAGCAAGAAGATACATCTTGATACAGTTTGTCAAGCATTAAAAGAAAGTGGTTACAACGGTAGAGTTGCTCGTAAAAAGCCATTCATAAATGAAGTGAATCGGAAGAAAAGATTATGAATTGGAATTTTCGCCAAGGAATTTATTTCTACAGAACAAATATGGTGGAATGATGTAATATTCGCTGATGAGAGCAAATTTAACATTTTTGGATCTGACGGGCGGAAAATGATATGGCGAAAAGCAAACGAAGAATTCAAACTGAAAAATTTGAAGCCAACTGTGACATACGGCGGTGAAAGTTTAATGGTTTGGGGTTGTATTTCAAGTAAAGGAGTGGGTGAATTAGTTAGTAGAGTTTTCATTGACAGAATTTTGGATACAAATAAATATTTAAGTATTCTAAAAGACAATTTAATAAAAAGTGCTAATAATATGAATATACGAGATAGTTTCAAATTTTCAAGACAAATCAAGACAATGATCCAAAACATAAATCGCGAATAGTGCAAGAATATTTATTATATAACTGTCCAAAATTATTACATCCTCCACCACAGTCAGATTTAAATCCCATAGAAAATTTATGGAATTTATTAGATCATAACATTCAGATTATGCCTACAAGATCAAAAGAAGAACTAAAATTACAATTAAAAGAGGAATGGACGAGCATTACATCAGATTATTTAACAAAAATTATTTTTAACATGCCTAAACGTTTACAGCATATTATTAAACAAAAAGGTTATCCAACAAAGTATTAAAATTATTATTTCGTTTATATATATTATATTATTATCTTGTTAAGTGTCCGAATATTTTTGCGATATCAAAATTAAGCAAAAGTCTACAGTTTAGTATATTCGAAACTGTATCATGTAAATGTAATTATAAAAATAAAATTTATATTTTTAATAATTATAATGAATATTTCAATTTAAAAAACAAAAGCCATAAATTTCTTACTCCAACAAAAATTATGTTTAGAAGGTAATAATTTCTAAAGTATCATGATGCTCGAATATTAATGCGAGTCACTGTATATCAATAAAAAGAACGTAAGCACATTAAATTCTAAAGAGAAATTAATAAAAAAGATTTAAGAGTTCAAAGGATTTTTATTAAGTTTCAATCTTTGCCATTTCTAATAAATTATTGTAAAAATATTAAATTAATTTCGATGCAGTTACAATAATTTTTTCTGTGATCCATTAAAATATATGTTTCGAGAATAGCTTTTTCGCTGTTCAAAGTGGACATTGGTAGTAATAATGCACCTTAAGGCAACGATTCTCCAGTCAGGCTATGTCGGAGAACCAACTAACAGAGGATAAATCGTTGCATCGGTAATGGCGGCCATTGTGGGTGGATGCGAGTCGGCGTCCTCGTGTTCGTCCTATCGTTTGCTATTCGGCGCGTATTTTGGGGTCCGCTATCGGTCGGTGCAGGGTAGTAGCAGGTAACTCCCGGATTATGCAGAGCCGTGAGAGATGGGAAGGGGAATACGGATCCCGTATGCACTTGTACATACATGTGCATGCAGGCGTGTGAGGAGTAGAGAGATGGGACGATCAGTGACGGAGACGAAAGCTCGATTTTGAAAGAGCCTGGGAGATTTGTAAATTTGTCCGCGTGGTGAAAGATAGGTTGTCGTTTCTATTAATCGTTTTATCGTATCAGCAATAAAATACACGATCATTTACATGATCAAATGAATCTATTATAATTTTTGAATATATTTTTTAGATATATCTTATTTATAGAGTTTATTATATTGAAAATAATTTATATATACATTTTTATAATCGATGCAACTTTTTTGATGATGATTTCAAAGAAAAAAAATTATTTTGCGGAAGGTATATAAAAGATGGCGCAATTTTTTGAGCTCTTCTTCTAGTCTATAATAAATGATAATTCTTCTCTTCACTAAAAATTTCTTTAGTATGTATTATAATATGATTTTAATATTTTTATTTTATCATTTGTCTTGAGCACAACGAAAAGTGACGACAGTTTATCCGTATAATCGTAGTTGGACATTACAGTGCCACTTGCCGCGACGAAGAGACTCTGCTATATGACAGAGTCGCCGTCGCGGAGCTTCGGGCACGAGGGACAATTTATATGCTAATTTATATGCGCTTAATAACGATGTCCGACGGTGCTTACCGACACGCCCTGCGGGCGGTGCCTGGCGATTAAATCGATTCGAACGGCGTCGCTATATAGGCGATCCAGTTGTCATTGTCCCAATTATCCATCTTGCATTCACAGCAAGTTTGTTTCGGTTCTCAGCAGAGGATCAGCTGCGGCGACAGCTTTCGTCGTTTACTTACTCCATCAAGGATTCCTTTCCATTTCTATCGTAGTCCTTGTTACGTGCGAACAGTTTTGCCACTTGTTCATTTTAGCATCACATATGCCTTAATACATTGAGCGCCGGCCAATTTTTATAGGTATATAATTTTTGTGAATATATTTTTTAGATATACCTTATTTATAGAGTTTATTATATTGAAAATAATTTGTATATACGTTTTTATAATCGATGCAACTTTTTTGATGATGATTTCAAAGAAAAAAAGTTATTTTGCGGAAGGTACATAAAAGATGGCAAAAATACAAGCAAGAGCTTGAAACTATCCAATGTTTGAAAATTATTATTTTTTTATGCAATTGAAAACCTTGATTAGTCATTTTAATATATTGCTAAAGTCTTTGTGTGTCTACACGATGTGTGTCGCCAGCGTTTAATGTGTTAATATCTATATATCTCGGATGTTTAATTCATATTTAATTATGGAGTTATCTGATGCCTTTATTACTGAGATATTTAGACATATATTCTGGACATATGTTTTCTTATATAGATACATGTATTACTAAAATATAAATGAAAAGATTTTACTGCAACTTTGGATCTGTCTTTAATAGAAATTCAATATGAAACTTAATTATTATATTTAATTTTCAGAATTAAATATTCATCTCATATTACGTTATTTTCAAAAGGTGTTGAATAACAAATCGATAATATTTAATGTGATTTAATTGATATGTGATACACTCATGTCTGCTTAAATTAGAAATATACAAACATATAAACATTAAAATATTAATTTAATATTTTTTCAAGCTTGATATTTTGAGAAAAGTTCGAAAGAGCTTCGGTATCGGAGATTGAAAATCATAATTTATATTACATTCGCTAGCGGAATAGCCAACAGCTGCAGATTCCGGGTATACATGGACCGTCGGACTGTTACCAAGGCATAGTTTCATCAAGAGGTTTTCATAATGAATGCCGCGTACTGGAAGACACCGTTCTTCGAGAAGTTATGAAAGTTTAACACGTCAGAACTCGAGCTCTGACTGAATAGTAACACGTTTAACTCCTTCGCTCTGTCTCTTTCTCATTGTAATCTTTTTTCTTCCTTTCCACTCTTGAAAATGTAATTCAACTATTGGAATATATTTATGCTCTTAATACTGGAACACGTATTACTTAATTTGTTAAATCATACTTTAATACATTACTTAAATATATTTAGTTTCGCGTATTTATTTATAGGACATTTTGATATTTTGCACTTTTATTCATAATACACAGTTTTTATTAATAAACGTATATTAATTTGATTGATATTATTTTTTAAACAATTTATTTTGTGCGAATCAGTACTCTAAACGAATTCCGCATTCATTCTTTTAAAATAATTTCTTTTTGAATATTGGTCATGATCAGTAGCTGTGCTTACTCAGCCAAACAACTTATTGACACGGATGTTTTTCATAAAACATAGAATTGAAGACACTTCCAGCTGATTTTTAGACATATTTCGTTACAGTACGATTAATTTTAATTTATCATAGGACATCGCTGATGAACGGATCGTTCGAACGGATCTAAAACGTTCGATTCTTCCATATGTAACATTTAGAACAATACATTTGTTAATTATTACGCACGTACAATTGCGTTGATTACTGCTCTCAATTGCCCGTTAATCATTTTACTTTTTATCTTTTTTATTTTTTTAATGTTTTAACATATCTCATAATGTTTTACCTTATATCTGAAAGTTATACACATTTTTATTTGTAATTTAATTGATAAGTAAAGTTTTACATATATATGCAACGAAATTTGAGGAGCATAAAACAAAATAAAGTTTATTAATTAACATTTTGATATTTTAAAATATTTATATCTGATAAATATATATATTCTACATAAATCATGCATACAATAATGTTGATTTTTTAAGTATTACAAATAAATTTCACGTATTTTACAAAATTATATTTTTATGATACAATACGCATTTTTACCCGTGTAGCTATTCGCAGAAATGAATAATGATGTTTAAATAATTTTATCGTTTTTCTCTTTCTCCTTTCCTCACTGCTTTTCCAGTCTGCCTGACCAATAAGCGGATCAAAAGCGTCCTTTGACTGCGGCACTCGCGCGTTTTCTCGTTGCCCGCCAGTTTATTAACTACAGACGAGAAGGCGAAGGGCTTCGTACTCGGAAGTGACGAAAGTATAGCCGTTAACCCTCTATCGATTTCCTATCTCGCTGACGAGACCGGTCCTGACCTCGGGGCACGCAACACCCCGACGCCGATTTATTTAACCGGTGCACGTCCGCGCGGTGTAAAATGTTTCCGCGCTGAACACGCGGGATATCCGCGATAACCATTCCTTCTTGCGTTTACGCAAGGGAATCGCGGTTAGAGGTAGTATTTTCGGGGATTTCCGTGTAAAACGCTCGCACCAATCCACTTTCTTCTACGTTTAGGTCCAGCTGTCAGTTGGCTTGAAATGTATTTGAAATAAATATTTATTCTGCATCTGCTGCTACGATTTCTGAGAAAGACCACATGTTGTGTAATTGAAATTTAAATATGACATTTTTTAATATTATTTTTTAAATGAATAAATAAATTGTTTGAAAGAACAGATTATGATTGTCTTATGAAATAATTACGTTTGAAAATTGATTACGCTTCATAAGTAAGTGGGCTTGATTCGCGTCTTCATTAAAAAATAAATTTCCTAACTTTTTATTAATATGAAAATTTCTTTAGAACTATATATTTGCATCTTAATAATTGTGAAAGGAAAATAGTGAATTCCTTTTAAAACTGTTAAACATTAGTAATATTAAAGATATTTAAACTTTTCCGCGATATACTTTAAATAGTTTGTTTCTTTTAATGATTGTTGCAGTATTTCTTATAATTTATTCACATAATTTAAAATAATATAGAAAATGCCATATTTAAATTTTAATTACATAACATGTGGTCTTTCTCAGAAATCGTAGCAGCAGATACAGAATAAACATTTATTCCAAATACATTTCAAGCCAACTGGCAGCTAGACCTAAACGCAGAGGAAAGTGGATTGGTGCGAGCGGAAATCCCCGAAAATACTACAACGAATGAACGTTTTGCTGAAATATTTAAAAATTTAGTTAGATAAAAATTTAAAAATAATTTTATTAAATCATCAAAATTATGTAGAAAATTCAAGCATAATGCTGCAAAAAGTTCTGCTATTTTAGCAATCAGTTTGAGCGTCCTATATAATTATTTTTATAGTTTAATAAAATTATTCTCAGACCTATATTTCTAGTTAAATTTTTAGATACTTCAATAAAATTGTTCTTTCCATGTACGTAGCAATTTCCAAAAAAAAAAAAATCCAAAACATGTAAAATTATTATACAGTACTCTCTTATCTATTTTCGCCTTTTAGAACCAACGAATGATTAAATTACGGAGAAAAATATTCCAGAGAAAAAATTTTGCGAGAGAGATAACATGTTATCGCCGAAGAATTGCAATATCGTGCATCTTTACCAATATACTTGAACTGCTCATGCATCCCGTGCAGTATACACAGACGATTCTCGCGTTCAAAGAATGCTGAAGATGTTTACCGAGTCGAGGCTGAGCGCGAGCAAACGGTGTACCTAATCCATCGGCCGTGAGACCTTGCTCGCCGTCTAGGCACTTGTATGTACGTACATACAACCGAGGACGCAGATAATACACGGTGTTTGAGTGCACGCGAGAAAACTGGCCGTGGGTAACCAAGAGAGTGTGATGAACCTTAGACGAGGAGAGCGTAAGAGCAGCTTTCTCACCGAATCAAAGACGCGGAAGTCCGACCGTCTTCTATATTTTTTTCTTCACGCTGTAGAATTTTACGTGATAAATTATTCTATGAATGCGTACAGATATAATGTAAGTAAATTTGTGATTTTGCCATTTTTCGATTATTGATTATCACGATTTGTTGTGTGTCGTTTCGCAATGATATCTTTATGTGGAGATAAATTAATCGCGTCGATTAAAAATTTTTTTTAAATGACAAGTATATTGTTATAATGGAGTTTATATTAGAAATGTGTTAAAAGATTTTAATTAAAGAAAGAAAATTTTAATTTAAAAAATAAAGAAACCACATTATATGCTTAAAATCTTGCTTGTTTATATTTGTTGATTTTGTTAATTTAAATCGAGTTATAAATTTAATTTTATGGAATTATTAATTGGAATACTTTAACTTTTATGACCTTTTAATTTGAAAGCTAAACACTGATATCTTCGAATTGATATAATCGCTGCTCTTTTCATTTTGGTGTCTGTTATGTATTTTAGCTGTATATAGATTTCGTTGATTCAGTATTGAATTTTCAAAAAAGAAAATTCGTCCAAATTTACTCATTATTTTATTTAATGCAATATCGGTTTTCTTGCACACACAATATATAATAGGATAATAATATCTGTCTTCACTCTTCCAAATAGAAGATATGATTAACTGACAAGAATATATAAATGCCGTTATCATGTATGATAAGCGCATTATGATATCGTGTAACTAAGAACACATTTGACCTTACAGATAACATATTTCAGCTACTAGTATATATATTTCGTCACGTTAAAAACGAAGTGGTCAGCCATCGTTTCCGGGACATTTACTTGTCAAGAAAGACACGCCGATAGGTTATCACATCGAGATCATCGTGGGTTTTGATTGAGTTGAATTACTCATTTTTGCAGCTGCATTTCCCTTGTATGTGGCCTCCGAAAAGGTCAAGATTGTTTAACTTTGAGTAATAATACAAGCTCCGTTTGCATATACAATATATATAATATATATATAAATAAAATTAAAATATTAAAATTATAAATAGAATTATATATAAAATCGAAAATAGTTTTTGATATTTTTATATAGACTTATACAGTCTTATATAAAATTTTTCTATCAAAAACTTTACTACTCACTTTGCTTCTATTTTAGTATGTTCCATTTAATTGCCTACTTCATTTCTATTATAAGTTCTTTTCTTCTTCCTCGAGTACTTTTTTTTTTTTCGTTCTAATCTCATTCTATTTTCATCTTATGCTATTTTCGTTTCAACGAGGTTGCGCAAAAGACATACGTATTATTCGGATTAGAAGCATCCCCAACGGCCGTTCATCGGGTTATCTCCCCGTTTGTTCGAAGTATTCGTGTGATGCAACGCGTGTGCAACGCAATGTAACGCGTAGCGCCGCAACGCGCCAATCCGCCTTCGTAATCTCGTCTGTCTCGCGCCGGCGAGTTCCGCCGCGCGAATAGCGTTTGCCGGATAGAGGATAAATGGCAGCACTTTGGAGTACGACACATTTCCATTGTCGCTGTGGCGCTGTAGATTGAAACGACTTGGCGGTTCGTGAGTTATATGCCGACGTCGGGAATCGGCCGGGCGCCTCGGTGTCCGATCGTGGTGCCGTCCGATTACAATGTAAATGATTGATTATGCTTACGCGATGATGACAGTCGATAAATCTCGAGGAAGAGCATACAATATACCGCGGCGCGTGCGCCCCATCGGGTCGCGGAGGACGAAACAGACTGAACTGTAAGAGGTAAGGACAAAAAGATGGAAAACAATTTTTTAATATCACATAGACGTAGGCTGAAGAGCCTTTCAAACTATAAATGGGTCATGGGATATAAAATTAGAGTAACTATACATTTATATATATATATATACTACTTCACATTTATATACATTCTGTCATTTTTTTTTGTATTCCTTGAATATAAAAAACATTTAATGAAATATAATTAAGGCTTTATAAAATTCAATAAAATAGTTATACTAGGAATTATATTTGATATATTATTCATTTATTTATACATCCGCATTTTACTTGTTATCGATCATAGGATTGTTGAATTGGTGTATGCATGCTATCTGTTAGATTTTGCTAACGTGCTCTACATGATCTATTTCATTGTGTCATGTCGGATACAATTTTTGATTGATATCTCTTGTAGCTATTATTTTATCATTTATTAACGTTCTATAGCATATTTTATTTACGATGAGTTCCATATTTGAAATTTGAAACAAATGCAAATTATTCACTGCTCATTGTCATAATCATACGAAAAGGACGGTTTGCTGAAAAAATTAGTTACATATTCATTCATTTACTTGAATTATAGCTTCGCGTTTTTTACGTGGAAGGAATAATTTTATTACAGTATTTAAAAATTTAGATTTAGATCTGAAAATAATTTTGTCAGGCCATCAAAATAATTATGTAGGATGTTTAAATTTTGGATTGTTAGAATATCAAAACTTCTTGCATTGTGTATCACAGTTGCTCATCATTGCTTTCTTATGTAATTATTTTAGTAGTCCAACAAAATCATTTTCGGATTTTTATATCTAGCTAAATATTTACATACTTTAACAAAATCATTCTTTCTGTGTAAATAACGAAAAGTAATAATTGAAAAAAAAAATAAAAGAAAATGCTTTTCGTATATGCATTTTGTTTTAACAAAATAGTATTTATCATTAGAACTATTGGTGTAACTTTATATCTTATTCTTGGATTTTATTATCTCTGTTCTAATATTATAAGCAGAAACTTTAAATTCTTGGTATTATTATGACAGCTAATCATAAGTTTCAATAACGTCAGTGTGATGCGCAATCATCATTGAAGCGGCGGATTATAAATATCAATTATAACTTTATGTAGCGGAGTTATGTAGCGGTTTGATTAGCATGTTTTTACATATTTTATTTTATACCTAATAGTTGCTACGCAAACATAATTTTTTATAACGCCGCCGTTTAATTTCTTTTCCATTCGTCAGTAAGTAAGTTAAAACATTCGTGACTGTTATCGTCTCGCACGTATTTCTACGAATGATTACGTTAGTGAGAGCTCTCTGTAAGACTGTAAACCTAGCCCGGTTTAACTTTCAACGGTGTCGGTGTTCCAATCACTTCGGGCAAGACGTAAAGTCCGTCCGTATATTTTATCGCCCGAACCTTCTGCATTTTCCACTCTACGCGTTACAAGTCGTTATAATTATTCGCGGTACGCTCCGTACAATATCTTCGGCGTGTCAGACTTCTGAAACACAATATTACGTTAAAAGCCAAACTATCCGGTTTCCCGACGCAAGCCTCGCGAAATCCAAGTCGAATCTATTATTCCCACCGCGTTATTCCAGTAATTGCACCAAGAGATTAAACTCGAGCTAGCGGTCGAAACGGCTCGCGAACGGGTCGGAGAAGCAAAGAACGGAGGTATGGTATAAGAGCGCCCTGCTATTTTAGCTGTGTTGTAAGTTAAATTGCGGGGTGCATCATCACTCCAACCACATTTTCTCGAATGCCGACGTATAGTCATGTCCATACTTGATAAACTCGAAGAATTCATGCATATATCGTGATATTCAATATAAATGTATATGTGACCGGCAATTAGAGATATATACATATACATTGCATTCTCTGAATGTGCATTATTAACATGAATAGGATTTTTTGTTATCTCTTGTGCCAGTGATGGATTAACGTATAGGCAAACAAGACACTTGCCTAGGATGGCAAATTTTTGAAGAAAATTTTCACATGGTTGAGATAAATTTTTAATTTGTTAATCTAATAGTTTTTTGCACGAGTTACATCAAGCATATTTTATCAGAAACGATATTTCAAATATACAGTTAAAATGTATATTTACTTATGAAGGATTATTGTATGTTTTTATTAGCTAATGCGGGTGTATAAATCAATTTTTTATCCATTTTCCCTTTTATCAAATTTATAAATTGATGAAGCCATTTGGGGGGCGGTTAGATGGTGATGCTTAGGGGCGGCAAAATCCTCTTGTGCTGTTATAAAATTGCTTAATTGACTTAGAAGAAGAATATTGTAGCAATAAATATGTCCATTTGCTATTAATTATAGCATTCAGTATGATATATTATAGAATTCAAGTCTAAGAGATGATAATTCTGAAATACTGTTCTTTCAGATAAACGATCTACTTATAGTTAAAATAATAGCGTACGACGCAGAATTACATTTAAATTTGAAGATTAATTTCAAATTTGATTCTTTTCCAATTATGAAAAATCAATGTGCTGTAATTGTCTAATCTTGAAGATTTTTATTAAACAATTAGTTCAGCTTAGATTCTTCTGTTTTCTCGCTTATGAAAAGAGATCGATTGGTAAGAATTGGATCGATTTTAATGAAAGACATCAGATAATAGAGCCGGTGCAAATGACTTTTTTTCCACGTATGTATGCGCTCGCGCTTCTACATCGTGTCTAAGTTTTGAGAGAGGCATGTCAACGAGCGCTGATCGGGGCTTTCTGCTCATCCCTTTCGAGAGCCGCGAAGCCTCGCCATGACGATCCAGCACGAGTGACGACTCGCGTCGTGCCCGGTAATTGCATCGTGCTCGCTCGCTTTTCTGTCCGTCAGGCGGGAGGAGTGACTCCGACAACAAAATGCCTTTCGTCAAAGTAGAGCTACGCCAGCTTTTTCCAGTCGACGATGGCTTCCCTCCTCCTCCTCTTCCTCCTCCTCCTCTTCTTGCTCTATCTCGTTCATTCCGTCTAGTGTTGCCTGTGTCCCCTCTTCATGCTTCGTCCACCAGCTTCGTCTCTGTTAGAGAAATCCTCTCGATGGATGTCGGCTCGTGCCTCGAGCCCGTGCCATTAATAGCGGATCCTTTAGCGGCAATGTTACCTATCAGAACTAGGAACGCGAAGAGAGAGCGCAAAGCATGTCCATCCGTCTTAACTGTTATATATATATATATTTCTGAGAGTTATTGTTAAAATAAATATTTTGCATAGTTATTGTAAAGCTGTTCTATTCTATTATATAAAATTTCCTCCCTTTCTTCTCTCTTTTTTTAAAATTATTATTTTTCTGTCAGAAGACGATATGAAATAAAATGGAACTATTCGATAAGATCGATATTTAGTAGTCGGTTTATAAAATCATTGTAAATATAGTTTTAAGATGTCGTAAACCATCACAGAGTTGCCTTACTTAAGCCGATCTTAAATAAAAATCTTAAATAAAAACTATAAATATCGGTCTAAGATAACTAAAATAACATATATTTACATTTTAATGATAAGATTAACAGTCAGTTAAAATTAATTATAAGAAATGGTAGACATAGATTATTACACGTAAATGCATGAAAAAATGGTAATTAATTTTATTACTGGAAATTTATAGTTACGTAATTATACATTTCTATAATTGAGCGCAGAATTCTTTATATACTGCTCGTATCCCCAGGTCTACGAACGACCTAATATTATTGATAGTTACTCTGCAAATTCGCTTTATTGTTCTTCGGAAGAAGAACTCTTCGGCATTTCTTCGACAGTCTGTGGGAAGGTTTTCACGAGCGGAGAGGCAGAACTCGCTTTGCACCTATCTCGGCCATATATCGGCGTACAGAAACCGCGCGCGGCGGTTACGAATCGCGGTCCGTCTTATTTACGATCCTCTTGAAAGTGGGGTACCGCCGCATCGGCTCTTCTTCTCAGCGGGTTGGTTGCTTAGTCGCTTGGTTGCTGACGGCCGAGCAAAAATAGCTGTAAATTAGACATCGTGACGTTTACGTCGCGGTCGGCTTTTGCGTGCAAATCGACGACGCCGCGGGTCGATTTTGCAAACATAGCGCGCTCTTCATCCATTCTTCTGCGAAAATAAAAGAAAAATGTATAAGTATATATCGATGCAAAAAGAGTTACTTACATAAATTATTAATGAATAGAGAAAAACAACATGATATATTAATAAATCTATTTTATGGGAAAAAATTCTGATATTGAAACTTTAATCATAAAAATATTATAATAAAATTTATTATACAATAAAGTTTATAATTTATTACATAATAAAATTTATAAGTTTATTACAATTTTTTAATTAATTTTTTCTTTTTGTGAATTATGTGAGTGATGCAGCTAAAATTACAATTGATCGGTTATTGATAGATCTCGATAGATCAATTCTGTGAATTTAATAATCTACTTCTCTTTATGCATTATATTCTTCAAAATTTCAAAGAATCTTTTTCCATCTGATATATTAATTATCCTTCAAAAAAAAAAAAAAAAATTATCTATGAAAAAAAACGATCTCGATTTTCCATACGAACTCGATCAAGACATGATGCTTCGCAGGACGGAAGGTAAAGGATCGTAGTCGGATGATTTCGGGTAGGGACTCAGGTCGAGCGTGACAATAGCGATCCTCGGGAAGGTCGGACAATAATTCCCGATCAGACCCAATGTCGGTTGAGTCTTGACGAGGCGGAAGCGCGCGGGACCGATGATCCGGAACACGCTTCTACATCCGGGCACATCCTAGACATTCTGTCCAGCGGCAAACGGCGGTCTCGCGGATCATCCGCGATTGGGAGACGATCCTGCATAGAAGTGGAGAAGATAGAGAGAGAATGAGAGAGAAAGAAAGATGAGACAGGAGCCGTTTGTGCGTCTAGACACGAGTCCGTATTCGCTCTACCGTGAATCGAATAAATGGCCTCGGACCTCCTAAGCGTTCATCTCTCCTCGACTTTCCACCACGACGATGGCTTTCCGTCGCCACGATACGATTAACCTTGAGCACTTCCTATCCGTTTCTTCTTCCTTTTTCTTTCTTTTTTTTTTTCGTGCACGGTCGTCATAGGTGAACGAGTTACGGAGGCTATCTTGTTGAGTCCTTTGAATTCTTTTCTTACGAAAGTCATCGAAGGGTTAGTGAATGTCTCTAAAATTGGGCGATAATAAGTTTAATGAGAAAAGATACTGTTTAAATTACTGATCTGTTTAAATTGGAGTATGACGTTTAAAACGGATATAATAATTAGAAATTTCAGTCAGAAAATTCAATACTCATCAATGAAAGATTCTTATAACGGTAAATTTAAAGAACAATGGATTCATAGATCAGAAATTTAAAGGAAGAGAATTTAAAATGTTCAAGAATCGTTAAAGTTTACAGATTTCTGCATTGTAAAATTTAAAAAGAGCAATGAGATCTAGTAGCTTGAAGAAATAAGAAACTAAAGAGAGATTGAAAAAAGCTAATTAATTACTATGCACGTAAAGAACGATTTTATTGAAGTATTTAAAAATTTAGTAAGATACAAATTTAAAAATTTTTATTAGACTAAAATAATTATGTAGGGCGCTCAAACTAATTGCTAGAATGTCAAAACTCTTTACAGCATTGCTCATTATACAATATATAAGTGTTTTATACAGGATGTTTGATAAGTAACGATAAAACTCTCGCATAAGGGTAGAGCGGACTAAAGTTAGTTTTAATAAGTCTAAAAAGTCTAAAAAGAGAATTTTTTCAGAATTTTTTTGTACCGCATTTTCTCATGTTAGTAAAAATAGTTGCCAATATATATATATATATACATTTGTGTGTGTGTGTGTGTGTGTAAGAAAATGCAGCATTAAAAAATTGATAAAAAATTCTGAAAAAATTTCTAGACTCCTATGAGAAGAAAATAAACAATTTTTATCTTATGTTGTTTTTTTATAAAGTTGATACTACTTGAGTAAAAAATTATTAAAAATTAATATTCAGTGATTTTTTAGTAATTGATATTTTGTTACTATTGTGAAAATTGCAAAATTGTAAAGAAAAACTTTTCAACTCATTGTCAATTTAGTTCGCTCCCCTTATACAAGAGTTTTATAGTTACTTATCAAACATCCTATATAATAATTTTGATAGTTCCAAAATTACTTTCAGATCTTACTTTCAGATGTACTTAAATTTTTAGATACTTTAGCAAAAAACTGTCCGTTTTGTGTAATAATGGAGTAAACATAAAAAACAGGTTATACTTTAAAAACATGGACATCCGGTAAAAATCTTATTTTTTCGTTTACACATTCGCAATCGTATACTTGCACGGCATTTTCAAAGAATTCACGAAGTTGATTATTGAACATCGAGGTGCGGTCACGATACATTAATTAATAACACCTTGCTGATAGCGTCTTAATTGCCCTCCGCGGTGATGTTGAGGTCCAAAGGCGCATTTAATTAAATTAGCAATTAAAATGCCACAAATGCGACATCCACCTACCATTTGAACGGTGACGCGGTTGACACGTAACAAAATGCAGAATATCGGTACGTGCGTATGCGAAACTATTCCGCGGTTTTAATTTGCGGGTAGATCGATTCGATTTTGTCTCGTACCGCTTAAATCGTATATGTAATAATGTAACCATTTCTTTCTAAAATGTGAAAGTGTAGTTTTTGGAATATTTCATTAATTAAATACGATCTTGTTTCATAACTGCTTAAGTATTGATAAAAACAATTGAAATTTAATTAAAATGATCTTTTTTAAGAATTGAGCGAAAAGCTAAAATGTTGATTTCTACTTGCACGTTTAAAATTATTAAAATTACAATTATTAATTACTTAGATTTTTCTAAATTTTGCTACAGCATAGAACACATCTTATAAGATATTCCATATCTTATGACTATATGCGATAATTAATTATTGTGATTTGTGATGAATGCATGCCATATATTAGGTTTGTTCGCGTCGCATGTTCCAACATATTCTAACATATTTCTACTCGATAGCTTCTACTCGATCACTCCAACGCGTTGTAGGAGTTATGGTCTGAGCATGTTGGAGCATATTAAAGCATGCGAACAAATCTATTGAATGTTAAACCATACTACTTCCGTTTACTGTCCAGAATTTATTTTCTATCGGTCTCTCTGAGCAGTTAGTGGTTGGTTTGATATTGAGGTCTCTGAAGTGGATATATACATATCAAATGTTTCAGAGAAATATTATATTCGATTTGTAAACTATATAAATATTGGGGAAATTGAAAAGCAATAAAAGATTTTTGCATTATATATGCATTATCTAATAATAATCGAGACTTGAATAGATTAATTTTGTAATCAATCCATCAATATTTTACTCGTTTTGTATGATACAAATAATTTCATAACAGCGATCTAGAAAATTAATTTATTTGGCCTCAGCTAGCGTTAGCTGAACTAAGAAAAATCGGGGCTTTGTCAGAAAACCGATACCATCACCTCCATTACATTGTCAGTATGACGTAGCTGTTATTATCGCCGGGATGTGCAATTTTCTAGCTTCATTTCTGTCTTTAATCATCTGCGGCAGATGTAACACGTCACTCTCGCGTTCATTGCGCACGAGGAAATGTTTCCATTATCCCGGGCGTTAAATCGGGCCAGCGCGGCGCGGCGCAGCCTCACTTCTATCTTGGCGCAGGATCACAGGGTGATTTCCAGATTGGCACGATCGTAATGTTTGCGCGGGAAAACGTGAGAGACGAGCCGGCGAATCGCGAATATCGCGATATTCTACTGCGGAACGATGTCGCGTTCTCTCCATTCCGTCCGCGCGACCCGTCCGCGTCTCCCTCCGGGCGATGCTTGAAATTGAGATTAATTCGAGTCTTCCGGGTGTGCATGTACGTGTAGAGCGCGGTGAATTAACACAGGTCCGTTTGCTCCTCGCCGCGGGCGCGGGAGCGAAAGATTACGATTCTATTAACGCGCGAACGCGAACTATTGTTCGCCGGATTTTACCTCGCGCGATCACGTATTCCTGCCGATTCGCGTTGACGTCATGGTGGTTTTCGTAGGCGGTTTTCGTAGGCGGTTTTCGTAGGTCTTCGTAATTCTTCACGAGTTGCGGCTTGTCCCCCCGCCTCTTTGATCCTTGAACTTTCGTTCTGCGAATAATTTCCTGTAGCGAATTCGATTAGATGCTTAGCTGTTGTACGCAAATTGCCGTAAAGATGTGTGTTTAATGTATAAATAGAAACGACGTTATTAAATCCTCAATATATTTTATATATTGTGTCGTTTTGTAAAATATACTCTCTACAACTTTTAGAGTGAACTCTTACTTTTGAAAATTGAAAACTGTTTAGTCACTTTTTTAAGACTGGCTCGCTTTTAACTCTTTAAAGTGAGACCTAGTGAATTCAAAATACTCGTATTTTACTTTTACACCTAGATTTGTACAATGGTTTTAATATACCAGTGCGCACTAATGCGTCACTTTGCACTACTAGTTAGTCGACGAATTCGCGATCATCGAATATGGTATACTAAATCTTTGTGAAACATGAAATTTAGTTATATTATAGCGTCGTATTATAATGCGTCAATAATACCGCAAACAATACAGCGAGATAACAACGATCGAAATGTCAATAAGTAAAGCTGATATTGGATCTTCTAGAGGAGAGTGACGGTCACCGAGTGACGAAATTGTATTGTAATTGGCATACTTTCGATCGCGCTTAGAATTGCGAGTGATTCGGGCGGTTGTATCGGCATGTGTGAATTAACGAGCGATTTTGTCACTTGCCGCGTGTGCAAAAGCCCGCGTCAATTTAATTATCGGACCAAGGCTGACGCTATTGTTCGCCGTAGCTCACCCTCGGTTTTGTGCGTTTGAATTTGCCCTGTTTGCATTGGCCGTTGGGATGATTTCTCGACATTCGCGGTTCGATACCCGCGCGAAAACCGGGATGGCTTTAATCCGAATTCGTTTGTAATTTTTTGCTTCCATAGCTCGATTAATCCTTTTTTTTTATTCATTCACGTTGTATTCAATTCGTCATTGATCGTATTCCGGATGAACTCGATATCCTTGATAGTAATCGCGTTTTTTTTTTTCATATTTCCCGGCAATGGCTTGTCGCCAGGTTAAGAGTGGTATGCTCGTATATTTCGTTAAATTAAAATGGAATTTAATAACGTTACCTTGGGTGAGTTTTGTGTTACGTTTATTTGGTAACATTTATGTAGTACGATGATATACGCACGTTTATTACTTATAATGATGTAATGAACAATGCGTCAAGATGATATTCAATTTTGACTTTGTATCATTACAGCACTGCTCGTTAAAAATTATTTCATTAAGCACGAGAAACTTAATTAAAGAAATGATAATACGAGAGAAATTAATAGTTATGAGAGAAAATAAATATTTTTTAAAATAAATGTCATTATTTCATTATATATTGCTAGAAATGTCTTTTTATATACTTTTTTTTTTCTATTAAGCTAAAAAATGTAAAAACTATTTTTTCACGTATATATTTTGTTAATTTAAATTATGTTTATTGATACTCGGCATTTAAGATTAAAGTAATCTAATAATTCAAAAATTAATTGCGCAAGAATATTCGAAAGCATTTTTAGAGATAATCCTTAAATGTTTAATATATATATATATATTAATTTATATTCTGCATTTGAGCCATAGATTCAAGGATCGACACTACGATTTAAGAATCAAAAGTTTAAATACAAAAGATTGTGTAACTAAACATTAGCATTAAAACAAGATTTGTGACGGTGCATGCTTGTTACGAAAAATAAGGGACTTTTGTTTCGCAATGTAGATTTTGCTCGCAGTATCCAGCTTCCGTTTGAGATTCAAGATACCGAGAGTTGTGTGCCTACGCGTTCTTTGCTTTTGTATAGTTACCCACCACCCGTACAGTGTAAAAGGATCAACATGAGAAACAACGCATTGGCGCAGCCAGAATTTTTTTTTCTACGAGACGCAGAGATGTCGAAGAAATTTTTTTACAGCTTTGTTTGAATCTAAAATCTTTGTCTCTGTATCTTTTGCAAAATATATTACAAAGAGTATGCATATATGTAGAATATACATATTTCATATGTTGAAATTTCTCTACGTCGAAATATTTTATGTGGGAAATTTTATTTTATTTCCTAAAATAAAATATATCGCATGTTATTCTATAAAATTCCATCAAATAAATCGGCATTCTACAAATGGATTTTTTTTTTCTATTTTGATAAACCCGGCGGGTGTAGACGCGACTTACCGTAATTTGATTGTAAACTCTTTACGGCGCTCATGAACAACATTGAATAGGGTTGCAAGCGAGATGAGAGGGCCAGTGGACCCCTGATGGTGCGCAGAGCTCTTTCTCGACGGTAATTGGTGTTCGGGCCTTATTGTGTAACTGGTATCGCCGTGTACTCGCCGAGGTATCGTCACGTACGATCTCTGGACGGTGGCGAGCCTCCCTATGACGCCGTTTCAGCGTCGAGATAAGCCGTTGTAGGTATATGTATACCTCAGAGTCGGCTTGAAGTAAATCTTTGCAGAGCTTCATGGACTATCATGGAATTTTCTTGATACGATTAATACGCATTACATCTTTGAAAATCCATTACTAAATAAATAATAGTCATTTGAGATCATCCGATTAGTATAATTAACTTTGAAATGTGATTATAATTGAAAAATACAACACAAAGAATATTTTGACAGCTTTACTAAGGATTTTTTCCCCTTTCTTTTTTAAATTTTAAACTGTCTGCCAAGATTGGCGGAAGAAAGGGATATGTATAAAGATGGAGAACGGTGAAACCTTCAATCAGACCGCCAGTAAACTGGGACTTTGGCCGATCCTGAAATCTTACCATTTCTTCATCACTTTTGGCAGTGGCGGCGTCATAACTGTCGATTTAGAATTCGAAACCTTTCGAACGCCCGTCGTAAATTGAATTTATGGCCGCCAAGATAAAATCGTTTCGTTAAATCATAACACACGGAAACCCTGGTTGGGCGCGCGCGAAGCACATTGATAATTCGATAACAGTATTTATCGTTCGATACTCGTGGAAACCGTTTTGACATGCGGTTTTTCGTATTATTAGTATACACTGCCGTTCTTTTCATGCGACAAATTTCAATCTCTTTTTCTCTAATATTGGTTCAAGGAATATGTTATGTAAGAAAATACACATTTAAAAATAAAAATATGATTCCTGGAAAGAACCACGATTCTCTGTAGGTTGACATAAGAGAAACAAAATTTTTTTAAGTTGGAAATATATACCTATTTGTCATTAGATTCATGTATCTAATTTAACAAAACAATTTACAAATCGTAAGAAAATTATTCTTTACATATATCTCACAAATGTGAAGAACAAGATCATCCATCGATTTACGACAATATAGCGGTTAGAAAAAGCTTTTCAAAAATACATATCTGGCTGTGCATTCTCATAGCGAGTTCTTTCTTCGTTTTGTTCGACACAGACGAGATCCCACTTCACGTCGACGACTCTCGGGTTTATTTAGGACAGGTCTGTAAGTAATCTGTCGTTGATGGTCGTACGGCCTGCTTCTTGCACTGGAAGCCCCCGTGAGCGATTGTCACAAAAACTGGTCTTTCTGCTCGCGCGAGGCCGAGGACGTGGCCTCTACGCTTGTTAAGAAAGCAGCTCTTCACTAGTTTCCGTTTTGTATGCTCTTAGATCCTTGTAACATTCTTTCATCATTTATCGAGCCTTGCTACGCTTATAATAATCTATTCATTTAAAGAAACAGTCCGAGAGAGCAAATGTGTATATAATTAATTAAACTCTCTAATGAATTGTCATCTAAAATCTTCGTAATTCAGACGATGAAGTATAAAGATTTCGAAGAAAGATTCATTATTAGAAGTATAGATTACATTTATAAGGATGTTATTTGCGGTACAGGTGTGAATAATATTTTCTTTATATCTTTTCTCAACATCCCAGATATTTAAAAAGACATTTTTTTTCTAATTTTTTAGCATATACTTACTCTTTTTATTTTTTAACATTTATATGTTTTTATCTATATTAAATGAGTAAAAATGATATTTTTTAGATCATGCTTATTATAGATTAACTCAACTAGAGCACAATTGAATAAAAGATAGACATAAATTTAGCGATCGCATATTCTATGCTCTGAAATGAATAAATCCATACCTATGCACGTCGCGTTGTTCTCTAAATTCGTTCCATCTGTCATGTGTAGAATACTACACGATGATCATTTTTGTTAAGAAATCACTGTTTTCAAGCTGTCGTAGTGATTTCAATTATTGCTACATGTCGGTGCAAACTGTATATTGCATATTGACTGTAACTGTAAAACTGTCAATTAATGACAACAGTTTGTCTCGTGAGGCCGGCTCGACAACGAGGAGAATGTCGGGCGTAAATCAGTCGATTCTACTGCTTGTTTTGTAACGGTCGAACGATGGACGGGCCAACCAGAGAATTCGCGAGAAACTTCTGGGAATCGTTAACGACTCGACATTAATTGCGCTGGGAAACAATCGTCGATTCAACCCTTGACTGCATCGGTCGTTATATTTGACACGCTATGAATGTCAAGATGATAACGCTCTCTTGGCATTTTTGCTATTTTATTAACGTTACGTTGTTATAATATATTACTAACTGGCATGTATACGTTTGAACATTTACCTCATATATATGGTAATTTAATTCCAATAATACTTATAAATTTTCTTACGTCATTTTTTCGCAGTTAAAACGTAGACGCTCGCAAAACTTTTTTATTGTTTTGTGAGCACGATGACGAAATATTAAATCCATCCCGTAAAATATGATACGTACGAGAAAATAATTTTTAGAAATAAACGACTTTTTAACAATGCTATTACATTAAACGTCCCGAACTGCTGAAAATAAATATTTAATTTATTATGTTAATATGAAATATTATGAAATATAATCAAATTAATTAAAAAATAGATATAAGTCACTGGTGAAATTATATAGATTAAAATGGACGGAAATTAAATTAATTATATCCTTTACCTTGTTTTCATTAAAATCTAATATATTCTCTTTGCTTTATAAAATGAATGTTGCTCTCGAGTTTGCAGCATACCAGAAAATCGAGTGAACTTGATTGCCCCAATAATCGTGCTTGTATCCGTTGGTAGAATACCACTGCGTATGCACATGCAACAAAATGGCGAATCGAGAATTCACTCGAATCGTAATTCCTCGAATCATTAAGCGGCGGGACCGAGTTCGCTCTTATGACCGGCTGATTGCGAATGGTTGTGGACAAACTCTTCAAACACACCGGCAGTATATATGTACTTGCGTATAATTATCATAAATCATCTTTGTTCGGCTGCGACACGTGGTCGGCCGCCACGTAAGTCCCGTCGTGTCAAATCTGCGTTCATTTCCCTCTCTGGCAGAGTAATTCTGGAATCAGCATCTGTCTCAGTGCTGTGGAACGAAACAACGCACACGTTTCGTACGCAAGCGACAAGGTATCGACAGTTGCATTGCGATTGTTATCAATGTTTCTGTGAAACAAATCAAATATCACCGACTAGACATCAAATATTTGAGATATGCGGAGTTAGTAAAATATTTTTATACCAACTAATGCCCGTTCCTATCAATATAGATTAACTTTTTTTTTTTATTTAACTTACTTTTTATCCTTTTCTAGTTCTTAGGATTAGGAAAGGATAAAGATTAATTTAAACCACGATTAAAGTTAATTTACATCGGTAGAAATGCATGTATAATAAATAAAATAAGCGCTTTTACTACGTTAAAATTAGATGTTGGAATAATATTTCTATATGTATTTTAAATATGCATAGTATTTTATCTCAGACATATATAACTGAGCACTAATTATTTTTGGACTTGCAACGCAATTAAACTGACATAATAATAATAATAATAATAATAATAATAATAATAATATAATAATAATAATATAAATTCACTGATTAAATTTGATCATCGACTTGACACGCTACGTATACTAACATTTTAAACCTGTAAAACTTATTCTGAAAAATAATTAACCCTTTAAAATATTTTTGTAGTTGCTTGAAAACACGTGAAAGAATCATCATAATCTGAATAACACAGTGGCTGTCATTATACAATTTTTGCGTGATTTTTCCGTTTATAAAATATGAGATCGTTTACGTTCTTTCCCAATTTCCCTCACGTTTTTTAGCATCAATATTTTTTTAATGAAATGTAAAACGTATTAAAATCAATGCGAAGAAGGATGTGAAAGAAGTCGCAATAATTGTATCGAACTATGTGTGAATACAGAGTGCGTGATCTACGATAGAGAGAGAGGATAAGAGAGGTGTTAAATTCCACGTAGTCCATATAGCGTGTTTCACCTTTCGTACTTTAATGAAGCAAATATAGTCGCCGAAAGAGAACAAAGGTAAAGGACGAGAGGTGTAAATAGGAAAGTACAAGAGATACGCGCGATACGAACAAATCTCTATATGTGCATTTTGCTAGAGATGAATATTGTATATCAGTTTCTTTACAATCGCGACAGATCGGTGTTCGAATCGATATTCTGAGCAAGACTGATTGATCACCTTAAGCAACGAATGACTTGTAAGAAATAAAGACGTGTGCAAGTCTAAGATGTCCAATATTTCGCGTGTATCGTCGCCATCGCTACCTGCCGGTAACATAGCGTACACTCGGTGTGTGTGTGTGTGTGTGTGTGTGTACTCTCGATGCGGAGCGATAAATTTTCTCGAATTAATTCGCCTTTTGTACGCTTCTCTCTCCCTCCGTTACCTCCGTTCTCGTAAAATCGCGCGATTAATGGCGCCCGCCATGCACTCGGTGTCCGCTCGTCGGCCTCTCGGGGACTCGATGTCGATGCCGCTGCGATGCTCCGGAAGCTTAAGTTAGGTTTATTACTGATTTAGTACACTCCAGGCTTTAACTCTCGGCTATTGTGGCTCAACTTGCAAGACAAAGAGTAATGCCTTTTTTACCTTCATCCTGCCGAAAGGAGATCTCGTACGCTATGATTTTTCGATTGCTTATACTATACTCCAATCCCTGATATTATTAAGAACGAGTTTCATTAATCGAGAATTTCAAGCTAGATGTTTTAATAAGAATTTCTGAATGATTTTGATCAATCGAATTCTATTGTTGCTGAATAGTTGTATTTTAATTTTCACTCTCCGAAGAAATTTTTAAATAGCAATTAAAAACGTTTATTTTATGAATAAGCGAAAGTACAATTTTTATTTTAATTTGATCTATTATTAATTAGATCTTAACAAAAAATAACTAAATTTTAAACATCTTACAAATTGTAAGTATGTATACATAACAATTGCATATGCTTTTTGTTAAAAATTTTCTTTTTTATAAAGAATAAACGTATTTAAATATTAGATTAATCATGGAATTTCTTATGTATAAAATTTAAAATTTTTTTGGAGAATGCAAATTAATTTCTAAAAGACAATATATAAAAGACAATAAAAAGATGTCGCTAAATGTAAGAAAGATCTCATTTAGATATCATGCATTTTAACATTTGCCCTGTGTGTATTTTTATTTTAAATAAAATTAATCTTATTTTATTAATATGTACTCTTGATCGTTATAAAATGATTACAAATGTTAATATTATATCCGATATTTATAAACTCATGTTCCAAATATCAGTACTCAAAGACGTGCATTTGCTTCTGATATGTATTCTAATTTGAACTGTAATATGTGGGATGTGCGTCCTAGCATCCTGTTGATCGCACTGTCCATATACGTCGTGATCTAATGCCCTCAGGAACGGGCGATCGGTCGAAATTAATTGCAAGATTATGCAGAGTAAGTTACGTAGCGTAGATACGAACATAATTACGGGAAACGGATGGGATTGGAGAGATTATTATAAAATTTTTATTTTCTTTAAAATTAATTATAAGAATTATCATTTCAAATTGATTTTTCATCATTCCTTTAATTTTACGGAAAATATACATATATTTTTGTTTAGCAGATTTATATCTCGTTTTGACTTTATAATAGACAATTTCAGCAATATATTAAACTTTGAATGATGCACATTGGAGTAAAGTATTTAATCCTTAATAAGTAAAATATGTTTCTTGTTATTGTCAAGTACTTATACGAGTTTGTTAATTTTTCATAAAGTTTTTCTGCCAGCGTATTGTTTGCAATTTTAATTAGAATTGAATTTCAAGACTGAAATTTTTGTTCTCCACTAAAAATTCAAATTGCATTTCAAAATTAAAATGCAATTTCACGCAGAATTTAAATTTAATTCCACGTCCTTTTAAAAGCTCTCGGCCGCATCACCAGTTACGTCGTTACGTGAAGCGGATGAAACACTTGTGGTGTATTAATTACTGTTTTATTTCGCACGTAACACATGTAACGACGTGCAGCGCACGGTAAATAACCAGAAAAAAACAAGAGTATTTTCAAAATGTTAAAAAAATATCGTTACGATTCATAGCTACATATATAACATTAACAATCAAAGTATTTATGTTATTAGCCAATGTACAATTGAGGTTTTATATGTAGAATGCATATGGAATGTTTTACAACAATCAACTCTAGTTGTATTAATCATTTGTTTAAATCAGCTTGCAGTCGATTTTTTCTAAAAAATTTATTTGATACCATCTCTTCCATAACTATGTAACTGTCCATATTGTATAAATAACTAATAGATAAAATTGAAATAAAAGTCTTAAAAAATAATTAAGAATGAAAATTTTAAACTCAAGTTAAAAGTTAAACTCAATATCCTTGCTTTGTCAAAGAATTCATTTTTTGCATTATTGTGTTTTTGTTTACTTCTATATTTCGCTATATATTTTATTTTCTAAAAGAAACTTTAGGAGGTTTAAATCGCGATATCTTTAATATTGTTAGATATATTCAAAGAATAAAAGAGTTTCTATTTCGTTACTTTTTCCATTACTTTTTACAATAACGATTTGATAATGACGTTGTAATTTTTTATTACTATAAAGATAACTAACTAAACATTGAGATTGCGTTAAGGTTGGGAAAGTCACTTTGAAAAATAATTTGCACTTTTACTTATTGAAAAAAAAATAATTCGTAACGAATCACGAATAACATTACAAGTTACAATTAAAAAGTAACAAGTTATAAATGTCGAGTTAATTTTTTTCAATAACGAATGACTTTTCCAATTCATTATCACAAGTAATTATTATAACAGAGTAACGATAAAGTAAGTAGCATTACAAATTCCATTCCTTGAATATATTTATAAATCAATTACAGTTTAAACTTTTTTAAGAACAATTATTTTGTGCATGGTTACATCTAATAAAAGTTAACAGAAGAGAAAGGTGAAAAATCAGGTATTATTATATTTAAAAAATTATAATTTATTAATTATATTATAATTTGCTTATAGATATCTCGTCAAATTCTCATAAGAGTTTCTGTCTTGATAGTCTTAAACTGACCTCGTGGTTCTCTGGACTTGCGATCTGATCATTTCAAAGATCGTGATTCTGGGCACGCTTTACTGTGGAAATGATAGTGACAGACAGAACACATTTAATGATTTGTTTGCCAATGAAGTGTCGTTAAAATGTTCCTTTCCGAAATAACGATTTTTCCTTTCTATAATATCATTAAGCTTGGAATGATATGATCTTTGATGAGACCAAGGATGAAATTATGATTGATGCGATCTTTTATTGATGCGAGCATTAAATAAACATTTATTGCTTTTAATAATTATGATAAAAGCTTTATTACTCTTCTTAAAATACTGTGTATTTAACTGATCAACTTTCGATCATTGTACTTGAATTTACCAATTTTTTAATAGAAATATATTTTTTATACTATAATCTTTGATTCGGAAGATATACAGCAGTAATAAAAACAAGAAGACTAATTACGCTAATTAAAGGTACAAAAAGTATCAATTTTTTCCATATATTTCTAGTAAAATAAAATAATAAATAATATTCAACATATTTGATACGATACAGCGGCAACTTTGCTCATGATAATTGACGAATTAATTGGCAAAGTCTGATACGCCGTGTAATTAAAACAAATTAATAACGGATGTAAAGTAAGTCGGCAAAATCACTGAGGATCGTAAAGGACGCGTCGATACGACGCGACAGTGGGAAAAAAGAATGAATGGAGTAGCGCAGACAATAAAGAAGGAAGGAAGAAAGTCTGTGGCTCCTTCGCGGCGAAAATTTGCGGTCCGGGGATTTCGGTTGGGAGGAGGGGGGGGGAGAGGGGGAATGGGGGGGAAGACGAGAGGCGATACGATTTAATTAAAGGTTCTCTTCTTCCCAGCCGCGACTTTCTCTCCTGGCCGATTAACGAATCTAATTTTTCCTCGGATTTTAGATTACTACGGGGATTCAGCAGACTCAATCTTATAATGCAGCTTCCACAGAGAGATGGGTGAAGGCGGGAGGGGAGGGGATATCACGTTCGTTAGCTGGAGAGAAGCGGATAACCGAATCTCTTAATCGCACGTCGCGACCGACGTTCGCAAATCCGTTCTTCGATATATCGATAAAGTAACTACCGAGAAGAGAAAAGTGATGAATTTTTATTCTAGGATGTACGCGCGATTAATGCCTTCAACAATTAACTTTCTTTGTAATAAATTGTTAAGAAACGTATCTTTTCATTTGTACAATTAAATAATACGGTTCAATTAGAATGTGAAAAAATATCGAACGAATCAGTAAAGTGTATCGTCGAGATATCATCAAGATGTACGATTCTTTCTTCATAAATTTGAGCATACTAAATGATCACGCTTCTGATTGTACAATGCAATGACTACGACTTTTAAAGTATCTCCATTAAATATTTTAAGAATTAAATTGTAAAGAATTATGAGTTACAGATATCGATAATTGACGGTACCTGTAGTTAGAAATATTAAAAAATAAATAATGATAATCTTAAATGAATTTTTTATTTTTGATAATTAATAAATAAATGACAATTAAATTGAGAATAAAATAGCTATATGCTGAACATAAGCAAACTTACGGAAAATTAAGTGAAATTAAAAGTATGAATTGAAATAAATTTAAGAATATATTTCGTATATGTCTAAAATATTTTTTTAATTATGAAGATTAGTAGTATGATTTAAGAAGATTAAAAGATTTCAGCTCATAAAACCGCTTGTAAAAAGAAACCATTTTAAATTTTCTATCTCTATAATATCTTTCAAATTCTCTAACAAAATATAAAGTCATATAAAATAAGAATCCCTGAGTTCTGAAATACATAAATCAGGATTTATTTTAAATCTAAATTCGTGTATAGAATCTTGCAAATATTGACACTGATTGACAACGCCGTTCGATTTTCGGTACCTCAAATCCGGGTCACTGTACATTTTCCTCGAGTGGTTGGCACATTCGTTATATCGCGGCTTCGTTTCTCGTTTTTGGATATCGATACCGGGATTGGAAGTCGTGTAACAAGATAAAATTTGGGACGGGTTAATCGTATTAATCGTTAACAATGCCGATATGAAGCTCACATACAGTTGAGAATAGTCGAAATTTTAACGGGCGCCAAACTCTGAAATTGCTACTAGATTTTATCTGATAATTTTCTCTCTCTCTCTCTCTCTCTCTCTCTCTCTCTCTCTCTTTCATCGTGGATTACTTTAAAATTCGCGAGCTCTGCGTTGCGCATTTTTCGACGAAATTCGTTTGTAACGACTGATTTTTAATAATGAACGCTTCGAGGACACACACGGATGAAATGCGTGCTCGGAGATATACTCGGTGTAAATTCGGCGCACCGCGCGGTATCGCGTCGAACCATGCAAATTTTCGACACGCGAATTTTATGGAATGCAAAATGCAAGCGTACCGGAATATATATTTTAACCTCCGCCGAAACAGCGATTCCTTCTGGCCACTGACGTTGCTGCGCCGCAAAAATTTATGACTTTGTCCGCCACAAATGCCGCGCGAAACGAATATTTCTCACGCTCGTACTCGCGCGTGCACAATCCGATCACGGTTACCCAGTTTTGCCTAGCAAGTCAAAATATATTTTAACTGGTAATATGTAAGATATGATAGATCAAATAGAAATATGTTATTAATTTCTAATTTTAATATTGCAATACACCTATATTGTTATTTGAGATTCTTTTATTTCATTAATTTCGAAATTCCGGAGTGACCGGAATTACCATACATATTAAAATTTATTGTTCAATTTTTTTTTCCTTGAAGAAATATTTTAATTTGAATTATAACATCTACATCATAAAAAAATATATATGTGTTAATCATAATATTTACACTACAAACAGTATAATCTAGATTATAATATCTATATACATCACAAAATTAAATTATACAATGCATCATTCTTTATGCTATGTTGATCTTTTATCTACATTTGTTTGTTAATGAAACAATGAACATAATCGAAAGGCTTATTTTCTGACTTATGTTCCATAGAACTGTCATTCGTATCACTATTGCAGTGCACTGCATTGCGTTCTACTGCGCAACGACGTGGAATTGGACAGTCATGGTTTACAGACGCGTCAACTAATTAACCAACAAATTAGTAACATCTCGTCACTGCCGTTCTCAAACTTTGTGAACGTTTAGCAGCTACATTCGCCTCGCGTTTCGCGTTATATAGGCAAACTTTGCCTTGCTGGGAATTAGTTCTTCCGTGCAATAGTAACACGTTATTTATTTTAACGAGTGGTGCAAGTAACATTGTTTCGCAGTTCCGTATTTTGGCATACCGCGATTAAGCCGATATTCGTTCTCCTAAAGTGATTGTTACAACAGCGAATATTGAATATTAAATCTAATGGTTTAGAAACTCTCAGTTGTGTGATAAATAACGTAAAATATATTATGAAGAATATATCGATCATTTTATGTATAGATTGGGGCCATTTATAGATTGGTGCACAGAGATGAGTTGTACGTCAAATTATAAAGCATAAAGAATAAATTAAAACTGCATAAGTTCCAATAGCTGATAAGCAGCTAAAAGTTATAAATAAAGTATTAAGATCTCATCAGTAGTGTGTGAGATATAGATTAATTTTGCTATTTATGTTTGCAGAATGCTTTTAATCGATTAATAATCTTTTATTATCATCAAAATCCCTTTAGATCTTTTTTTAATCTACTTTCCTCTCGCTTTACAACATTTATTTCTATGTCCAAGGCATCTCTTTGTAATGACGGCACAGTGGAAATGTAGGAACCAATTATATTAAAGAATTACTAAGCGCTAACTCATTAACTTTCCTCTACTGAACGCAGCTATTCATTTTGTATTTAGGATATGCCAAATGCCTTGCTAAAGACATACGGATATATATTTTTTTCTGAGAAGTTAGTGATACATTTTCTCAGCTTCGATAGTTACGTTGAAAGCTACCGAACAAGTAGGGTGATAAAAAGACTATAACTGCCTTTGGCAGAAGTTTGAGGACCTAAAATTATATAATTTTTAATATTTTTATTATTGTGTGTAAAATTGCATACTGTACACGATTGACCTAAAATGGGCAAAGTTCTTAATTTTAATTTTATTTCATTATATTAGTAGTAACGAATGCAGCGCTATTGATGGCACAATTGATAGTAAATTATGCTATTCACGTTATATTGTACTCGGATCCACTTTTAATTAGCCAGTATTTCTTTCATTGGCATCTCCAACGATGCGGAATGGTACTGTTTGATTTGGACGAAGGGTGTCTGATTGAATCGAGGGAAGATTCAATAGCAATCGCATTGTAATTAGAAGTTAGGGGCAGGGCGCTAACTGGTCATGGACCAGTTCTGTTGAGTGTGAGAAATACTTGTCTTTGATCTGAGCTAACATCATGAGCTTTATGAGAATTTTAAGAATTTTAATTTTAGTTTCAAGAGAATTAATTTTTTATCTCTGCTTTATTTATCAAAAATTTTCTCTGCGCTTTATATTGATCAGATATACGCTGATCAGATATCTTTGGCGAGATTGATTTCTTTTAAATCTATCTTTTATTCTAATTCTATATTTTTTACATTTTACTATCTGTATTAATAATTTTATACTACTAACTATATATACTTTTTATTATGATTATACGTATTAAACGTATTATACGTATTACGTTAAATAAGAGAAAGAAATCTATTTTTGATCGAAGCTAATCTTAATGTTTAATATTCGTGTATTTGCAAGATGTATTTGCAAAAATTTGCATAAAAATATTAATAGGATTCTTTCTCTTATTTGATTTATTCTTATCAATATAATTTCGATTTATTGATTAATTTTTTTATATGTAAATTAATTATACATATAATTGAATCTCGTCTTTTTTTAAACATTTCGATGATACTGGAAAAAATTAGATTTTAAACAGATTTTAAATCTAAATTACATCTTTTTGAATGTACTTCTTGTTTAGAAAATTAAAATGTTGTGAACTGAAACAGTCTCATTTTATTCCAGATTTAATTTCTACGATTAGAGAAAGAAAATAGACGTTCAATAACAATTAATAATAATTATTATTTGTAATTAATTGAAGTAGAAATACATTAATAGATGCTGGGTAACTTTCCCGCGACTATTCTATTACATGCCTTTATGTTATATTAGTATTGTCTTACGATTTCAATTTCTTACCATTAATATTAATGAAATTATTGTGAATTGAATCGATTTGTCACTATAATAAGTAGCGCCATCATAAATTATAATCTACATAAAATGATTACTGTAGAACGTGTAAAAGAATTACTTAGTAGTTATTTCGTGATATCTACGTGTAGAGGAACAGTAAAGCATGTCGTATAGTAAAATACAAGTGCTTGTTTTCGTATTCTTTGTTTAGTTTGTTGTTCTGTATATCCCATCTGTTTGAGATATATGGCATTTTTAGCGGGCAGGATTTATGTCCAAAGCATATAAAGTGCGCAGATTGGATTTAGTGCACTAAATGGAATAAACGCATTACATGAAATATGTATTTATAAGCGTTATTTGTAAATTTTTCATGAGTCTCGTACATACGTCCTCCACCTGTGTGGGATATACGGCAAAAATATACTTTCAAAAATGTACTTTCTTTTTTTTTTTAATACGAAAAATAAGTATTTCGAATTTCTAATATTTTTTTTCGTAGTAGTACAAAGAGTAGTAGACAGTACAAAGTTTTTACTGATATAGTTCGTTTATTTATATAATAAATACTTATATAAATTAAGTTTTTATCAGGTGCAGCGTATATATTGGAGTTATCCTATATTTATTTTGGAAAACGTTGCGTAAAAAATAATAATTTATTTTTTTGGATTTAATATAAATAAACCGAATTCCAGAAATTCCAGCACACGGAAATGTTAACGCATAAAAATAATAATTTCTATTTATTTAATTAAAAATTTACAACATTTTAACTAAATTTAAGGTAAACCATAATGCACGCGCTTAAAATTTTGAAATTAATAGGACATATAAATGAATACATATTTTTACTTGATTGAAGTCAACTTTCGCGATTGTAATCTATCCATGCGTGTAGGATAAGAATCTTTGAAAATCTTTCTTTCTCAGCTTTCTCATTAATAGTGCAGTTTCTGAATATGCATGAGAAGCGGCGATAGCGCGAGCGTTTCACGCGCGGTCATGCCATAAACTTCGTATAAGCCATCGAAATCTCTGAGTGCTTCTCATTCAACTTTGTCGTCCTTGTGAAGACAGGCTCTTGCCCTGCCCTGCCAACCTGAAAATGGAAGAACGAAACGAAATAGGTTAACAAAAGAATGTATTCTCTGTTACGCCTTTTCTCTAGCTCTCCGTCGTCTGTCGACGGAAACAAAAGCACCTTCATATTACCACGGTGAAGTGTAAATCGGATTTTAATAAGACCGGTGAAAACGAGGACATTATTAATGATGAATATGCTGTATCTTTTTTCAAATTTATGACATTATGTATGCGAATGCTCGTCATATAAATTGTCAAAACCACCAATGTTAAAAATACAGTGAAAGATTGATTTTATATTATGTTACAATAACAAATAAAATTAATTTAAATATTTAAAAATTCTAGGTGAAAATTTTTTTATCTAAAATATTATACAAGTTTGTATAATAAAAACGATAATATCATGACTCTTAGTAATTAATAAAATCTACAATAAATTTTCTTTAAGTTTTCTTTAAGTACGAAAGATATGAAATGTTAAATTATTAATACTGATTTAGTATTTTAGAACATTGAAAGAAGAGAAATTGAAAAGTAAGTGCATTAATTTGTTACTATAATATAATAATGCCACGCTGTTGCGATACTGAGCATTATTATTGTGGAAATAGACTTTGAATGGCAACGATGTCACGTTGAAAAGCTGAAACTTTACTTTCATTAATTAACTCAACCGCTGTTTCGTAATCGCGCTGGGGAATCGTTAAACTGGAACATCGTGTAACGAACGAGTCCGTAGAGTTTTGGGTTGGTCGTCGTTTAACCCTTTCGTTAGCAATGGCGAGCCATAGTCGCCTCTCCGCAAAGTGTTCGCTTTGGAACGGCTATGGTAGTTCAACGAGAAGTGACACATCTCTATGCTTTTCACGATTTTCGGACGCAAAGCAATTTGTTGAAATACTTCTATGAGGCTGTAGATACGAAAAGTTTCAAAATTTTTGGTAAAATCCATTTTTACAAAAGTTTTGAAGAGGAAATTCGAAAAGAGAAAATATAATAAAGGATATCAAATAAAATTTTATTACATATAATTATAATTATTTGAAGTTTAATTCGTGAAAAATTTTTTGTTTAAAATTTAGGAATCAGTTTCTTCAGTACACTGAGAGAAAAATATTTATGACTATAATTGTATGGTAAAATAATTATTGTCAGTAGCATCATTTTTATAGTTATTATTATATTATATTATATAATGTTATAGTAACAATATAACTTTATAAGTATAATTACAACATTTTATAGTGTAATTTATTGTATGCAAATATGATTTATGTGTAAGATAACTATACAAGTTAGTTGAATGAATACATATTATGGTCGTTATGATCACAATTTAATATTCAGGTTATTATAATTCATATGGATGAAACAATTATAAATTTATGGTTGTCCCAAAAGATGACTATAAATTATAGTTAAATTATGGTCATTCCAACCATTTTTTTCTCTCAATGTAAGCATTTTTATTAAAGAAGTCTTTGGCATTCAAAAATCTATTATTTAAGTCGAATTCTGAGATTTTTGGAATTTTCTAATTACGTAATGTTGAACATGTTATGATATTGTGAAATGAAATTTAAATAAAACGTATAGAGATAGTTTTAGTTTGAATTTTTACGTGTGTGAGTGTGTAAATCTTCATCCTTCCCTTATTCCGACTGGCAATTACGCCTCTACTAGTCGTCTGGGAAGGAAGGGGTTAAATACGGTCAGACCTTTGCGATCCGATTTAAAGAGTCAATAAATCGCGCGGTCAGGAAGAGGACTTCGAAGGGAGCGAAGAGAGAAAGGGATGGAACATGGAACGAAGCTCAGGCGCGATAGTTCGCTGCATTAATAATACGGGTGGGACACGATTTTGCGCTCTTTATTGCCGGTCGGCGTTGGGTCGGTGCACATATCGGCACGGTCATCCATCGTGCAGAATCTCTCGGGCTTGCGCACGACATATCCGTTTACGGGATATATCGCGTCACGACGACAACGACAACGGCGACGGCGACGGTGACGACGACGATGACCAAGGCGACGATGGTGGTAGCGGCGCTAAGGCACCTCGTATAACGTGCCGCTAGTTTATTGCCTGACCAAGAACAGGCGCGAGGACTTTGCTGCAATAGCACAGCCACGTTAATGAAACCTACGGTTGATGACCTCGTCCATGCAGGTGTGCAGCGTTTTTAATTGGCGAATGTAGAAGTAAAAATAAGAGAGAGATCGTGGCTAGAATAGAGAATGAATCTCAGTTGCACAGAGAGTAGGTATCTTTTTTGGGAAGTTTGTATCCGTTCGTCTCAGCATCAATTCGTAGCAGCGTATTTCGGGAAATTTGCATTCGTTTTTCTTTCATTTACGTTAAAAAAAATTGAACGTATGTTTAACGAATGCTAAAAATGATTGTTATTACTGTACACTGCTATATCAAATTGAAGATATTTGGTAAAACTTGGAATCGGATATGTATAAGCTAATATAAGCAGTTTTTGTGCGTAAAAGTGAATATGCATTCAAAATGACAGGAATAGTAGTTCAATGATAAATTTGTTTACGATGCTGCCATAGATAGAAGGTGTTGAGATAAATTGCTTAATCCAGTCTACGGTTCCATGCGGAAACTTTTTGCGATACAAGAACGCGTATATCACAAATTGACGGTCGAGCGCGCGCCTCGTCGCTAACGATATCGACTTTATCTGCCCGTTAAGCTCGAAACTTCAGCTCAGCGAAGTTTCATGCGGCCGGTGGATTCGATAATAAAAGCCGGCAGGCCGACGTTTACGATCGCCTGCGACTACGTTGCGCCTTACCTTGCATTTTCCCGGCGTAATACGTACGTATCACTTACACCGACAGTTACGCCTTTATTTACGACGGCGTGACGTCGCGTCGCGCCGCGAGCTGCATCGTGATAAAAATCGATGCGTATCGATGCTGGCCTGGCCGCGGCCCACATATAGCGCACATTTACTGTTCGGCGTTCGTGTGATTTCGCACTCGGCTCGATTTCTTATTAAGATACCACGGCTGAACCTATGGACAGCCTCGACACGGATACGTCCCGTAGATAAAGATCGGCCTCTCCACAATGGTTGCCCGGCAGAAACGAGCTTCTGCTGTCGTCGCATACAAAGAGACGCTTTATGAATGAGCACCTGCAACTGCACGCGGCGTCGCGTCGTGTTCCGATAACGTGTAGCTGGAACGCGTTGATTAACCTTTTACCGAGATGCACCGTTTGTTAAGGAAAAATATTGCGATTGTAGGTTGTAACGAGAAAATGTCCATTCTGGAAGAGAAAAGCCAACGAGTAATTTGACCGTTCGCGTTTCCTTTTTTTGTTTTCCGTGAAAGAAGAAGCTCGTAACGTCACTTGACATGTAATATGTAGGGCTGATTACACGGACACGAGTTAATTGAATTTTTTTCCCCAAGATTTAGCTTTAAAAGTGTCTCTGTTTTCTGAGGAAAATATTAACAACCGTTTGTGGATCTGATAAGAAATTTTATACACACGTAATAATACGAAGAGAGATATTTAAGTAGTTTTATTACGCAAGATATTAACTTGCTTCGAATTTGCTTTTTTGACAAATTAATCTTACATGTGTACGTCAATAGTATTTTCATTACGTATAACGGTCGACTGCAAATTTGTCGAAAAATGCGTGGAAGGAAGTATTGACGATAGTATTAGATGTCACGTACATGAGCCAATCTCCGGTGCGCAGCTCTCTATTCAACCGACGGATATATGTCGCATTAATTATATCTCTGTCAATGCGCCGTCAGACCGAAGCAGCGTGTCAGTAACCACAGTCGGCCATTGTTCGCCAGGCTAGTTGGATACCTGGCGGTGACCACCGCGGGAATTGTTGCGCTTATTAGCTCCGAAGTGCCTGCCGACCAACGCCGTTGAGGGTACAATATTGAAGCATCCCGATATATTAAACGCAATTGTTCACGATGTAAAATATCTGTACTCGGATAAAGATACTCGTGGCATGTTGTATTAAATCTAAGTTACAATATTTATAAATGCATTTCTATAGAAAAGTGTCGTATTTCTTTATAAATGTATCATTCTAAATGTCATTTTTTTCAATAACATAATATCGAGAGGTATTTAAATTTGTAGATAATTGAAAGGCAGACTTATGAGCAATAATCAGTTGAAGCTGTTAAGTTTTAACAATTCAATTTTAAATGGATTTATACTTTATTTTTTATGATTCTTTAAATGAATAAATTTTATACTATATGGATATCATGAAAAAGTAGATATACAAAAAAGTAAGTATACAATACAAATTCAAATTTTCCGATACATGTTTAAGGATGTATTACATATATTTTCAAAACAATGAAAAAATTATAAAAAATTACTAACTATTCATATTTAAAAGCAATATAAAAAATTTAGCGGCGGTTTAGAATCTGGATAAAAAATTATTTCATTGAAAAGATAAAAATATGCTCTGAAATATAACAAGAAATAACAACAAATTTCAATTTTTTAAATTTAAGCCTCAAGTATTTAGGATAATTTATGTAAATAAACCAAAATTATTTATTTGTTCATTTATAGGACAACTAATCTCTACATCGCAGTAAAACTTTTTTGCGTAACTTTTTCGTGTAAATATTTTAAGTATTTGAATACTTAAATGGCTTAGACAAAAATAATTGAGATTGTCATTGTTGTGTTTTTCGTGATAAATTAAAATAATTTAATTTTTAATAATAAATGAAGTAAATTAACTATAAAAATATATTGTGAAATAAAAGATGTAATGTTATATTAGGTGTTGGAATTAATTCGTAGCGTTTTACAAGTGATGGGAAGTACTTTCATTAATGTATTTTTTAATGCTCATGTGAAATAAATAACATTCTTTCATTAAAAACGCTACGAATTAATTCCAACACCTAATATTATATAACTTACATATATGTATATATAGTGTAATTTAAAATATAAATATTAAGTATACATTTCTAATTTTAATTTATTTTGTACGGGTGATACATTCTTAACTGAAAGAAATGTACACATGAATTTTTGAGTTAATTTTTGTTCTAAAATATTCTGATCTAATGATCATTTTGCTTGGCCTTTAGAAGAATCAATATACTTCACCGATAATTAATCGCAATCAGTGATGTTTTATATACGCAGTGTGTATCGAGCAAACAGATAGAACATTGCCGCGAGCGCCGTCTGATGCGTTTGAGGATGTAGATTCAGCTCGTCTCATACTTTGACCGCCAATATCGTAACATATTAGAAATTTCAACATACAACTTTATCATACTTGAAAATCAACAGTCAAAATTTTGTCTTACCGCTATACACGTAATTGAAAGTTTTGTCAAACGTATAATCAGCAAGTTGATATTATGTATAAATTAATCCGTTAAATAAGATTTTAAAATCAAAATCAAAAACATGTAATTAATCTTTGTCAAAAATAATTTAGCAGGGAGACTTTTAATTTTTCTAAGTGTAGAGTCATCCAAACAGGAGGATTTTAAAATAAATATTTTATCTTTTATTGTATGTACGAAATATATTTCTATATATATCTATTTCTATATATACCCTAATCAAATACTGTTTTGTGTCAAGTTATTCAAAATTTTTTAAAATTTGTCAAAAATTAAATAAGGAAAAAGAAAAAGTCTTCATCTATGTAACTTACTCTTTAATACGAAATTATTGATAAATATTAGGTTGTATTTTCTTATTCCAATGAAGTGCATGTATGTTAAGTTTCATCGACATTATCATTATTTTGACACATACATACGCAATTAATTGTTTCTTTTATGAACAAAGTCTGAACGTCTCGCATGCATCATGCGAAAGTACTAACATATTTGCTTACTTATGTCAGCTGACATATATGTAAGTCAATACTCGAGGTTAACTCCGCTTAAACCGGTATGCTCCAACACTATGTAATAATTAAAAATCTGCCCGACCAGTATAATATTTCCCAAGATGAACGACTCATCGGGGTCGTTCGTTCGATCGGTCGGTCTCTTATAGCGCCACGCCGAAAAATGCGACATAGGAAGATGAAAGCTGAAAAAAGAACGCTCAGGTATGACCTGCATGACGAGGGACTGTGGATAAAGAGAGATAGGGTGGAGGATAGGATCGCGAATAAAGAGGCGTGAGGGAGACCGCGAATAACGAGAAAGAGGATGACCACGAATAAAGAGGTGGAGGAGGAGGAGGAGGAAGACTCGACAGGCTCTCTCTTCACTTTTCATCCAATATTCAACAAAGGTTCATTCAATTCATCCTTACACGCTAGCGCATGAAACACCGCGCGACGTATGCAAATGGCTGGTGACAAATGATCTTGTTATTCCCGTAGCTCCTCTCGCTCCCGGCCGCCGTGTCCGTTCAGGCATTATACGATGTCGTGCGTCCCTTTGAACCCGGGCGCCGGCATTTCCCCTGCACCGTCGTCGTCGCTCGATGCGTTCGCGCTCGCGCGCCACATCCCGAGCGTTTGAGCGTGAACCGTAGAAGCGAAGCGCATAAAACGGAGATGAACGAAAATCAGCATAGTCGGTTGATTAATTGTAAAAAGGTTGAAGTCAAAAGAGATTCAAGTTGTCTGAAGTTATTGCTTTGATAACTTCGATTTGTCTTTCATAACGTTATAGTGCAGTGTGTGTGTGTGTGTGTGTGTGTGTGTGTGTGTGTGTGTTCCGTTCTGTCGGAGCTGCCATGTTTCACAATCGTTCTCGTGATGTGAAAATCGTTTAAAATCCTTTGCATTTATATCAACATTATTACGACGGATTTAAAACCCATAGCGTTAAATTCTCTCTCTCTCTCACACCATATTGGTGTTTATATCAACATAGTGAGAATTACATTATATAGACATCGCATGGTGTTAAATCCTCATTTCTTAGAATGTACTGAGAGCATAAAATGATTGCAAGTACCATAATTTAACTATATTTCTGTAGTCATTTTTGGGCACAACTATAAATTTATAATTGTTTTAATTATGCACGTTCATAGTTACGTTGAATTATTATCATCACAATTATGATATGCATTCATGTAAGATAATCATATTGCATGGTTATCTTGCACATAAACGGAATTTGCATACAGTATATTGTACTATAAAATACATAGTTCAAAATACAAGAGGAATCATATCGTATTAAAACGTATACAACGATTTACGGTTTACTTTATGATAAATTTTATTCATATTAATAGTGATATTCTATCTTTTATGATATATATATAATAATTATATACACGTATCTATACTCAGAGAAAAGTCATATCATCAACTGGAAATTTGAAGACAAACAGCGCCTCAATGTCTTGTAACAAGAATGATAAATAAGTAATATGAATTAAGAAATTAATAAAATATTATATCATTTATTACAAATGATACAATATTACTATATTTTCTTAGTTCATATTTAATTTCTATATGTATACATAGATAACTATACGTATAGATAACCGGGAATAAAATTACTAAATTTTTGTACAGCACTAAAAACTGTACTGTTGACATATGTATCTCTCAATTATTTTTCTCTCCGAAATTTGAACCCGATGCTGCTCCTTTTATTGTGTGTCGAGTTTTCTTCTTAAAAGAAATTGAACTCCGATGCGTCCCTCTGATGGCAGTATTGTGTATTGTTCGTAGGTGAGCGATTTTAGTTAGAGTTTTTACAATATAAATAATAAATTTTTAGTTAAAAATCCAATATAATCCAATGTACTATTAATATAGTCACACATACTTAAAAAATGTTTGTTTCTTTAGTTTTTTCTTTATCATATCTCTTAATTATACTATTATCATGTAAATAGTTAGCGAATGTTAAGAAAATAACTATTTACTATAATTACGATTGTATTTATTATATAAAAAAGGTAATTTTTATTTACCATTTGTATTTAAATATTTTACTATATTAATAGTGGAAATTATTATAATTTATAATATATAATATTTCTATATTTGCAAGAACTATATACATATATATAAGATTATTATTACTAATATTATAGCGATAATATAATCATAAAAATAAATCTTCTAACTATAATTTTTTAACCATGCAATATTTATGCAATTGTAGTCACAAATACCAAACACTTTGTTTTCAGTGTATATTTTAAAGATTAACAGTTTGAAAAGATAACTTGAAATCTCCACATGATAAATAATTTTAAAATGTTTTTAAAATATTGTGAATATTGCTTTATCAAGTGTGTACGTTGAAACATAATGAAACTTATCATTTTTGACAGAAACATTTGGGTTACGTACATCTGTTTAATCAGAGGGAAAGCATTAAAGTAGGCCAAGTGTTTGCGATCGATGTCGTAATCGACCTAGACCTCAGTCCCAGGTCGAAGAATTTTGTATGGAATCGAGAGAAATTACATCGAGAGAGATTGTATCGTTTGTGATTTTTCTATTTCCTTCCGTTTGATTTTTGCGCGCGACATGTAATCTTTTCTTCTCTGGGACATGTCCTTGGAATTTTTTTGTATAGGGCCAAGGTTTTGTGTAGGGCTTATAATCCTTACTAAGAACAGGACACATCTATAAAAATCAGAAGGATACATTTAAACGAGCACTTTGATTCGTATTTACTCTTTTCCTTATTCAAAACGTGCGAAATCAACTCCTTCAAACCTTAATTTTATTCAAATTATTATGTAAAAAAATTGTTTTTAAATTTATAATTTATCTTAATAAGTAATTCATACTAAACATTTAATATTTTTCAAAATTTTGACTATTTTTCGAACATATACATTATTATGTACATCAAATCTCATTGTCAGATGATATCGATGGAATTGAATAATTTTGATGAATAATAGTCTTCAAATTTAATGCATTATGATGTACCTACGCAGAGAGAAAGAGAGAGAGAGAGAGAGAGAGAGAGAGAGAGAGAGAGAGAGAGTGAAGGTACTGAAGAGATTAAGAGAAATTGTAATCTTAACGATAAAAGTACATTTTATCTGCAACACACATGACACAGAAAATATATCTGATTAGTTTCTCTTATCGAGTATTAATTTTCTTTTGCCGTCACTATTACATAAAACAATCTTGGAAGAACTGACTTTCACGCGAGACGTATGTGCTTCCTGATATCGAATCTTTTCGTCTTTCTTTCTCTTTTCCTTTTCGGTACACGCTTCTTAGGTCCTTTTATATTTTATTAAAGTTATTCCTCAAGTGTGTGCGCTCCAAGACTTTGGCATAACTTTTTTAATATTCGCTGCGTCTTCGTTCGGAAGAAAACGTTTCTCGTTATCTGAAAAATCGCGTAGATAATCTCCTTCTCTTTTGCTTTTTCGAGTGAGAAATTTCCTAAAGACGCGTGCGTATTTCAAGCTGGCAATAAGGTACGATATGCCCAAAGGAGAGGGAAGAGAGAGAAAATTATTTAGTCCCCATTAACGTCAGTCACATTTACTTGTCGAGATGTATTTCCTTCGTCTTTCTGCTATCCTCTCGTTCTCACCTAAAGTTCATTTCTCCATCTCTCTCTCTCTCTCTCTCTCCCTACTTTTACCGTCTCCTTTTCTCTCCTTTTCCTGTTTCTTCGGCAATGTCGGAAACCCGCCGCAGCTCGTTATTTAACATCCTCGCTCGACGGCGATGTCGACGGGGGAAACGACGGATTTGATTTCATTCGTTTTGCGGGAGAAGGATAATATTATGTTATTCTCGTAACTCTAATAATAACGCGGCTACTTGCGTTAACGACCTAAACGCTTACGCTAGTTAACCCAAAGTGCCTTACGTCGCAGATATAAGCGGGCACACAAGCCGTACATTAATTTTCTAGAAGCGTTGAGAATTCGCTAAATGGAGAAAAAAATACGCCTCCAGCAATTTCCCTTACGGAATATTAAGTGTTTGATGTACGATTTCGTTTGATATTTATTACTAATTTTACTGTTCAAGTGCCAGTTCTAAACGATAATTTTCAATAATCTTGGAAATATTTACAAAAAAAGTTATTACATTAAACGCGCGCGCAATTTGCATGTCAACGTGGAAATTATAATCCATGATATTTCAGTACAAATATTTCACATGGCAAGAAGCGATACGAGTCTCACGAACTTCTCTTGGAATTGTAGAGACGGTTAAAACGCGAAAACCGGCAAGATGTTCATCATCCACTAAATTTCGAGCCAGTTAAATCTGGTCAAGGCGACTCTATCGCGGATATTCTACTCGCGTCCCTCGATTCTACTCTTCCTACATCTTCCTTTTTCTCCCTCTTTCTCCCTCTTTCTTCAGCCTCTCTCCTTGTATTTCTCATTTCGCGAGGCGGTGCGAGAGAACCAATATTTCCTCGCAACGTCCGCATCCCGACTCGAGGTAGGAATCGAGAAGGGAACTCCATCGGTGCACTCTTTTATAAATATTTATCCTCATTTGAATCCATCGGAGACCGAGTCCCCTCCCTCCTCTTTATCCTCCTGCGTCCTTCACTCCTACCCGTTCTTGCTCACGACCTCTCCCCATCTTCGAGGCCAAACTCCCAGGCGTGTATTTGTTCTTGCAAATCTTTTATACGTTTCGTACGCGGATTTGCATCCATAACTGCCATGGGCGACCCGAATCGGCTCTTTCATCTCGGCTTTATTTCTCCTCCCATTCTTTTCTGTGTTCTCCCTTTATTTCTCTTTTGTTTCCCTTTTCTCGCTTTTCGCGATGACGCCCCTCAAGATTTTCGTCAATTTTATTTCGTCTGTTTCTTGGATAAAACATTTTTTGGATAAAACGAAATCGGTACGCTCATATCGATACTTTTATCACTCGTAGCTTTAATGTAGCTTTTCAATTAACAATAATACAGGTGGAAATTCTTTGTGGTATCTTAAAATGCTTACTAGCATCATTATTATGAAAAATTCACAATCGATTTTGATATTATTCCATCTTCAGTTTATATATACGAGTATTATTCCATCTTTCAAGTCTGATAAATCGACACGCAATTTATAGAACTGAACAGATGCGTTTAATAAATTACCATGGAAATATTATTAAGCAACATTATTCGCTTTGAATAAATGAAGACTTTTTTCCCCTTATTTGTGTTTTTTTTCTCTCTCTCTCTCTCTCTTTTTTCCTCTCTTTCTTCTTATCTGATAGTACTTATTTAAAAGTATTCGATTTTAATTGACTTAACCTTGTGACATTTTATGCTTTCAATCGATCTTTGAAAAGGTGTCGAGCCAGTTAGCCAAGCACCTGAAGAAATATAGAAAGTGACTACGATCGTTTTCATTGTTGTGCTGTAAAAAGATTGTGGCAAGAAAGATCGTCTCGTCTGGTCTTTGCGTAACTGATTTCTGGTTCACGATCATGCCACGACAGGGACGTAGGATATTATCCGCTCTTATGATTCTCTCATATGATTCTCGACGATATCACAGTCGACCTCGGTCAACGGCAACGAGCAGGCATTTCTCTTCGCGGCGGGCTGGCAGTCGGTGCACTATTACTGTCTTTCCGAGAATATTAATTACACGGCGAATGAGACGGGAAAAGCCATCTCGGGCTTCGAGGAAATACGCTGAGGTCGACGAGAGCCGGCTTAACCCTTTCATTCGAGGTGGTTTACTTTTGCGTTTAACCCTTTCGCTTCTACTACTCGCAAACGTCGCTGTAATATTTAAGCGGTCCTAACTTACCAGCTCGCTGGGTAATTACTTTACTTTTTATAAATTGCGAACTTTCTTACCTAATTGAAACATAAATATTTTATTTTATTGATTTTTTTTTATTGCTCGGCTCTTTCTTTTTTGTGAAGCAAATTTTTCGAGCAAAAAAGAATTTTACCATAAGAAATATGTAGGTATCAGAGGATTGTTAAAATAGCTATAATGGAAATAAATAGGAATTTTAATTAATTATGCCAGAAAAACGCAACGAGACAGTATAATCATAGTTTCTTCCGACTTCCTTTAGTTTATCAATGGATCTCCTTACACCCTCATCTATCTTGACATACTTTTACGTCTGTTGCACAAACAATTAAATTCATCTACAGATTTCTTTGTTCCTAAATATAAATCTTTCTTTCTGTAGAACATTATTTCCCTATATTTCATAAAGCTATATCCTATTTCCGAAGATTACTTTTTGTTTGTCTTATCTATTCACGGGATATAGAAGTTGAGCACCATCGAAAACCAAAGGAAGTCACGAATACGTGACTTGTGATGCACTTTCTTCTCTCGTCTCTGCGACTCTGCCCCAGACGTTCTTGAGTTCGATTATACTTCGTGGCCTTCCGTTTCTTCTCCCGCTTCCTCACCACCTTCGGCTTCCTTCATCTATCCGGGCAACCCTTTGGCGTAGGTAGGTGCGTGCGCGCACGATACGCGCATTGAATTCGCGCGAGCAGCAGATCGATCGATCTCGTTCGCGAAATGTCACGCGAAACGAAGATTAATCGCTCGTGGAATCGACCACGTTCATTGTCGCGGGTTTTTCGATTTTGACGCCCGCTACGGCACGGCGTGATCGACGGTGATAACACGAAGGGATCGACGGACGCTCATTAAAGAGACCACCCTCTGCGTCAATTTTCAAGGATAGGGCACGGCGTGAAAGCGACCCTCAACATGTTTTCGTGTCGCATCTTCAGAATACGATACAGAACGTGCAGATTTAATGCGCGGCGTAATGCAACTCTTTTTAGTCGACTTTCTGAATAATGTGATAAGATACAGAAGAAGCTTATCAGGAATAAATACAATCGCGCCATCATGTTATCTGTCTTGCTGATATACTTATATTGATGTAAGAATTAAGTATACACAAACTCGCACGGAAACATTTTATTTTGGATTATCTAAACATTCAGCTGGAGATAGACTTTTAAAAATAATTTTGTTGGATTATCAAAAATTATGTAAGATGCTCGAGCTGGTTACTAGAACGTCAAAATTTGTTGTAGAATTGCTTATCGTGTTTGAGATTACTACATAATTATTTTGATGGTCCAGTAAAATTATTTTCAGATTTTTTTTCAGTATCTAGCTAAATTTTTAGATACTTTGGGAAAATTGTTCTTTCCGTATAAGAAGTATTTTCAGTTTTCAATTCTACGAATTCTGATTTACTGTTTTTTTTTTAATGGCGAAAAATTATGTAGATTCTGTTTCTCACATTGTTTAAAAGTTCGAGCATGATTTGCATTTATCAAATAGTATGCGCGAATGTTCTTCAACGGCGAACGCCGTTACATTTTTTGTTGTTCAGGATTTGAGTTTTAGTACCCTTTGCCGCTGCTTAGTGCTTTCTCTTCCGGACGCGGAGCACCTCGTTGAAGCGATTCGGCGGGTATCACGCGGGTTGGCACGCACACCGAAATCTCACAGCTTTCTTGATTCTATTTTTCCTCTCTGTTCGCTTGTCGAGCGCGAATGCAAAAAAAAAAAGAGGAAAAAAAGACGCAAGAAGAGCGCCACGGCTTCGCGCGTTGCCAAAAACCGAAATGAAGCGCGCCTCAGGGAAAAGTAATGCACGCCGTCGACAACGATAATTCTGGCAGCCATCGTTGTTGTGGTTGTGCTTGTTTTCTATCGTAGTGGCGAAGCAAAACAAAAGTCACGTACAAATAACGGTCGGCAGTCGTAAGCAGGGTGAACGAAAAAGAGAAAAGGAATTAGAAAGTGCGGAGTAAGAGGCCTAGATTAATTTATGAATTGAGAAGACAAATAGAAAGAAAGAGAAACACGAGAGGAAAGAGAAAAGGAACGATGAAATATAATTTTCGAGAAAACTTTTAAGTGCACTGAATGAACGAATGCTGAATTAGAATAACTGCAGGAAGAGAAGAAGCTTTGTAGCTTCTGCTACGTACAATATTAAGGGCCGGTTGTTCCAGCTTCAAATAAACTATGTGATAATTTACCTATTGGACAAACAAAAGCATAAAAGAGTAAAACAGTGAACTAAAATTTACCGAAAGATGGAACAACCCAGCCTAAATGATACAAAGTTAAATAGATGGCATATAATTAGTAAGACGTAAGCAGTAAGGAAATTAATATATTGAAGGTGCTTATGTTATGTTTTACGGTGATCGTTACTGTGATTGGCCAATTCACTTACTGTTTATGTTTAGTACAGTTTAAGTTTTTTCATGGCCTTTAGACTTTTAATTATTCTTTTTCTTTTGATGTCATACGTGAATGTCATGTTTTTATAAATTTTTTGGCAAATAATAAATTTTAATTTAATAAAATTAGTTAACAAGTGTGTATTAATTATATATATTAAAAGTATACACACATATCATCATCATTAATAAATAGAAAAGATATACAATCTATTAATAGAAAATTACAAAAAACTGTATTAATTAAATAATAAATGTATATTCCAAATAAAAAAAAATAGAAATACTTTTTAACAGTATATTAACAATGACAACAATAATAATGATATTAATAATGATAATAATCGTTTTGTGAAATATAATTTTGTGAACCAATACAAAATTAAATTCCAAGTGGAGGGAAAGAAGAGACAGCGGATAGGAGAAATACTTTTGTCTCTTCTATCTTGACTATCGTGATAAACTGTGTCGCAAAGAAAGAAAAGAGAGAAAGAAAAAACTATAGAATTTAAATGGAGGAAGTAAGGTAAAAAAGAGGAGAAATGGGTATAGAGGAGAGAGAGAGGGGGTGGGAGATGGGAAAAATGCAGGATAAACATAACTGTGACACCGACTTCGGTGCCAGTTAGCAAATCAGTGCTTTCTTGAGGAAACTGTCGCTAAATTAGAGAACTAAAATTTTTGGTTAGAGCACTGCAGGCTTTAGCCAACCTCTTATGGACAGTGATGCCTACTATTTGGTGAAAGAAAATTCAAATAGTCGTAAAACTCATCCCTTCGCAGTTTGGACCATTTCGGACATTGTTTTACGAGACGAATTCCTTGATTTTGTTCGCTTACTTGATATTTTATTTAATTCTTTCGAACATCTTTACGTCCTTTAGCTTAAAGTCTTTAGGTTTGATACTAGTTTTTGAGAGTTAAAAAATCGTAAAGTATTTTTTAAGAAATCCTACGATTTTTTAATATAACGTGATTTATACAGATTACTTCTTTATCATTTCTGTAAATTTCATATTCAATTCTTAGAATTTCTCCATTCTCTCTCTCTCTCTCTAAAGTTTATAAATATCATTTAAAAGGTAGTTTGAGTTTTTACAGATTCTTATTTATGAGATTTTTTGTTTGAAGGCTAAAATGGAAAATTAATTTAAACGTTTAACGCTTTGCTATATCATTCTGGCATTATCGATGGAAAGATAACGGTTCGATTTGGCAGCTTCCAATGTCGTTCTTTCATCGTTAAACATGACGTTAGCGATTAAAGTTGACGGCCACGATTGTCTCCAGAGATTAGCGAAAATGGAATTTTCGCTTACCGCACTCCTAATTCGATGTGCCGCGCCCGTCTTAGTTTGGGGATGGAGAAACTTCCGGTTAATGTTGCGGACATTAGTTTTAATGTGCAATAAGATCGTTTCACATTTGCTAGCCGTCGACAAGGACCTCAAAGAGGAAAAGACTGAGAAGGAGAGAATCGGTTGAAGGCCACCTGGAGATTCAAAGACATCTCAACGGTTGCAGCAGCGACGTTTTAACGAGCCTTTTATGCCTCCAGCTTCATTATCTTCGGTAACGATCAGAAGTCAGCAGTTTGGTATGCAAATCGATTCGAATCATGAAACGTAGACCGTTGGATGTCAATGGGACTTCCGCGAAAGTTGCACGCGATTTAGTTCTTTATCCTGCAATATTTGCTGTCATCGTGTTGTAGGAAGGAAAATTATTCCACGAGAATTTCAAGTTTTAATTAATAAAGTTTATAATTACCGTTTTTCTGCGAGTAACTGCATTGTCCTTAATCGCATGGACGCGTAAATAAATTTATTTTTTGTCATAGATTATTGCATAGATTTTTTGTCATAGATTCATGCTTCTTTCATGACTTAAAAAGTGACTTGTCGAGACTAATAATTAGAACATACTTGGTTTCTCTATGCAATTATAAGCGGAAAATTGTAAACAGTAATTATTATTAAGATTTTATTTTAGAGAAAGAAAAAAACTTTATAAAAAAAGAATAAAAGAATATGAAAATTTGCAAAGATTTGCATTGATCCTCGGAAAACCGAGTAAAAAATGATCCATATTTTTAAAAAAGTTTAATTAACATTTCAGTATTAATAATGATGAAATAGTATAATAGATATAATTGCCGTATGAAAACTGTTACAATGTTGAGAATACGTAGTGTCATCTTGTCACGCTCATAAACGTTATATAACGTTTAATGTTACGTAAAATGGGATAAGAAGTATTACTCTTAATACTTATTTCATAGCTTCTCTCTTTTTGTATTCCTTGCTGCGGATATCTTTCTTATGAGTTTATTAATCTTCTCAGCGAATGCATACATTAACATGCTATTACTTTTATACATATATTGTATTATCGTTATATTAAGATGGATTGCTTTATATAGACCGTTCGTATTACAAAGTACTTATTTCATTTTTTATTTATATGTTAAATGGATATAGTAGATAAAAAATAACCCATAAAAATGTGTTGGCATTTTAACCAATATTGCAAAAAAAAAAATCATAATTAATTTTATAAATAAAAATAAATCGTAGCGAAAATTTCAAAAATAAAATTAAATATTTTCCTATATGATTGTTTAAAGTTTATAATTTATGCTTGACTTTAAATATGTCTGCGGTATATTGAGAACTAATTACAACTAGTATAAATTGAGAGATTTTGACGATTATTTTGTATAATTCGGTAAAATTATTGCGACATTATAAAGTTATAAAAATTAACAGTCACAAATACAATCGGAATGTTGCATTTACTGAAATAAATCTTTAATAATTTACATTTATTCTTTTAAGATATCTTTTTTGTTTCTATTTTAGAAATGGCACATTATTCACAATCTATTTGATTTTTTACGTTGTTAGTCTCTCTTTCTTTCTCTTTCTTTTTTTATGTAACAAAATTAGCTATCTATTAATTACAATATAGACTGACATGTGAATCATATATGTATATATTTCGCATATGTTTCGTATATGTTTCACGAATCTCATCTAATTAATACGAAATATTGTCTGAGAGATGAATATTAAAACAAAATTATTAATGTCTTTGTACCAAAAAGCTATACCAAAAAATGAATCGTCGAATAAAAGTGTACAAACAGAGAAGTACTTGAAAATTATGTTGCTAACAAAAGCATTAAAATTGATATTTTCTATTTTTGATGCTATGAAATTGAGGTATGATCGAAATAACAGATACATTTTATTTATATATATAGGATCATAATTTTCATAATACGAAGATAATAATTTTAGATTATTATAATTATACAGAGATGAAATTTTATTGCATTAAATTGTTTGTACAGTGTAGTGTAAATTTCCAACTATTGGAAATTTGATTAAATTTTACATTTCAATATCTATTAAAATAAATTTGTTGAAATTTTACAATATATTGTTACATATTTAAAGAAAATAGACAAATAAAATGGTCAAATTTCAAAATAAAACTGGGATAATGTTGTTTTATCTTTCAAAATTTCTTTGGAAAAACGATAAAAACGAACATATGTGTTTGATCTTTATGTTTTATTTAAATTTATAATTAACAAGACACGCAATTACGCCGTAAGACATTCGTATAAAATGTATAAAATTTCTTTTCGGACGAATACCGAAATGTAAAACGAACAGAATTATAGTGGCAAACGCGAGTTTACCGCATGTCGGACACAGAAAGCCCATTAAGAACGAACTCGTATGCTCAATGCCCAGCTCCGCAACAATGCGGCACTTTTGCTGGACAAACACACATTCTCTCTCCGTTAGGAACCCTTTCTCTCCCTGGAAGTTCACAACGACAAAACGGTACACTCCACAAAACTCGTTGCCATTTGTCGTTAGATACATAGCGAAGGTTGAGGGTTTCAAAGTTTACACGCGAGGAGTAGTAATAATAATAATAATAATATAAATAGCACAGGACGCGGATAATAGTTGTGATGTTATAAGGGAGATATCGCTATTCCGATAGCTAATCATCGTTTGTGTTATTTTAAATAGGTGTAGGTCTATAGAAAAATTAAGATTTTCTCAATAAGTTTTATACCGTGTATCAATTCTCATTAGTCGCACGTTGTAAATTGAATTTTCTCAACCTGGAAGTTTTTAATTGCTTCGAAACTAGATAAACTGGAGGTAACGGAAGAAACTTTCAAGACTTCACCATTTATTTTCATGCTGAAAGAATCAACCATGCGATATGCTTGAAGCAAAGTCACAGAGCGACACGAGTCTTACAATAATCAAGATCGTAGCGTCGGTCAAGCTGTGGACAGGGAAGAGAAGGGTTGGGCTCATACCAGAGAAATGAAAAGAGGTGTAGGAACGCAATGGGAAAATGAAAGGAAGCGAATAGAGCGACGGAGAGACGAGGAGGAGAGAAAGAGAGCGGAACGGTAAAAGAGAGAAAAATCCGAGAGCCTCGTCGGTATCCGGTCTACTCGGCACGGCGGACTCATTAAGGGGTTATTTCAAAGTTTAACTGAATCGAGTTGGGAGGAAGAGATGATAAAAACTCAGAGCACCCTCTCTCCTCCTTCTCCCTCTCCTTCCCCTTTTCCCTCGTATAGTTCACCACTGTCTCCTTACAGTTCTACTCCTCTTACCGTCCCGCGCGCGGACTCGGGCAGACTTCTTCATTCCTCCGTCGACACTCTGTACCGTTGGCAATATTAATTAACGTCATCCTGCAGCCACAGTCCAGATATTTGCAGTTTGTTAGTCGGCAAGATGCTAAGTCGCGACTCGCTTCCTTTTACGTCGCTTAGCAGCACATCGTTATATCGCTTCCATATCAGTTTCATACTGCATTATTAAAGGACATGACGTACCTTCTCTTTCGCATTGAACTTGAAAATCGTGAAAATAATGAGGGAAGCACTCGGTAATCTTAATAATTAATGATTAAAAGATTAAACGTCTACCACCTATAATCTCATTAGTGTGTATATGTATATATTTTATTAATTAATTAACCATCGAAAAAATTAATTAAGAATGTTGAAATATATGCGTATTTACGTACATTCCATTTTTATTTTACAATAAATTTATCGTTGATATGCACTTTATTTGGCACTCTTAATATTATCTTGAGTTTGATATCAAGTAAATAAAAAATGAAAAACGATCGAATCGAAATTTCGGAGACGCAAGAGGAAGAGGATATCCGCCATAGCCGTCGTTGCTTCTCTTTCCTCCTCATTCAATTATAAAGTGATCAACGTCCACCCTCTCGGTGGCACGGTTAACGATTCCAGATGGAAAACTTCAGCTCTACGTAATTCCCTTTTACACTCGACGAAATCCGCTCGTTAGTGTGCAAAATGTATTCGCACGCGCACACACACACACACACATATCTGTTCATGGCACGAAATGGGTATATCTAGCCCTCATTCCAATTTCTACACTTAACGATAAGTCTTCCAGAATAGCTACCACTAAGACCTGGTATTCACAGATAGAAGTAGATCCCTCGAAAAGGATATCGAGCCGAAAAAATATGAGAAAACAAGATAAAGTCCTTTAGAATAATTCTTGATACGTTTACAAAGTACACCTGCGTTTTATTAAAAATAGGATTACATAAATGTACATCGTGTTGAGAGAGACAAATATTTCACGACGTGAACTACTTTTTATATCAAAAACAAAGTTCGCCTATGGGAAATTTTAATATCTCCGTGACATCGCCTTGTACGAAATTTGTAATGAAAAGAATGAGATAAAACATTAGCATTACGTAATGTATACGTTGACATTACGAATAAGATCGCAACTTATAAATGTCACGTATTATTTCACAGACATTCATCTCGGTCGATTGAAGAAAAAGGAATTGCTGCAATGTTGCACCCTGTTGACTTGGGTAAAAACACAATGTTATACAATAAAATTTAGCATTGCGAATGAGATTGTAACGCATTCGTATCATTAGAGAGTCTCACGTTTTGATCGTTCTCGACACCGCGCGCGTGCCTGCTTGACTTATACACCTGATAAATACATGGAGTCCTCGAGGAGACCCGTACAGGGTGGCCTCATGTTACCGGCTATCCGGCGGCGTGTAAACAAATTGGCAGTAATGACGTTGCAATTTGTCAGATCGCCCGTGCCATGTGAACGCGTGCGCAACAGTGTATACATGCGTGTCCGCGTGTGTATGCGTGTGTGTGTGTGTGTGTGTGTGTGTGTGTTGCATATGTGACATGCGAGGGTTAAGATTGTAACGCGATGTACCTGATCGCGCCAGGTATATCCCCGTCTTATTTACATATATATTCACTTACAATACTTTGCGCATGTTAAGAGTTAAGACCGATGGAACTGAATATAATCGCGTTATCTGGCGAAAAATTCCACCTATCAAGAAAAATCTTTTGTTTCTTTTTTTTTTATTTTGCTCGAAGTACATTATTAAACAGGCTTGTACGTTAGCAATGTAAAATATAATAATCTACATCTATATGTGTGTACATACAATACAAACTATTTACGTAAAGAATTTAAGGATCATCGAAATCTATCGTTGCACTGCACTAAAGTTTTTATCTCCCTTGTATATTTTTATTTATCGATATTAAAGTCAGTTATATTAACAATAATAAAACCTATATTTTTTTCTGTATTGTATTAGATATCCAGTTGATAATAATTTATACATTTTATATCTTATATGTTGTGCATGAAAAAGATTCGTATTTTAACGTGAACTGTAAATATAATATGTAAATTGTAGGTAAACATAATCTTGAAGACGACACGATTCTGCTGTTACCAAAAGAGCTTTGGTAACTCAATTCTTTGAGTTACATAATATTTTTGTTTCTTTTAATTTTCATGTATGTTAAAATGTGAATCAATTCATTTCTGTAATTGAATTGATTAGTTTTAAAGTAAACAACGTCTAATAAATATTAATGTATGCACTTAATAAATGCAAATAATAAACTGATTTTGAATGAAACTTAATATATTTCTTGAGTTAAACTTGAATTTAACTTTATTATTTTAATACAATTCGTATAAGGGCTAAATGAGCCAAGCACGTTGTCTGTGCAATAAAATATATATTGTTACAAATTATAAAAGTCTTCTCGAAACGTTTCGGTTCTCAACGGAACCATTTTTATAAATTTGTAACAATATATATTTTATTGCATAGACAATAGTTCTTGGCTCATTCAGCCCTCATACGAATTGTATTGAATTGATTAGTTCACTGAGCCTTTATAATTTTCAATATTAATTTTATTATTTTAATTAAATTAACAACATGAGTAGGAATCAATGATAATCTATAGAAATGATTAATCCTTACATATGATAAGTCATTTGTGTCTTGTACATTTTTTCCTTTGAAATATATTAGGCTAAAATATTGGATACCTGGTAAATAATGGTTTTTTTATCTATTTCTTAAGACAACTTTACAAATCCCTTCTAAAGATTTTAAAGTATATGTAAGAATCATTTATTAATTTTTGTATACTTAAAAACGATGAAAAATTAATCTAGACACAAACATCGTGTGTACCTAGTAAAGAATTAAAAAATCATCCGTATGTATTAAGAGTTAAAAATAATTCAATTATATGGCAGAAAACAATTTCTGTAGATAGTTACATGAATAGTTAAATCATCACTGCATTTATATGAATATTAAAAATATTATTAATAAATCTCATATTATTAATTAATGCTCAGAAATATATAATATCAGAAATTTTTTGATCATTAGTTTTCGATGTTGAATTCGATAAAACTTGCAACGCTTAGATAACAGCGACATATAGTTATCTTATAAATATTAAACGATAAAATAATCGAGAATTACATTATAAAAATAACTTTTCATGTATAATTTAGCGTTCATAAACAAACTTAAATTGCTGATCTTGTCTCTTAATTTTAGACTTTGGCACACAGCCCACACGTAGTTTCTTACATATTAATTTATAACATTCTGCTTCATAATCAAGGGAGAGGAACAGTTTAGCGAGAAAACAACTGTTCCTAGTAAAGCTGTCCTATTAATGTTTAAGTTAAAAGTCTGTGGTACACGCGCGCTTACCATGTTGTGTTGTGTAATGCAATTACAGCGACCATGCGCATGTAAAAATTAGTCGCACGTTAGGCTAATGAAGAAACTTACTTAACGAGTTAGGAAGTGACTCCAACATGTCCTCAACGGGCAGCCAATTTAGTTATAAATGGACAAGAAAATATGTTACCACACAAATTTTTTATGTTTATTAAATGTTTGAAATTAAAATATATACAGCACGTTAATATATTAATATTAATGTTGTGTATATCAAAACATGCAGTTTCTATATTAATATTATACCTTTATAGATACCTGGTAGTCAGAAATGAAATTTCACATTGAAATGGCATATTATGTGTATAAAGCATAGCTGTAATTTTCATTCTAATACAGGTGATAAAATGTTTCAAAATTAACGAAAGCAAAATTGTTTTTAAACAGAGAGGCAATCAGTTACATACTCCAACTTTTATAAATTAAAGCTCTATGTTGTGTTATGTTTTTATTTACTCTTAATTGTACAATTTATTCTTTTTGGACATAACTCTTCTATTGTTATTCTTGTTATTTTTGTGGAATAGAGCATACAAAGTATCTGTCAATATATATACATATATCGCTTGAAAATTATATTAATTCTATTTTAGGACTCTTTCATGAAAAAAAGAGGGGGGGAGAGAGAGAGAGAGAGAGAGAGAGAGAGAGAGAGAGAGAGAGAGAGAGAGAGACTCATCTATAGAGTCATTAAAATCAAAGTCTCCAGTTTTAGTAACGAACCCTCGTCACTTCGTGCCACGTCTCTTGTACTCTTTATTAACGTCGACGACACTAATGATCGATGGGAAAGTAACGAGCATCCGTTATTTCTGTTTTAGGTAAGCAGACGTCCGCGTCGATGCGAGCGAGCGAACGGAAAATGTGCTCGCATATGTTAGTCGTCATCGTGGCCTAAGTGAGTACACCCGCTTTTGTATCTGCTCGATACAAATCAGCGTGCTACATACACAAGTCGACATATACGTTCTTACGACGACCAGGACCGTAAATTCTCGACAAAACGAGGGGGAGCCGAGCTATCTGCTCTGAAAATCGCGCTAATCGTTATCGCGGCGCGTTATACTTGCCGGGTATCCCTCGCTTCTCGCGCTTCCCTTGGGGTTTTCCTGGAATTAATTATTTGATTCCGCGTTAATTATTTTGCGGCTGGATAATGATGGGAAAAGATTACGTTCGCTCGCGCGTTTAACTCGAAGCGACGCCGAAATAACAATTTGCCATGCCACGTTTTGGCACGCGCGATTAAATTATGTACGCTTTTATTTTCTTAACGGATTAAATTCAGAAGAATTTATCTGTTTTTGTCGTTTAGGAAAATAAATTCCAGTGAATTATTTCTCCTAAGCGATTGGATTTTTACACATGTGAAGAATACATACAAACGCGTCACGTGAACGTTTGAACGTTGCATAATATTTATGATGTGCATTGTTATGTATTCTTAAATCTTGAATTTTTATAACTAAATAGATTAGTCTTTTTAAATATTATAATATTATTATAAAAGTGTATTTTAAGATATTATTTTTAGTAACTATCTTCGGTTATCCAACTATCTTTCGGTTATCTTTAGAAATGCAGCGTTATTTATATTTGTACTGTTATTGGAAAATTTTGAAAAAATCGATATTAATTCCATTCGAGTTAAATGAGATAGTTAATTCAGCAAGGAAAGATTGATTCTCTGAGATATATTCACCGGACGGAACGATGGAGAGGTTCGCTTTGATATTGCCGGAGTCACAAGGGCGGATAAACGTGTTTGGGGCGAGATCAGAGGGGGAAAGGAAGCGAAACCGGTCGCTTTAATTACGCAGAGCCATTGTTGCGGCTGGGTGTTTATAATTAATCGTTCGAAAGCCTGTCCCTGCCAGCGACAGATATGACGGCCAATAAAGTACGTCGCTAGCAGCCGCTACCGGTCGGCCGATGGGGAATTTCGGTTATGGCGGAATTTCGGTTTGCCATCGTCGAAACAGCGTGCACCCGTATCGAAACGCGAGCGTGTCGCGGTCGATCGACGCTAACGAGCGACCGATCTCTAGTTTCTAGAAATAGCTCATCATGATTGAATGTAGATTCCGCATAACAGAAAATTGCGGCAATGCGATGTATTATTATTATGATTAAATTTGATAATGCGAAGTCTAATAATGTATCATCGTGATATATAAATGTATCGAGTAATGCCGTTGCGACACAAGAATAACAGTAATTATAGTAAGTGTAGAATCGCTATAAATAATAGTAACGTCAAACGTAGAATTAATAGAAGTGATTCCAACTCGCATTATTAGCGTAATTCCAACTTAGTGAAACTAGAGACTAGGGGACTAAACTTAGAGACTACTTATTCAAGGACCGCTAGTATAGTCTCAACTTATTACTAAACTTACAGACTATGAACTTAGAGATTACCGATGCAGTTCAGTTTAGTGAAATCAGAGATTACTAACCAAGGTACTACAAATATAATTCAGATCACCTAAATTTAACGAGAGATTGTTATTGACATCGATATACTGGCTAAGTGCAGTGATGTGTTTCTCGATACTAGCGCATTATTAACTCCCCCGTGTATTTGATGAGAACAAAGAATGAGGCAAAGGATGGGAGGAGATTTAGTGATTTCTGTGGCGTTTGCTTTTTATGAAATGCTCGGCCATGCCAAATTCAAATGAGGCGTGCTTTAATGCCACCTATGCGTGTTCGGCTATTCCCTCTTGCCAAGTCGAATAGCAACCCTTCTGCTTTCGTTTCCTCTCATCGACATTAACTGTTACCATTGCTTTGTTCCTTGACCGAGTTTTCCCCTCGTCGGGAAGCGCGTTCGTTATCAGTTTTCGCGAAATAATTCCTAACTTTTTCCAAGTTCCTTTCGCTCGTTGTACGAAATAAACGCGAAGAAAGTTTAATTGTATCTGAACATGTTTAATCCGGCGGATGTGATTGAACTTTTTTTTAAATTTTTGTTGATTCACCTTTAATAGTCATCTGTAATATTTTTACACTCCAACGCTGCAACGTAAAAAATACAAATCGTAAAATATTATTTTGTATGGATATGGTTTTACGTTTCCTTTTTAATAATTATTCTTTACGAACCTTTAAATATACAATTCCAATCCACGATAAAAATGCATGACATTAATTAAACTCTTTATATTTTAAAAGTAACTGTCATAATAAGCTACTTAATGAGATGATTCTGTATTTATTTTCTACTTACTTTCAGAAAATTGTAATTAAATTCAAATCCCTAAATTCTTAAATATTAATAAATCGGAAAACGATCAATAATATACAATATGTTGTTAATAATAGTGATTTTATTATGTAAACAAACTTGAGATGTAAAAACACCTTAAGTGACACCTTATTTACAAAATCAGATAATTACTCCCGGGTTAAATGAATTGTTAAATCTGGCATAAATCATTTAGAATTAGTGTATAATAATAAGATCAATTAGTAAAGAGATATAGAAATTATATATACACACACATACTAAAAAAAATTTATTAATTCTTAATATATATTTCTTTGAATAGTACTCAGTAAATATACATATTTATTTATAATAAAAAAGATAATTAAATCAAATTAATGGTTTTTGTATCAATATATATGTTTATATTTGGTAAATATTGACTTAGAATTATTCAAATAAATATTTATTAAAATTTAATATTTTTCTAAATATATATAGCACGAATTATATAAGTATAACAATATAATTTCGAAAAATAGAACTTTAAATTACTTAAAAATCTTTTTTAAATTTTATTTTGCCTACACAAATATTCTTTACAAATATTTTTAACATATAAATTATTTTACGATAACAGTAATTTAAAGCGAAACTTTAAAGCGGTTATTTTTCGAAAATTATGTATTAACACGAATTTTTAATTACAAATTTTAATTAAAGATCCTTTTTATATGTATATATATATATATGCCTTGTTATATACATCTTCAATAGCATTTAGATTTCAATTTTTAACATTCTTGTTATCGTCATATTACAAATTTTTACTCTAGACACTATTAATAATAAAGAACCTAATAATAAAAATATTTATGTGATTATTATCTTAGTGGGGACAGCTTCTGTACTCCGTGCCAACAGCATCTGCAGGATTAATTTATGCGTCTCTTTTCTTTTTTTTTAAAATCGAATTCGCCATTGTTGAATCAGTGGACGTTAAATGACGCACACGAGAGACGTTAAGGCGCTAAATTTTCAGTGCGGCGAGCGCCGTTTCCTCTTCTTTCGAGAAGGAGCCAAGTCCCCTTTGTATTCGGTCTCCGAAGAAAAGCAGCCGGTTATGACAGCGTGGATGAAATAATGCGCAAGTATGGGCGTAGGGCGGAGAGAGAGTAAGGGTCGATATTCCGGAGGGCTCTCCGAAACTTTCCGCAGAAGTCACTCGATAAAGTGATTAGGTAACTTTCGGTGAGACGAAGGAAAGGAGAGAAAATGGAGAGGCAATCGGTCAACGGCCATTACAAGTTGTCCTGCCATCAAGGTGAAATGACTTATTACGCTGTAAAACGGCTCGGACATTCGCGTTTTGTAGGGGAAAGTTATTAAAACGTGAGTCGGAATTAATTCAGGTCTCTTATAATTTTAAGATGCAACTTTGTTTTATGAATGACCAGTCATAATCTTTAGCAACGGAACGAATTGGTTATTATATTCTTGCTATTTACTCGAGAATTGAAGCATAAAGTAGGAATGTCAATCGTGACTGCATCAAACGCGTATTTAATCTTTAAATCGTTTAATCTTTGTGAAGAAACTTTACGTAAATACTTTGTAATAAAACAAGGTACATAACAAGCGTACATCAATCCTCGTCAACACGTACATAATTTCTATTTGATAAAAGTGATAGAATAAGTTGCTTTAAGATTCTTAATAATTCTCAATAATTCCTTTTGTTTCGTATTCAAGCTTATCATTTTGGGTGCGTTCCGATATTCACTGCCAATATTGAAAATCTATAGCACACGTAACGTATAGTTTCAGCACTGGCAGTGAATATCGGAACGCACCCTTTGATCAAAGTTCATTTTATAGTCAGTACCTCTTATTAAATGTTGCACTTTATTCTTTATTGAAAAAAAAATTATAAGGTGAATTTAACGAAGATTACTAAATCACGAAACATACAAAATTTAACATATCCATTTTCTGCAAACAATACAAGCGCCTAGCAAATTTGTATATAATTATTCATGAGCATCCCACGTAGCTGATCGATGCAATTGTCCAATGTTGCAAACTATTGCTAATCCAAATTCCGAGTTATTTCCCCTTGGGACATCATTCCACCTTGCTACGCTTTCCCATGAGCACCGCCCAATTTGTGTCCATTTCAACTGCCGTTTCGGGACACACGTGAATGTAATATTGCGTGAACGCGAACACGACGGTGACAAGGCTGCTCTTGACCCGTTGTGACGACTGCCGTTACTTACTATACACATTGTTTTATCAACCGTACAATTTGTAATGACGAACGTCAAACTAGCATGGGATAAAACAAGGTGCCATGCTTTCGCTATTTGTCATCGCACGATTCTCATCGCATCATCATTTATATACGTGGCAGTGGCGTAACATCCGACTGAAGCAATAAACAATTGATTGCAATTGAGTCCATCGTGTATAGATCAATTGAATACCGTCATTTCGCGATGCCAGAATATGTCTTCTTTTAGAAACAGAAGTTCTTTTTAGAGACGGAATTGGATATTTGTGTATTAGGCATCTATAAAGCCTACAGCACATGATGCATTGTTTCTATTGGATTGTTCGCTCCCCCCCTCTCCCTCTTTTAATAAATTATCATTTGCATCATACAAGTAGTTTCTGAATAAATAATTTTCCGAAAGGCAAACAATCCAGCTAGAAAAAATACATCATCTGTCGTAAATTTAATATTTTATTAAATTTTCTCTTTACTTTTCTCGTTGCTGATATTTCTTCTTTAATTTATTTACTTTTGATATTAATCCTACCCGCATATTGCGAATACTAATGTTATGCGAAATATTAAAGACAGCATCACTGGTACTAAACTGGTATTATTGATATATGACACGAGTCATGTTTCCATATTCCGTATTAACAAATTCACTGGTTTATAGATATTATTTAATATCTCATGCTAATTGAACTATTGTTCCTCGTGATAGCGTTACGCCACTATTCCCATTACGCATTATATCTCAGCTTGTGGCATTATACGCGAGATGAATTCAAATGTTCGAAAGTCATCTCTCTGTTTATAATATATTCGATGTTGCACGTGGCTATTACATTTGCATCCGTGAAAGCCTCTGCATTACTATTTCTCAGAGCGTCATCGAGATATCAGATTGGATGAGGTGACAAAATGATGGATATTTATGTCTATTAAATGACACGATGACGCTGCTGATTTACTCGGAGATGAAGTACTCACAAGTCATCTCGTGTGATGCAGCGGATTTGTAATATGCGTACGCGCGTATTCATGTTGCATAGTACGCGCGTCGTGAGATGATTGTTCGTCACTTACCGATATCACGCACGTAGAATACCAGCCTCGCTCAGACGCGAGAAAGTACCGAATCAAGATCTTCTCTTGCACCTTCAATACTTTTCCGTTTGTGTTCTTAGACAGACATGTTTTTGAAAGAGCAAAAGGAATTGAATGTTGAATTCATTAATTACTGCGTTATCGATCGCTGTTAATGACACTATTATAACGTCAAGTGTTCAATAACTGCTTATCCACCTTGAATAAAAAACTTTCAAGGATTATTCAGTGGCTCCAATTAAACACAGGCTCTATGAAGCGCAAATCAATAACAGACCTTATTTTCCTGTCAGTAATAAATAGGATTTCCTTTATCGGGTACAAGAAGCGGAGGGAGGATAATTATCAAAATTCATCAGGACGACAGCGGAACTCTTTTTAGGAACGAAATCTTCGTTGGAGGGAAGGAAAACTCGCGCTCGTTCGTTATCTTATCTCGCGCTTCCAAGCGCTTCGTGGATGCTGCGACAAACTTATACGCACATGCGTCATCGGATCGCGTGCACGCGCGCACGTCACTCGTTCGCTCGTTCTAGCCAGCGGCAGCCTTGTGGCCAAGGTTGCGCAACGGACGGATCGCGGGTCGCAGCAGCACGTGGTGCGCCTGGCTGTGACGCAGAGCTTCGAACGCACACACGTACACGCACTCAACTCACACGCACGCACGCACACACACGCACACACACACACACACACACACACACACACACACGAACGCGTCGAGTCGTAACTAGGCGCGCTCGCGGCCGCGCCAATTGACTCAAATGCACATTTACCCTACATCCTCGCCGATTACATAATGAAACTCGTCGGCGTAGATCCCGCTCGGTTTTCCTTCCTCTTGAATACGCGAACGCGAAGAAGGGCGACGATTACGGGCCTCGCGGAGATTATTCATCTATTTTTTTTTTTTCAGATGAACAATCGGAATAAGAGAGAATGGAAGAGAGAAATCAAGTAGTCACGTGCTAAATTACTCATTAATTAACATGTACGAACGTATTATTGCACATACACGAGTAAATATTGCATGCGATTTCTTGTGTAGATTTAGTAATAATGCTGAAATTAGAGAGCTAATCTGTAATCATTTCAGTCTTTCGTTTCTCACAATATCATGTTTCTACAAGGATATATACGTATCGTTCATAAGCTCTTTTGTTTTTCGGCGTAAACGTTTCGAAATACTTTTCATCTATCACTATCTCTTTACGAACACGTATATATTAGGGAATTCCAAAAAGAAATCTGTAACATTTATTAATCAATTCATTAAAATTTATTCGTTGAGTTCTTTTAATAGTATTTTTATATATGTATAAATGTACGAAAGTACACTTCAACATATGAATGATTGATGACAAGACGATTCCATAAAGTAAGACGATGCGTTGATAGTGGAAGATAAATACAAGTGCCCTTGCTTTATCGGTTTAATCGCGCAAGAGATACGATCAGGGAGACCTACGTAGAGGAAGACAAAGAAGTAAATATTATATATAAAGAAAGACGAAGAATATTCTGCAGGTACATGTACCTATATTCTTGCGGCTTGACGGAACGGCCTTAACTTTCGTCTGTTGCGGTGCAGTTAACGCGTCGCGCAGTTTTACAGTGTGTAATTGGCCGTTCCTAGGACGACAACTGCAGTGCACATGGTCGCTGCATGGTCGTGTTGGTCGTCGATATGTAACGCTGCGACTGTTGCAGAGGGAACACGTTGCAAGAATATATGCGCGGCCGCTCGATTCGCATACGAACGTAAGTGGGACAGTAAATGCCAATTGGGTGGCTTTATGCCGCGGTGAACTATGCGCAAACTTTGTAAAAGTGAGTTATCGTCGCGAATCGACTTCAGCAACATCGATCTCGCTTATACCGTCGTGAACTATTATAAGCGGTCTCGGCAAAGCGGAGAGATATAATAAGTTCCGCGATATGGTTGTTAATATAATTGCTTACTTATTCTCGATCCAGGATTTCCATCTCTCGGATTCTAGGTAGAAACACAGAGTCATAATTAAATCACAATAATGATATTATAGAACGTCATCATGACGTCATTTGGTGTTTAAGAATGAATATAAGTGACACTTATTAATGACACATTTATAAAGTCACGATGAGCTCCTTATGATATTATTATTATTTTTGTCTTCTACTTGTATGAGATGGATTCCTAATAATTAATCTTTAAGTAGATAAATGAGATATTTGAGATATTCCAAATAAATTGTATTTTTATATAGTCACATTTTTATATATAAAGTTAAATTTACATTATATTTATATTCATATGAGGAATGTAAAAAAAAAAAAAAATAATGAACTTTATACCACTTCTGGACTTTTTAACAAATTCTTTTTATTTTCCTTTTCCAAAATAAAATTTTCAATATAACTATGCGTAGCCTGCTCAACTACCTACTCAAAGGTTAAATACGAATTATTTGTAAACCGAGTCATTAAATTAGAATATTAGATTACATTACTTAACAAATACGATGCTTTACATGCGACAAATTGATTGCGGAAGTAACTTTCCCAATGTATAATTATGACGGGTTTTTCCTCTGTCTTCCACAATTATTTCGAAACTCGTCGTGTGATTTGAGATAATTAGCAATTTGTTCTATAATACGTTTTGCGCTACAAATAAACGGACTGTTGCGTGAATTTTAATGTGATAGCGTTAAATGAACGTAATCGTCGACTGCCGTGCACAATTACGACGTCATTATACGACTCACTGTTAATCGCTAATGACTTCTTGATCTCATCCCCGGAACTGTTTAATGGAGCGACATCCTGTGCGTGGCTGTGCAAGCTTCTAGTGGGGCTTGGAACCAGTTCGCCTCGATCGTTATGCGAATATTCAGAGATATGAGGAGATTTCCCTCGAAAATGAGGCTCGCTATCGCATATTGTGTGTGTAGAAGATTAATATGTAGTTCCCACACAGATTAATCTAAACGCGCGAGAAAGTCTCTCATTAAAATTCAACTTGCATGTAACATTTGAAAGAAATTTAGAATGCGAAACATTTTAGTTATGTAAACAGTTAATTAATGCATTCCGCATGCATGTAACAAGTTACATCTATAATTTATTCATCTACGATATGAAAATAACTTTACTAACGCATCAAATTCTAATATAGTGAACGATTGAGCAAATAGCTCTTGGAATATCTAAGAATGTTATCTTAATGGAATATGTTATGTGAATACATAAAAAATTTTGTTGCGTTTTTTACTGTATTTTGAAATATTCTACTTTAAGCGTCTGTTCAAGATAAAAATTTAGTTTTAGTTGCGCAAAATATTATTATTTTTTTTAAATAAATACTTCTAGGGAAATCGTATTGTACGAAGTGGTGCATGCATTATCATTAGATGACTCGTCGAAATTCCATTCTTTGATCTGGATGTTATCATGAGCACGATTTCGCTGGTAACCGATCATCGTGGAGAGGCGGGCAAAAAAGGAGGCCGCTGGTGATGATGGGAACTCGCGATACGCTCTCGAAGACGCGGATGGCGGTAAGAAAGAATCGCGTGGGAGGGGAACGAAGCGAGACGAAATGCCTGGTAAATGCGTTTGGCGGTCTCGCACCTGGGTAAGAAGTTACCTGGATCGAGGTGCCGCTAACCGCCGTACCGAGACACCGTTTAATGTCGCCGGAAATCCGGTTTTTCGCTTCACCGACACTTCAACGCGCGATCACCGAACTAGCGTTACTCTCTTTTTCTCTCTCCTCTTGCTTCCTTTTTATATAAAACTTATATTATTATTTATCAAAATTCTTCACTTGACGCTCTGAATACTCGATTTTTCTCTTTATATCCGACACGTCTTTCTTACATGAAGACGGTATTATTCTTGTTTTTACTTCATCTCAATCTTAATTTAACTGCACCTTCCGGAACGATCCTCTGCAAATTCCGCAAATATAAAGGAATTCGATGCACTGAGAAAAATGTTTTAATTATATCAATAAGACATGTAAACAAAATGCATTCTGATCATACTATTCAATATTCCGATTATCGTGACTGAACTTCTGATTAAAATGATTTTAACTACTGAAAGAACAGTTTTGTTGAAGTATCTAAAAACTTAACTTAGCTAGATATAGATCTGAAAATAAATTTCGTTTGGATCATTAAAATAATTATATAAGTTGCTCAGAACTTTTTACAGTATTGCTTATTATGCTTGTAAGTTTCTTATATAATTATTTTGACGTTCCAACAAAATTACTTTCAGATTTATATCTATATATTAGGTCATTTAAAAAGTATCCGCGGTTTTTTGTTCAATTTTTGAATGAAAAAACCGCGGATACTTTTTAAATGACCCAATATCTACGTTTTTTAGATACTTCAGGAAAATTATTTTTTCGTGTATACGTATATATGAGTTGTATCTTTTTGATTGACTCCATCAGATTTCCAAGTTATGCAACCAGATTTTTTTTTCATGTTTTTCAATACCAAATTATTCCTCTGTAAATTGATTTCGAGTCGAGTCTTTCTTTACATGCACATACTACAATGGATTTACTGGGTTCACTATCTCCATGATTGCGGAAAATTTATTCGGCCGATTGAAAGTGCTCCATACCGGTCCCGCTTGGTTGCCCGGTCCTCATCCTCGATCACTCCCTTCCTGCAAATTCACTATTCCATGACTATTCCGTCGGCTGCCGGGGAACGCACCGGCGTAATTATCAACGCTAACTGCCGGTACTGTTATTCGGCTTGCACGTCCCTTTGTCTTCGGAGTCCTCTGGCCTGTACCTAAAGTACGAACACATACCTAAGCTGCGTTCCTTCCTGCTGTTGAATTACCCTCGTCATCTCTATCTTTCTCTCTCGCTTTCTCTGTCTCTCTTTCTCTCTATCTTCATTAAATAATCACTAGTTTCCCTCCGCACTGGTTCGAGGTAATGCAAATGGATTAACAACTCCTAACTACCGTGCCGCTACATATAAATATATGTTTTATGCTCGCATTTTCCTGCTCTTTATAGTTTCTTGCCTCGACGTACTTTCACATATTTTAATGTCTTAAAAATATTTAATAATTCTGAATCAATAATTCATAAGCGTAATATGTCATACATTCGAATTTGTAGGCATTTGTCATACTTGTTTCAAATATATCAAATAATATTTTTTATTCATGGATAAACACTTTCAGAAGTCATTTGAAACTGATTAACAGACAAATCATTTTTGCATTTTTATGTTTTATTTGTCTCTTCTTTATTTTATAACAGTTTACAGTTGTTGCCAGGTTGAAATTTCTGGTTCATTTTCTCCCCACAGTCTGATACTTCAGGTATAACTTTTATTACAATATTTTACTTGGTTCATTTTAATCATTACAATGGCATTTAATTACTATCTTAGCAATTCTTGTTTTTTTCTTTACTCACACATTTTTGCATATGTTTTACACTTGGACTAACACACATACAGGGCCTTTTATATATTAAAAATTTTTTTCACTGTTGGCATTATTGATCATGTTGATGCACTTACAGGATTTCGAGCGATGATTATATACTGTTTTAATTTTTCTCATTATTTTTTAATTTATACTGTTAGGTATAGTTTCCGTAGTTCAATGAAGCTGATAATGCGAGATCAAAATATTTGAAGTTTGAATATTGTCTAATTTTATGTGAGAGAGATAGCGTACATTGAGTTAATTAAGAGAAATAATCCTATTTTCGGTTATAAAGCGGATTTTAGTGCTTAAATCTTTCAGTGTGAATTCATATTCAATTGTGCACGTCGAAATTTTTTTTAGTCTCGGAATGTTACTGAATAGAATTGGAGTAGTAATCTAATAATGTTACATTAAATTGACAAGTGATTTAATAATATTGATGTTAATAAGCATCTTAATAGGATGTTAATAATGTGATATTAATATAATAGAATATAGAATGTAATTTTTTAATAAAATAAAAGAAATATGTTATTTATTAGCGCAAACTTCTTATTCGGCTCATTTCCGTATTTATTACATGATTTGAAATTTTATTTTTGTACACTATATTTTTCTGTTTAATTCATTTGCTTCATATGATATAGATACTTATCCAATTTCTCTATCTGTTTTTTACTTACCTTTTTAAATTTTATTATTGTAGTTCTTGAGAACATTTTCTCAGAACACAATAACTTTTTGTCCTTTCGCTATCCTTCTACTTTCTCTTTCTCTCTTTCTGTCTATTGCCATACCCGAGTATTAGGTGAACGTGATTTTACATCGAAATGCGTGTATATGTGTGCGTGTGCGTGTGCGCCGTATGTATGTGTGTGTGCGTGCGCGCGCGCGCGCGCGTGTGTGTGTATGTGTGGACATTCGCCGCAAGAGTTACGACGTACTCCCCGCAACAGGTCCATCGTGGTTTCCCCCCTTGGCCACTACGTTAAGAGGAGTGAAGAGGCGGCAAAACGACAGGGGGGAGGGGGGGAGGGTGGAACGACAGGGAAGGACCGAGAGACGAAGCGAAGTAGAAACGTTTCTCTGTTGTTCTTTGTCTTGGCTCGACCACGAAATCCCTCTGTCAATTTGGCTGCAATGCTAATATCACAGCGCAAAGAAGTATCATAAAAAATGCCTGTATGTTCATATGAAAATATTCGTAAAAGAAAATATTTTTTAGAATATATTTTCTAGAATCAGTAGATTCAAATCTTATAATAAATTGTTCCATTTACGTAATATGAAACGTAAACATAACTAATATATCGAGGCTAATGAGAGTCAAACGCAGGTAATCAGGCGCAAGATCTTGAAATAATGAAATTTACGAATATTCTGTCGATAAATGATGTCTTCTTTATTTTGAACGTTTTAACTCACTTTGGAGTCTTCTTCAGCAAAATAGAAATGTAACGAAATGCTCACGTATCCAAAAAGATTGTATTATTCACAAATTGCTAGAGATGAAGTGTATAAAAGACAAGAGACACTGCCGATCTTTATGTCCGATTTCTTGATTTTATACAAATTGCAATTCTATGAATAATCATGTATCTAAGCTTCTTGACACGCTCTCTATTCACAAAGATTTTACATCACTTCATCTCTAGCAATTTGTGAATAATATAATCTTTTTGGATATGTGAGCATTTCGTTACATTTCTATTTTACTGAAGAAGACTCCAAAGTGAGTTAAAACGTTCAAAATAAAGAAGATATCATTTATCAACAGAATATTCGTAAATTTCATTCAAGATCTTGCGCCTGATCATCTGCGTTTGACTCTCAGCCTTGATATATGTTAGTTATGTTTATGTTTTAAAGATTGAGAGAGTCCTCATATAATTATTTCCTATATAATTATTGTTTTCTTAATAATTACATAAATTATAATTTATGTAACAATTATATAAATTATATAAGTATATTTGATTATTAAATTTAAGTTTTTAATCCACATTCTTTTGCTCCATCTTTCTCTGTACATGTATGGATGCTGCGTATCTTCCTTCTCTTTTTCTCTGTCCAGTCTGCTGTGGCTAGAGGCAGTATATAAATCAGGAAGACGACTGCACCCACCAACGACGATGTATAGAACCGATGAGCGAGAACGACATGAAGATAGAAAGTGGGGAAGAACAGGGGGTTGGGGGACGCTTCAGGAGCGAAGGGGACAGGGGCGCAATCGGTCCCGCTGCTGCATCCGGTGCAACGAAGCGACCTCGATGCATTGTGGGATATTCCGTGACTGGAATCTCGGACGCGCGTTACTCAGACTCCGCTATTTCTCTTTTTTTTTGTCATTTTTTCGCTTCTTGACATTTCTCTCCCTCTTTCTCTTCTCTGTCACTTTTTTTTTTTGATAACATTTACATCCAACTTGTTCTAAATATGTAAATTTTGACATTTACATTTTTTCAGAAATAATTATATTATTTATAGTAAAATATAATTTTATTTTATTTTAATTTATTAAAATAGAAATCGGAAATTAAAAGTAAAAGGAAAATCCTTTAACAATAATTAATTCTTTAAAAGATTATGTAATATAATTAAATACAATAACTTAAAAGGTAATATTATTAATTGTGTAGGAGATTCTGACATCGAATTTCAATACTGTTCGATGTATTTAAATTTATTTCAATACAAATAAGCAAAGAAGGTAAAATGTCTTGATGTTCAATAATATTTTTTGTCTCTAATACATTATGTTTTATATGAATTTTACTATTTCAGATAAATTATGTGCGGATTATTTGTCGGTTTTGAAACGCAATCTTAAGATGAAATAATCGGCATGCAGTTTGTTTGAACTAGAAATTGTAAAATTTACAAAAATATTATATTAGGCACCAAAACTAGAACTTTAACCGAATATAGCCTTTTTTGTTGTGTTGAACATTTCTCGATTGATTTTTATTTAATATTGTAGATTTATTTTTTTGCAAAATCATTTATCGAGACACGACTAAAATTTTTTGAGTAACTTTTGAAAAAGAAAATTTACACTGAGAGAAAAATGTTTGTAACTATAATTACATGTTATTATAATTATGATTATTACTGTAATAATAGTAATGTAAAACTATATATATAGTTGACAATCTAAAATGACTGTAATTATAGTTATTATAACCATAAAATAGTGAAATATCATAAAAAATATAATTGATAAAAATATAACTATAAAATTATAGTCACTTGAATCATTTTTATGGTAATTTCAACTATTTTATGGTTATAATAACTATAATTATAATCATTTTAGGTTTCCAACTATATACATTTGTTGCTAGAATTATATACATAGTTACTATTATTATTATAGCAGTAATAATCATAATTATAGTAATACGTAATTATAGTCACAAATACCAAACATTTTTCTCTCAATGTACATTTATCAGTATCAACAATTAGTTTTTGTTAACTTTAATTGAGTTTTATCTTAGTATTATTTTAGTATTATTTTAAATTTTAAATATCAAATGTTAAAAGTTCGAAAAAATAACGCAATAAATAGTCTTGGAAAATATGTTCGATCTTTCACATAAAACATCACTCACGAATATGCATTTTATTCAACGATATTTAAAAAAAAACACAGTAATTGAAGTAAGCGATCAATTAACCGATTTCTTTTTGTTCGGTCATTCAAATTTCAAATCCAGTGGCGAATATAGAGAGGAGATCAGGAGGGTTGATCATCCCTCCCAAACAGAAAGTTAGAAATTATTGTATGTGTGTTACATGGACGATATTTCCTTAAGTATTCTTTCTTAAGTAATTCTTTTCAAAATTAATAACATAAAATCAGCAATTTATGACTCTATATTCATTTAACATTAACAAATTATAACTAGACTTGAAAAAAAAAACAATACAAGAGAATTTCAAATAATAATCAGGCTTAATGGCAATTCATATTTCGCCAAGAAATAACGATCGTATCGGGCAGACATCATAATATTGATTTTAGATTTGATTTTGTATAAGTAAAAATTTTCTCTTACCTTTTTTTATGTAGCACTCCTGAGTAGAAAGTGAGAAACCCGCGCGGGGAATTGTTATCATTAAAGTATAAAAGTAGTGAACAATTAGTCGTGCGAAAACTCTCTGCACCGGAAGGACCAACCTTGTATTCAAATTTAAAAAGTAACTGTGGAAATCAGGTCATTAAAAGAGAATTAATTTTTATTATTGATATTGGTTGGTTTGATCTTTGATCCTATTAATTATTTTCAAACAAAAGAATAATCCCAAATCGCGAACTTATTGATTTGAAAAATCTATCGCTGACAAAGAGAATAGTAACAGATTTAATGATTAACTGTTGACAAAGAATGCAGCGATAGTCTGAGCATCTTCTCGAGGAGTGTTGATTTGTGGAAATTATTAAATTATTAAATTAGTCAAGCTTTAAATGTCTAAAAGGGCCGTCCAGATTAAAAAGATCTAATTTCTAATTAAAAAAAGTTTGTTTTTAAACATTGATCCTTTCCCGCAAAAACTCCATCAATTCCAAAATCCAATTGAGATCCATCCAAATATTTCCCAAAATAACTGTATTAATAACGAAAGTAATAAACTGCTTGCAATAAAGATAACTCATTCTAAATTATAGATTAATGTAAAATCGATTACCGAATAAATTACTCCAATTTTAAAGTAATTAAAAGAAATGATCCTCGATATTTTAAATATAAAATTCGATATTTATTTGGCTACCAACCTTGTCCAATCCCTGGGTAAAGTATTTAAATGTATTGACTCAAAAACAGACATTAATTCTTTAATTTGAAGGAATAGTTCGTAACATATATAAGAAAATTTGTTTTTAAATTACATTTCATGTTATGTTAATATATATGTAAAAATATATCTTGCTAATAAAATGCTGAATACAAATTTGTATAATTTATATTTCAAAATCATGATAATAATAATAATAATAATAATAATAATAGTAAAGATAATAAAACAATAAAGTAATAAAAATAATTAAAAAATATTAAAAATAACATCAACGACGAAAATGATACATATCTTGAAAACTAACGTGATTATAATATTAAAACATATAAAAAATAAGAGCATAAAAAACCACGGCACAAGTTATAGTTTGTGATATTTAATTATTATTACATTAATTAAAACATTAAACGTTTCGGCCACAATCTGGCCATCTTCAGTAATTCAATAATATTCTTAAAAACGCAGAGTTACATCTAGTTGATATTAAATTCAACAGTCGGGAGTTGTAATTAAATAAACATGTTCTTTTCTATGTGAAGATGCTTCATACAATAATGTTACAACGCCAGTTGTCATATCAAGAAAAGTGTAGAACAAGAATTTCCAGATTCTAATTTAAATAAAATTGTATATATTAATATCTTCTAGTCGTAATATAAAGAAATAGAATCATTACCTGTTTTACAGCAAAAAACTAAACGATGAATCTCAAGTACTTCTTTTGCACAATTAGAATTTTGTAGTCAACAGTTTAGAAAGTTCTAGAATTATTTATTAAAAGAAAGAGAGATCCTTCTTTAGAAGAGGAAAATAAACATCAAGCAAACTTTCCGTGTCACTTTATTTATTGATACTACTTGTTTGTCTTTTTATATGTATCATTTCCGAAATTCTTCTTTTCATTAACGATTGTTCTATATCTAAAATTCTTATATTATCCCAATCTAATTCATGCATCTCATTCAAACGGTGACGTGAAACCACTGAAATTTCGGAAGAAGGTTTTTTTATGTCGGCCTTATGTTCTTTAATCCGAGTTTTTAATTTCCTTTTAGTTTGGCCAACATAAGACGATTTATAGTTTAAACAATTAATTTTATAAATTACTCCGCATTGGTCATTCTTAGGCAAAGAATCCTTTCCTGTCTTAATAAATGTATTCATTTTATTCATAGGTTTATAAGCTATATTAAAACCATAAACATGTGAAAGTTTTT
>NW_011627187.1:172441-190185 GCF_000204515.1 Acromyrmex echinatior
ATATTTCCATTTCATCATACCCTCCCCCTCTCCCCCCCCCCCCAGAATAACTCGCTGAATTCGCCCTTGTTCAAATCTTTTAACTTTTGTTGAGAGTGACTGTTATTAATTGAAATATCATAAATAAAAAAGGATTGCCATAAATGCTGTATGACAGGAACCATTTCGAATTCAATGGCAATCACGGAAAGATGGCCGATTCTATCTCCCATTTGAATTGCTTCACTATTGCTGTCCGATTGTTGTTTCGATACAATAAACGTTATTGTTCGGCTAACCAATGCATTACGATTTCGATAAACATTAAATTCGACGATGATAATTTTGACTTTTATACGTACCGGATATTAATTAATTTTTTTCTAAATAATCCAAAATATTATTGAGGAAATGTAAAATTATCTTCTTAAAATTTTTAATAGATAGACAAAAAAATGATGCAAATATAACAATATATATTAAGAACGAAACTATATTTTATTTTTAACACTAATTTTATATTCGTGATTTTTTTAAGAGTTGCGTCTCACTTCAGGTAGCAAGCTGGTATTATTTTTCGTCATTTTGACGTCAAAACATTGAGACAGACATTTTCACGTTAAAATGTCGACAAATGATGTCAGCTAGCAAGCTGACATATTACCTAGGACTATTCTTAAATTCTTCAAAAGAGCTCTCTTCAAGAATATAGAATATTCCGAGTTAAGAGATCAAACACAAGACGTTGCACTTGAACTCGCTATTTTATTATTCGGAATCGTAAGAACGACGCTTAGGTATCCCTGTCCTAAGCATCGTGTGTCCTGCAGACACCGGTGATCCGTTGCACTCGACATCGTAAAAAGAGGGAAGATTCGCTCTTTCTATTCCCGATCGCGCATTTGAGACGCATATAAAAGACTTCAAAAGGTTCACGACCGGGGAAACGGTGCGGAAATTTCCCTAAGCGGTAAAACATCGCTTCGGTTGATCCGCTACGCTGCTATGTCGTTCCACATATATTTACTTAACGTTCCTTCGTAAGAACGGGATATGTATTACGAGTCTGCCGGATTCTAAGTATCTTAGATATTTAATTCTCCATTTCATTGTATTTTATTTTTGCGCATAATAAAAAGAATTAAGAAAATTTATTTTCGACAGATCTTCCTTCTTTTTTAAATCTTATATTTTTATAGTCTACACTAAAATATCAAAAGCAATATACATATTAAAATATAAATACTTGGACAATGTTATATTTATGAAATAAAGAAATTTATTCATTTTTTAAGTATTGTAAGAAGAAATTATTCAAATTTTATAATTTACTATCCTTCTTAAAATGTAAAACGTTTTAAACATATTTTCTAAGACGCGTATTGATTTTAAGTTTATTTTATTATAATTAGTACACGTCTTAAAATATTCTGTATCAAAAAAATTTGTTAAATAATTGGTTTGTATAAGTATTGACTTGAAATATAATATTACGTAAAGAATTGAGTTTTTTAAAAATGTGATGTTTATTTTTAAAATTGCATCCTTTAAAAAAAAAAAATACTAATAGATAATTTTATTTTTTTGATAGACATTAGCTCCTTGAAAAGGAGGACTAATTAATTATAAGCTTGAATAATAAATAATTAAAACAAGGTTTAATAACAGAATATTCAAGATACGCTTTACGTATATGGTGCATAATGGTTTCTATAATGCCGCGCGATATATCTCAGCTCAGAGAGGGCAAAATGCACGAATGGGTAATATCCGCGCGCGAATGTCTGCCTGAACGAAGGATGTTATTTCGTGAATGGAGGGATGCGCGCGTTTCACGGTGCCTAAGACTAATCAAATCTTAATAGAGGCGCTAATGAGAGGGCATTCAGCGCGGTGAAGCGGCGAAGCCGGAGGGACGGCCGTTAAGAGAAGGGCTCGCCCTTTCGCTCTGAATTAGCCTTTGCGGTTTCACGGGCGTGCATTCCAACATTCGTCTCACGTTCTCGTCAGGCGAGATAACAATTATTACTATTCGCCAGTACGACTTTTGCAATTTTATTTTCCCCGTGCCTGCCCTTTCACCCCTTTCCCTTTATCTTACTCTCTAATCGTCTTTGACGCAATGCATTCCTTTCGCCACATTCGTTCCTTCGAATAATTTGCGCAGATCATTGGATAGCCACCAGAAAATGCTTTTTATAAACGACTTATGTAATATATCTGGGAATTAATTTTTTATAAAACTTTTTATAAAATGTTTATATTATTATATTCTTTGTCATGCATAATCTGACTTGCCAGTTAAAACCATTTCAGAATAACAATAAAACTATGTACAATCAAGCATATTGATCTTAAAACACTGAAAATTGTGAAGAGATTTTATATATATAAGTTACGTTTTAATAAGAAATAAATTGTAAGTTTAATTTACAAATACGACTTTTAAAAATAGTTTATAATTAAAAATGAATTTAAAAAAAAATTTTTATAAATTTTTAAAATTAGTAGTTTAGTTTCATTTCTAAAAAATGCTTTAATAAGTCTTAATTTACACTTTCAGTCTAGCCTTTGAAAGTTTTTACTTAAATTAAAAATATTTTATTTGAAAATTATTGTAGAAAGGTACAAATACATGCATTAATCTTAAAATTGTTTAAATCACTTTTTTGCTTTATTTTATAGTGTGAAGACAAAAACTTGTTAACTTGGACTAAAGCCTGATGCGTGGCGACAGCAAGCAACTATAATTTCCTTTCTGTAATATTGTGCTGTCAGAACGTTCGAAAAAGACGAACGTTCTTGAACAAGAGACTCTTCTCACGGAATGCTTATAATTATGAGCACGTGACTCGCTTAATTTCCTGGCCGAACTCGACCAACCAATTTCCTCTGTCCGGCGAGCAATGTCGATCGGGTAACGGTAGCTTCTCGACCGTAAACGTCATTTTTTCTTCTCTCTCTCTCTCTCTCTCTCTCTCTCTCTCTCTCTTCTTTCTCTCTTCATTCGAAGATCGTTCTCGCGAATCAATCGAGAGAAAGAGAGAAGTCGTTTTCTCGATGTGAAATATCGAAGCATCGCCGCCTGCCCGATGTCTCGCGCCTGAAACTAATGAAATAGCTACTGCATTGCGGTTCGTTTCTTCAATATCATATGAAATGCACTGGGTGATTTCCAAACATAAACTTGTGAAAACAATAAGATGATTAATGATAATCAATAAAGTTTCCATTGAAGTTTGTAGCTTTATGAAGTAATTTAAGTTTCGATATCAGGGATAATTAATCATCGTGCTACAGAAATGATTAAAATATGATGTAACACATTCGAATGTGAACGAACATATTTTGGTAACGTCGATAATCTATATTTGGCTTAGAGTAATAATTCTTGTACTTTCTGATACGTATCGGGAAATCTATAATGGTCTCATTGTCAGATTTACGAGAACAATAAACGAAATCTATTGAGATCTGATCCGTGATGCTATAGATATCAACGCGTTACGCGACTAGAACCAGAATCCAGAACCAGTCCCAAGTTCTCCGCCGCAGGAGGTAGGCATCGTGTGGCCTTTGACCCAAGAATCAGGGCATTGGCTGCTTTCTCACGTAATGGTTACGAAACCGAGCCGTGTGAGTGTCTGCTCATGCTCAGTTTTGCGATGAGCAAAATAAATAAAATTGGCCAAATTCGATTGTTATGAGAACATTTTTAATACAATGACTGTCTTTTTAACAAATAATAGTTTACGCATATTCTCGTCGTTAAATTATCTTCATTTTTTCGTTGTTTTAAAAAGATTGTAGCTATTATTTATTTTAATAGATTAAAATAACGTAAAGATATTTATTAGATTATATTATATATAAACATAGAAATCGATTAAATCCTGAAATACTCAATACATTTCATTGTATTAGGTAAAATATGTATTTTATATGTATGTATTTTATATGTATGTTGTTTTAGCACTTTTAAGTTATTACATGAGACTTTTAAGACGACATAATTTGAATACTCTTTAGACATTTGTCATACAGTTATGATTAAACGAATGCAGACACGAATGAGTACAATAAAATGAAGGGTAGGGACGGATACGAAAAAGAGAAAGAGAGTCAAAAGGAAATCGGAAGGACAAAGCGGTACGCCGACTTAGATGTGCACGGACACGTCGCATGATCGTTGAATTATCGCCGAGAGACTGCGGTATAAATATGTATGCGGCAGAGCAGCAATGGTATTCCGGATTGCGGAATGCACGTACGGGAGCATGCACCGCGCCTTCGTCCCAGCATGCTATCCTCGCGATCTCCGTTTTCGCCCTTCTCTCGGGTTCTTCATGCCCTAAATGAAGATTCCTTCCCCTCGTCCCCATTCCCTTTCACCCCTTCCAACTACTGCCTCGCTCACGCGTGTCTACCTCTAGTTAGTCACTTTTGCCGGTTTAGCTACTTCCTAACTTTTAAGCGGAAGCTCGTGCTGCCGGGGAGAAAAGAAAGAGGCGGCCTTCGTGTTTTCGAAAGTCGCGTTCTATCGCCCTAAATTATGCGCCTCCTATTCTATCCCTCTTATTCTTCCTTCTTCTTTTTTTTACTCCTTTTGATTTCTTTTTTCGTTATTCCCCTCCCTTTTCTATCTTCTCCACACCACGCGCGCCGCTTTTAGTGATTAATCTTGCTGGAGGCATTCTCGAAGGATACTTAGTTCTGATCTACGAGCTACGTGTCGTACGATCGGTTAGAAAAGTGTATTTTTGTTTTTTTTTTAGTTTTCTTCTTTTATTTTTTTCTTTATCTCTTTTCACAAAAATGCGTCTGATATGATGATTCATTCATCTTTAACATCGTAAAATGTGACCTCGAAATTGTTATCATCAGTCAAATTTGGGTAAGTTTGTTTCTCGAGTAAGTTCGATCCGCTTGCGTGCAATGCGGTGACTGCGTTTACAGGGATTTATGACCAAGATCGATATCATGCTAATTAACCCTTTAGACGCCAACGGTGTCAAAGTCTCCTCTATAATTCAATGTAATTAGTTAGAAAATTACTAGTCAACAATATTAAAGCTTTGATGTATCTTTGTTTTCGATATTCTCGACCGCTTTAACGTATTGTAGAAGAAATTTGCATCATTGGAGATTTAAAGTAAAATCGTTGCATCAGAATTGTTTTGATTCCATTCTGGGTCATGCTCGTCTTTTCGCGCACGGAATAGAGGAAGAGAAATATAACGTCCAGTCTCTCCTTGGAGCGACGCAAGATCGGCTAGGAATGCAATTAAGACGTCTTGCTAGAACGATAATGATAACGAGCCTAACCGACACAGGAATTTCAGGTTGTCTCTCGCCCTGCGTACAAACGAGAGATTGTATAATACGATGCGTTCTTATAGAGGACATTTTGTCAATAATTAAAGCTCCATTTCCAAGATCAAACATTGTTCTTATTATACATGGAAAGAACGGTTTTGCTAAAGTATTTAAAACATTTAGCTAGATACAAATCTGAGAAAATAATTTTGTTAAACTATCAAAATAATTACGGTGAATAAAGTATTCGCACATAGGATATTTGTCTAAAGAAAGTCTTATTTAATGTAGAAAATAAACATCAATTAACTATTTTAAACAATGAGTATGTTTTATCTTAATATAAACAAAAGATCTTTGCGTGTTCATGATCTTGGAAAGTAAATTTCTCGACTGTATGAGTATTTTTTATGCGTTGAAATAATACAATTTTATGTTATCGCTTATTTTGATAATATATTTTTGATAATATTTTCATTATTATATCTTTTTAGATAAAATAATTTTGAGAAATATACAATCTATTTTATTCTTTATTAATAAATTGTTAATTAATATTAACTTTTTAAAAATTACATTTTCCTACAGGAGAAAGTATTTTTCCTGTACGAATACTTTTTGCACTCACTGTATGTAGAACTCTTAAGTTGATTGCTAGAACGTCAAAACTTTTTACAATATTGCTCATTATGCTTGAGCATCCTACGTAATTATTTTGATGGTCTGACAAAATTATTTTCAGATCTGTATCTAGTTAAAGTTTTAGATACTTAAGTAAAATTTTTCTTTCTGTATATGCTTGCTCATTTGCAATAACATCAAATTATTTTATCGCTGTTTTATAACACAATGGCATTGATTGAACAATTAAATTTTTCTTATAACTCCACATTGTTGTAAACTACACTTTGATTACTTTAATAAAAAGTCATTCTTTTTTGTTTTCTGCACGTAACGTAAATTAGTTTTAAATTATCATTTTGCAAATTATCATTTCACATTAAACTTTTCGGAAATATTATTCGTTTACTTCGTTTCAGCATTAAGAAATAATTCATTCTAAGTTTAGAAAATTGATCGTTTTAACATCAGAGAAATAAACTCCCACTTATCTATTTTAATTGTTTACTCATGGGAAGGTGATGGAACTGGATTTCGATCGGATATCTTGAGACATCAGATATCTTCGGTCGGCATCGCTATTAGCACACCAAGCCGAAGTGGTCGACAATATTGGCATAATTCGGTGTCTCGATGAGAACGCGACGGACAATCCTCTTACGTCGATAATCGTCTCAATTACGACGAAGTTCCTGTAAACTGTGAAATCGAGCGTTTCTATGAGCATTACACCAAGCCATTAAATTCGCCACCAGCGGATGATATATGCGCGATACCATCTGCAAGAATGCACCGCGTAAATTTCCGCGATGTCGGGATCGTGTTTGATAAAAAAAAAAAAAGAAAAAAAAAAGAACGCCGCCGCCTCGGCGCTTCTAATAATAAAATTGCAATTCCTGGTCCACGGGAAACTCTTCGGGAATTTTTCGGATGTTTTTCTTGCTACGATTAATTGCTAACAATAAGACATGTCGTATGGATGACTCATATCATTGATCTACATTTTTTAATCAATCTCCGAGTCTTTAGCGGACAAGAGCAAGCTTTTATGGTTTAGACTAAAGAAAAAGTCATTTGCCTCCAAATACTTATACATTGTTAATTCTTTAATGTTAATTTTTGAAATAATGAATAAGTTAATTTATAAATTGTTAATTTGTGTGTGAGAATAATTATACGTTATACATTATATATATTATAGCTTTATAAATTTTTCTAATAAACAAATCAAGTTTAAATATAATTAAAACAATAAAGAAACGATTTGTATATATCTGATTTATACTGGAATTACTATGTTTACACCGAGAGATTTATACACGATCTGACCTATAATGCGACCCAAAATAGGTCTAGGCACAAACTATTTACACCTAAAGTGGCCTGAACACTCTTTGAACTTTTCGAACACGATTCTTTAAACATTTTTTAAACTTTTTTATTTACGAGATATGATATATGTTTATTACCAACGACATGGCATATGTCAATTTGAGATTAACAAATTATGGGTCGACCTATTTCAGACTATAGATGGCCTATTTCAAGTTAGGTCACCAAAAATCGAAGGCTGACCTACAGCCAATTCTGGTCATCTCTCAAGTGTTTACAGTGAGGGACCTAAATAATTTAGATTGAATTTGGCGTATAGGCTGCGGCCTAAATTTACGATGTAAACGTAGCCATTTTATATTCGTTGATGCAAAGAAGATAAATAATAAGGATTGTGTTGGTCTAATTTTGCTAGTACTTTTTACATTATAATTTTAAAATACAATTCATCATAATATGCAAAATAATGCATATGTACAACACAGGAGTTGCTTGAAAGAGCAAAATTTTCGAACTACGTAATACTTTATAGAGGCTACTTAATTATTTATTCCATCCGATTCTCTACACGCGAATTCGATTGCTCTATAATTATACTAGTATCGATAACACCCGTTGAATCTAGTCACGTTAGGATTGCTCGATACGCGACCGGCTTGTGATGATAAACAGCCGATGGACAAATCATCGAGATTTACATCAGAAACCATCGCGTTCGCTACGCAATTAGGTGATTTACATGTTCATGCGAATGCGATTGGTCCTCGTCGATCGCTACCAGGAGCCATATACTGCCACGCTCGTAATTCATGTAAACGTTCGTGTTCCAGCAAGACATTACACGAGTCCGAAGCAGTAGACAGGGTAAACGACACAGTTATTGTCGATTTAAGAAATATTTACTCTATGTTACGAAAAGATCGATAGGTTTCTCGTTAAACATAATGTACGAACATTGGACCTCTATTTTATTGCTACTTTTATATAGGAAGTATGAAATATAAGCATGTAAATTCTTCAAAATGAATTTTATATCAAAAGTAGACGAAAGTTTAGCTATTTAGTATAATTATTAATTAGTTTAAATTAATGTTTATTATATCTGTAATTAGCTCTTACGTAAAATATTTGACTAAGTTTTATAAAATAGATCGACGTGTGTGTGTGTGTGTGTGTGTGTGTGTGTGTGTGTGGATGGAGATTACTTACTTGTTGAGTTATAATGTAATTATACGGGCGTTATATCGAGATTTAATCGATTCATGATTATGCAATGGATAGAAAATATCTTTAATTTGGTTATCATTTGAATTAATAAAAAAAAATATATAAAAATAGGAAAAATATTGAGAAAAAGTCCATTAAGATCATTGTACTTAAATAGGAATCATAAAAGATTAATTCATGTTGGCAACTTATAAATACAGTATGATTTAGCGATTTTTTAGAATGTCTCACGATGATTGGCCAGATTTTATTTTAACTATGCATTTTGAAAATTAATTAAAATTGGATATTCTAACATAAAAATGTCTAAATTATAACTGTATAATCGGTTTCAAGAAATCAAAATTGATTTATAATATCGGGTATACTATATCATATGTATTTAAGTTATTTATATGTATATTGATTTTTTTCATTATTAATTTTTGTATCTCTCTCTCTCTCTCTCTCTCTCTCTAAAAAAATATTCATTTTTATTCATGTTTTTGTTCATGTTTCATTTCCTGAATGTGATAATTTTTTATTTAAGTAGGTATTTCGAATTACAAGTAATTATCAAGATACGAAATAGAAACGAATGAATTATTATTTTTTCATCAGATTTAATTACTTATTTAGATTGAATGTAATGAGATTTATCTAATATGATTTGTCTTCGTATTTTCGAAAGTGTTGAATAGTACATTATGTGCCAAAATAATAAGAATAATTCCAGTAATAGAAATAGACAATATATCAATCGTTCGCTAATAATTAATTCTATATAAAAGGAATAGAATATATTTGGTATAAATTTATTTTTCAAAAATAAATTTTAAATGTTAAATATTTCGAGGTGCTTGACTTGTCAGTTGGTATTTATTGTTACAAACGCGTAGAGTTTATATAAGGTCGCCGCAGTATTATTCGTTAACCGACCGAAGAAGAAGCAGAATTTATCATGCGTTATCGCATCTCATTGCTTCTCGAGATAAAATCATAATTATTAGAATACGCGATAAAATCTTTATAAACAAACAAGCATTCGCTCATAGCATTAGTTAATACCCGCAATAAATGATTTGTAATCATATTGTCGAGGGAATAGTTGCTTATTGAAGCAGATATTCACTCAAAATAGCAGCGAAAGTGATAAAGGATAGATAGATTATAAATCGTCTTGTGATAATCATATAGGTCTGTTAAGTACACTAGAAAGTTATGAAATATTTATTAAAAATATATGTTATATTTTTGCCTTTCACTCATAACGTTTACATATTCGGGATGTAGGTAAACAGTAGGTAAATTATATTCAAATTAACGAAAAATTTAAAGTGAGATATGAAATATTATATTTCAAATTCTCCTACCCGAAGTTTATTAAAATCTTTCCATTTGTGTCAATTTTTCTTCCATTTATAATTATAATTATTGAATGAATATTAGCTTTGTACGACTGTACTTTCTTCACATATTATTTTTCTGTTATAATGTTTAGAAAATATATTTGCAATGAATTTCAGAAATACTGCAAATGTCACGCAAATTGTGTTATACGCTGAATATTAATGCATGCCCGTTACTATTATATTTTTGCAAGTATAATATTGTAAGTGTAACGATAGAATTTCAAGAAGAGATGAAGGCCTGGGAAGCAACGGTGGGGCATCTTAAAACGCAGCTAATTAATTGTATTCTTATAAAATAATTTTATTATTCTATTAGTAACTTGATATTTATTGATTTGAATCTCTTTATGACTTTTGAATTAAAATTTTCTATAATTAATTTGTTAATATTAGTTAATTCTATGGAGCATGTAGTAGGTATTCCGCACATAAAAAAATTAAAAATGAAATTAATTGAAAATGAATCGACTAATTATAATTAATCAATTGTATTCGAACTTTGAAAATAAATAATAAATAATAAATAATAAATAATAAATTGGCATAAATTGGCACAGGTCATCACAATTACTGACCAGAATGCATAAATTTTATATAATATCATTGGTTGACTTTTGTTTATAATTCTTGCAAATTTTAAACTAAATATTACAAATGTAGAAAATTGTAGCGATTTGTACATTAAGATTCTGGATTCTTTAATTATCCTGAATATGTTATTCGTACAGTGAGCGTGATGTTTTTTTATGGAACTAGAAATTTTGCAAAATGTGATATATAGATCATAAATTTAGGAAGCAATTATGAACGTGCATCATGATCCAACAATTTATATTTTATGAATTTATGGATTGGAAACCTCTGTGGCTTTACAGAATTATACATGGAATTGCATTCGCAGAAATCTATGAAAACTGTATTTTGTATTCCAATGCACATGGAATTATATATATCGATCTAGATATATATATATATATATGTCGTTTTATGAATATAAAATACAGACTTGTGATTTATTTAATTATGATAATTAAATAAATATGATGTTATAACATATTTTTGATTGAATTGATTTTCGATTGAATTGATTTTTGATAAAATTCATTATATTACATAGATAGTATTTTTTTAATAACGACTTTGTAATTTGTTGATTGTTTTACGATAATTGAATCTTTGAGAAATATTAATTACAATTTTTAAAGAATGTTGCGACACAGTACTTTTATAATTGTCATAACTGTTCCAATTGATTTCTCACTCTCTTTTTTATTTTTATTATTATCTAACCTTTTTATTTTGAATACAATAACACTCTTCTGATTATTAAAAATCTTATCTATTATACATTTTCGTGGAATTTATGTCATCATATGTTAGCACAGATTTATTCTGTGCAAGAGGCAGGAGATGTGCTAGCGATGCGATAAACTGATAATCACATTGGATACCTCGTTGCTACGTTCTCGGATGGTTCAGGCGAATCATGCTTACGCGGCTGATGCAGTTTCGTGTGCAGTGATGAGCTATTATATCGCTGATCACTTTGAAAAGTGAAGTAACGAGATTTACATTTGCATTTCTCATGACGCAAGCGCTTTATAACCACCTTGTAACTCGCATCCTAAATAGAGATTGATTATTATTGATGATTTTACAAGCGTTATATATTGATGCTCGAGAAATTAGCAATACGGTTATGTGTTACCGGTATGATTTTTAAGACGGTTTCATTTTTTTTAGTTATTTATATTTTTAATTCATACGAGTAAATTTTAATTATTCTTTGTTATTACATTACTCTGAATAAATTAATGGGTTTTAATTAAATTTTAATTAAATGAATTCTTTAATTTTACTCACACACACACACACACACACACACATGATAAGGAATAACATTGGTCCCATTATTTTTACATGAAATATAATATGGTTCGTGTTAAAATTTGCTTTTAAATGTTTAATGTAATCTTCAGATTGTAGTTGTATTGCACGACAATGTACTGCCAATTCTATTGCTTTATATTTATAACAGAAGTTAGTGCTCGATAAAAAAGGGTATAAAGTAAGGATTACACGTGGTCGTAATCGTCTATTTTTGAGATTCACAGTGCGTCTTAATCTGAAGCGCATGTGGTCCCATTTGATACCGCGATAAACAGGTCGTCAAGTGCGTCGTAAAACGCTAATCCAGATCTGCACGTGCAGTGCGAACGGTATTGCAGCATTGTTGCATGCCTCAGACCGATCGACTCGATTCACCGCGGACTTGCGAGTAAGTGCACGATTTGCGCGAACGACCGGTCAGAAAGCCATTTATCCTTGCCGTTACGACGCGACGAACGTATCCGCTCCGTGTGTGTGTGTGTGTGTGCTTGCCGATCGCGGCCTGTCGCGAATTTGCATAGCATCCATAATTCGAGTCTTCGAGTCTCATGGAATCTCATGGAAAGACAGTTGCGCAAAGCAATCGCTTTAGCCGGAAGCCGATCTTACGTAAAGCGAAAGTTTTTAAAAGTGCCGTGTTGCGAGAGTCGCACGTGCGTTTTTGAGATCAAATAGATAAATGTCGCTCTAGAAACAGATGTTGTCGGTTACTTGTGAAAGTTTAATACAAGCGTTTATTAAAAAAAAAAAAAAAAATGTTTAAATGCATGAATTGCGTGTAACAATGTCTCGATCGGAATCCTGCTATTAATTTTTCTACGTGCAGAAAGAATAATATCTGTAATGTAGAATACATTAATTTAAATCGCGTGTAATTCTATTTTTCATACAAAATATTTTAGCGCAAACTTTTCGCAAACTTTTCATAAAGTTAAATTGTAAAATCGATACTCTTCTTACAATTAGATTCAATTATCTTTCACTTCGCTTTCGAGTTGGGCATTAATTTTTCTTTTATCGCGTAGCGTGGCGTAGTGGCGGATAAAAATGTAATATTACCCGGAAACGATTCTCTCAAACGTTGGATAGCGCGGTTACAAATAAATGCACGCAAAGCGTGGACGATTTTTGCCAGTGACGTTATATTTGCAGGCGCACCGAGCGAAGTCAATATCGGCGAAGAATCATCAAGATTTGTATCGGTCGGCACGCCATTGGCGATGCATTTTCGTGGTTTACATAGGACGCCGGACGTTATTGACCTCTCGCAAATTGGAATTCGGAATCACCTGGCGCGGCGGCCGCGCCTGCGACTCGTGTAAACGCATAATACATATGGGCGCGTTGCTATTGGCCTCGCGCAAATTGAAACTCGGAAAACCTACTGCAGCTTCGTTTACGATTTATGTGACCGTGTAACTCGCATTGTAACTGGTGGTATTTATCGTTCGCGTGTAACTGCCGCATTAACGAAAACAGGGGGAAAAAGGAAACACGCGAAGGGCTAGAGGTAAAGATTGATCGACGGTTTGCGCATTTGAATCGCAAAATTTCCAAGCACAATGAAGATTTATTCATATCAAAATTATGAAAATCGTTCTTACGTTATTATTTGACCTCTTTTTTTTATGGAAGTATTCTTTCTTTCGATACGGTGTAACACAGAAAGCGATAAAGAGTATTCGAACGATATTAATTTCTTATTGTTGCATATAAATGCATGAAATAGTATTCGATTATATAACATTTTTTTTCATTAAATCATTTATTCATGCATAATACTTATACACGGGAAGTTTTTATTTCTGATGAGGTCTCTAATCGTAAAGCAAATGGGTTAAAACAGTTAACATTTAGGGCTTCTAAAACAATAAATACCTTAATTCACCATTGGTTACAATTTGAAAGAAACGTAGTGGTAACTTTTCTAATGTACTATGAAAATATCCGATTTCTTAGCTTGTTCATTTAAAGTAGCGAGACAATTGTTTTGAAATAATACTAACGACACTAAGGAGGCAAAGGAGAGAAAGAAGAGTGCCAGGAACGGTGAGAGAAAACCGACAATCCAATCTAATTATCCGTAATGCGCTGGAACACGGAAACGAAGGCTTGTCGTTCCGCCTCACCCTTTCCGGTTGTCGATGTTATTCATTTGTTTGTCTGCGACGCGGGACTTCCCCTTTCCTTCATTATGCTCCTTTTCTTCCGATACTTCGCTCACGTTGTGCGCATCGAAACGATTTACAAGTTAAAGACTGTCGAAAATCATTTATCAAACATTACAGTAACATTGCGTATGATTCGTATAGAAGCGCGTCATTAAACATTATACTTTATTCCCATTAAAGATGAAAGCGCGATGTTGTAGATGTATCAGATATATTGCAGTTGAATGAGTAATTCTACCTACTATTCACACATAAAAAGTAGATAATTAAGCTTCGCGGAAATTGAATTTTATTCATAGATGAATTATTATCTTTCACTGCACATATATTATAGAACTGAACGATTAGAAGAAATAATTGATTTATGAATGATAATGTAATATTAGATTATGTTGTTGTGGCTTGAAATTTAAACTTTTGATAAATATTTTTGAAGCGATTGAAACTCCTTTCTTAAACCAATTTCTAGCTAAATGACAAATCATTTATTTGAGAAAGATTGAATTTTCTTGTTTCTCTCTTTCTTTAGAATACTTCGATTAAGACGTGTTAATTGTCGATATTTCTTAATGGAATTTATTAGAATAAAAATTTAAGGTATTTACAACGTAAACTCGATCTTATCTGTAAAAGATAGAAGATCCAATAGGATATAATTGAGTTATCCATAGTAACATTGTAATTTATAACGTAATTTAGCTTTATTCGTTTAGTATTTAATCGTTCTGCGATATTCTTGCGATTATTTTCGTAATTGACTACACAAATAACTATTTTAATTGTTATTAAAATATTGGAGTTTTTAAATTTCACTACAATAATCGTAATTGAGCCGTTAATAGTTAATTACAGCTAGTATTGTACAATTATTATTTAAGGAATCGATTGCTTGATTGTTTAATTTTAATCTATCTATTAGCACGAGAAGAGGGAATAATAGCTCGCAATTTCATGCGATCTAAAACCGACCAATGTTCTAAATTATACAGGACTAAAAAAAAATTTTTGAAGAGCAATTCAAACTGGAGTAGGTGTTTCTTATAGAATTGTGTCATTGTATCCAAAAATACGTAAACTTGTTTTGCTTCATCACATTCAGTTTTTTAGATTTAGACAATCAAGAAATGATAGAAAATCTGTAAAAATTGAAATATTTAAGGAAACAGCAAAAATAAATATAACATTAAAATTCGTCGCAGAGCTGATTTAAATTTGTTTTGGTAAGTTTAATAAAATGTAAGAAATAAAAATTTTAATTTTACTGTTAGATATTATAACTTATATACAGCACCGCGTAAATTCATATTGATTTATACACAACCTGCGGCTAACTTATCTTTCAAAAATAACAATTAAGATAACCCGCATTTTTGGAGCTGAAAAATCTTCCATAGCTCACGTAGATCGGCTGATTGTTTATTGCACAATGATTTTTTACATCGATTTGTTCTGTGACGTGTTAGATTATAGTAACATTAGTAAAGCAAAATTTTTTCACTTCTTATACTCTTTTTTAAACTTATTCAAATATATTCAAATCATTCTGTAATCGCATTTTAATGCTATATTTACTTTTGCTCTTTCCTCAAATGTTTTAATTTTCCATCATTTTTTATCATTACTAAAAAATTGGACGTGATAGATCAAACATCTACAAATTGAGATTCAGCGATTAAAAATTTATAAGAAATCTACTCTGATTTGAGTTGTTCATCAAAAAAATTTTTTTGTGATCCTGTATTACGCAACGTAAATCGATCGTATTATCTGTACTTGCCAATTTGTTTATTTTTTACATAACTTATGTAGTTTATGTTAAAGTAATGGAAAACATATTTAAATATTTATATAGATATCGTTATTAGATACGTTATTAGATATCAAAATTTAGTCTGGTTCATACATTTGGCGCTCCTTTATTTAATTGATTTATTCACAGGTTTCATTCAAGAATTTAAACCTAAGGTAATATTGTTTGCAATAAGTTCTTTTCAATGTTTTAAATTTTAAGATGTTTTAGCATTATTATTATTAAATTGACGATCAATTTAATACATGATATTAATATTTCCATCAGCTTTAATTAAGAATTGCGTTTTTAAAACGGCTATGTCGGCGCGTCTTTTGAAGAATTTGGAAAAATTGGAAAAATTTAAATGTTCATAGAAATATTATTAGTCATTAAAATCTATAACTTTACTCTTACTAGGCGTTTTACTTAATTGATTTATTCATCTAGGCGATCTGATTTAACTTATTATTGTATACCCAGAGTTATAGTCTAGTGAAGCTTCGCGTACATTACGTAGATTTTGTAGACGTGCGGAGATCATCTGGACTTAATTTCAAAGTGCTCTATTCGTGGTGCACTTCTGACCCAGCTGAGTCTTTAGCTTTAGAGTAGACGCAATCGACCGCCTCCGTTCGGACACGCATTGTCCCCCTCCAGCTTCCGTTCACATCGCGTTCTCTCGCGGACTTGCCGGCGAAGACTGTCCAAAATTTATGGCGCATAAACTCATCCGTTGCCGCGTGCTTTTATGACGAGCGCGCACTGTAGCTCGTGTCAGACCCAGAATGAGTTTTGCGTATCCGCGTGAAAAGCTTGCGCTTGTCTCCCGCTCGATCCCTCCCTGCCTCTCTTCTCCTGGTCGGCTGCGTCGTTCGCAGCCGCGCTTTTCCCGCCCTATTTAATAAAGAGTGATTTACACGCGTTTCCATGCACTGGCCGCTTTCATCGTGACTTAAAAGCGGTCTCTCGCGGTTTGCGTCGCGATTCAATGGCGTCCGATAAAGTTTGGCTTTTGTACATACACATTCGACTTCCACTCTCCTCTTTCCGCGCTGCTTCTTCAAAAAGAATAATTTATGATGTTGGGAACTGAATAGATAAACGGTGTTCACGTGTATTTCAGAATATTTCAGATTTAATCAATATCAGTTTAATCACGTCGACGCCACGTACTCAACTAACGGTAAGAAAGATAATACTTTTAATATCGATAGCAATGAAGTATTTAAACTTATTAGAAAAGAATTTCTGAGCTCTCTGTAAACGTGATATAACTAATTAGTTTCAACTATAATATATTTTAATTTATATTTTAATTCGTATAATAATTACTTAGAAATGAAGATTTACGACAAATAAATGATCAATGTTTAATGTTTTTAAAAAAGATATTAATTTATCCATAAAATTTTAATGAAATTAGCTTGTAACTTCTTGAAATACATTTCGAAATTAACGCGGGTCTCATTTACATACATTCCGTTAAATTCATAATTCTGTTGCTTTTTTAAAGCAGAGAATATATTTTACGGATGAAAATGGAGTACAATAAATCACAAGCCATAATAACTAAATGTTTGATTTTTTTTGCGAGTGATATGATTTGAAGTGCTAGATCTAGATTCTACTTTAGTTTTTCTATTTATTATGGCTGTTATAAATGGCTGAATGTTTGAATGTGCTTCACTTTTTTTTTTATAGATGCACGAGGATGTATCTATACGTCAGCTACTTTGTAAATTTTTCAAGAACCCTTTCCCATGCAGCGACAACTGTGACGACACATGTATGTGTGTGTGTATGTCGAAATGTTTACGGTTTTACAACTTTTTTTTGCGCAACGTCAATTCGGCTCGGTATATGTTTGCGCTCGTATCGCAGCTATGTACGATCGCGTTTAAAATTTAATGCAATAAAGCCGCGAGAGATGTCGGCGGTCGAAGGTATTTCTGTTGCTCCTTTTCAAACGCCTACACTGCATAGTTACGGCGTTTACTCGGCCGAAACATTTACGGTTTTACAACT
>NW_011627187.1:190207-251387 GCF_000204515.1 Acromyrmex echinatior
CGGTTTTACAACTTTCCCGACGACGCGATGTGCGACGTCAATGTAACGGTCTTCGTGTCAGGGATATACACGGCGGCGCTTAAAAATTAATGCAATAAAGCTGCACGAAATACCCCGCGCGAGCGCGTGATACCGGTAGGTATTTTTATTAAGGCCCACGGCGTGCGGAAAGCTCGTCTACCGAGCTTTTCGTTCGCAGCCACGCTTCCCGCTGTACTTAATAAAGAGTGATTTACATGCGTTTCTCGCCGCGTTGTAGTGAATCCCATCTCTTGCATCCACCGTGAAAAGCTCGCGGCGTAATCAGAAATTTAACGTCGCCGCGTCGCGCGTCGTGTCGGCAATGCGAACGACGCTTCTATTTCGTGGCTATATCAATTTACCAATGCACATATATCGATATGTTGCAGTTATTGTTCCCCCTCCCTCTCACAAAAAAAAAAGAACTCGCAAGCGTACTTATTGCGACTAAAGTAGTAATTGAATAAGACTGTATTTAAGAAAATAAATTTGAACATTTAATAGGTAACAATATCTCGAGCACACTCTTTATTTGTGAATAATAAAATTATTTAAAAGATTTGTTTTATTTTATAAAAATTGTTTGATTTATTAATTTGTAAATTATCACTTTTATTTATTCATTTATTTAATCTAATGATGAAGTGCATCATTAGCGTTTATGTTAGTCTTTTTGTTAGATAAACTAAAATGTTAAAATGAAGGCATCACAACGACTGTTCATTAACGTTGTTTCCGTATAATTAAGCAGGAAAACAAAACATCGTGTCAGTTGTAATCTATTGATAGAATGTATAAACGTACTAATTTACTAATTCAATGTGCCTTTAAAAACAATGCAAGACAGCGAATTTCTAAAATTTTTCAATTTTCTCGATAACTAAAGTTTTAATTTTGAGTATTTAGAGTTGAATTGTTTTGTAAATTTATTATCAGATCGTCTTATTAAATTTTAATGTCAAGTGTATGTTGAAAATTTAAAGAATTTAAAAATCTATTAAAGAATCTAATTTCCTAAAATAAATTAAAAAGATCCGTATTGTAAAATATTTGAAAATTTTGAAATGTCTAAACATAATTTATAATTTAAGATTTTAATAATATTTGAAAATACTTATAGAGATGTAACAATTCAGAAAAGCATTAATTTGAACCATTCTTTTTGCATCATTCTTTTTCGAGACACCCGATATACACAGAGCTCTCTATACTCCTTGTGACCCGGCTTTGCAACGGCGTTAACATATATGCTCGCGCGGCATCGGCTTACAACCTACGATGTTATTCTAAGCAATACGCGCGGGAAACGGGCATTAGTCATTTTCTGCGCTGACAGCCGCTTTAAAGCGGTTTCTACCAATGCCGTTATTTTCACGTTCGCTTCGCACTTTTCCACATCTCCCGCCGAGCGGTCCCGACGCTCCAGATGCTTCCTGTTCCGGTCTTTCCACGAGGCGAACGGAAATCCCTTCTCGCGCTGAAACACGGAGATTATCTGTCCTGTTGTTTTCACTTTACTCCCTCCTCTCTCACACTCTCTTCCTCGCCATCTCGCCCTCAACTCCCGGTGAACGTCTGCGTTTCTCCACCGCGGAAAAGGTAAAAGGTACTCGTACGCCAATCCTTCAGACTTACCGGACGTGTTGTTTCTCCGCGTAAGAAGTGCATCATAGCGGAAGAAGGTAACTTGGCAATTGCAACTCTCGTGCTTCTACGTTTCGCTATATTAATCCGAGAATACTATCAGAAACATATTTTTATTAAACCTCGATAAGTCAATTTTGTGCATTAGTGACGTATTAACAGTATAAACACAACACATTTTTTACGCTAAGAAAAAAATTTAGTATCTCCGATAAAACTGTTAGTTGAGACATTTTTAACAGTGAATCTCTTGTTTATATAACAAAAATTTAGTTCTTTTTACTTAATATCATATTAACTTTTTAAATAAAAACAATATTTGCTTATATCAATTAAGCGGTTCGTTTAGTATAAATAAATTAGTATTCTTGTTTGGTTAATTTTAAGGTTTATAGAATAAAAATGATATAACCTTATAGTGTTAAGAAAAATATTCTGTTTTATGAATCAAAAGTTTACTGTCACAGCAAAATGTTTGGTTAAAAAATAACCAACCATTTTGTACCAATCAAAATGGTTGGTTGTATCAACTAAATTTTTTTATTTGATATAAACAAATATTTTTGTTATTTAAAGCTGAAAAAAATGAGTAGAAGCAACTAAGCTTTTTGTTATACGAATGGAACATCTGTTTGCTGTTAAAAAATGTTAGCTTTGCTGAAAACACTAAGATAATTCAAGAGAAGATGTCACAAGGAGGAAGATGTCATTTTGTTTATAATTTTTTAATAAAACATGTGTTGGTTATACTGACTGTGCAGAAGCGTGTGGTAAACAATTGCGCAGTTATCGATAGAGATGAATATATTCATGCCAAAAATTGGTAAAGATTATACGAAATATGAAAAGGTATGTCGTGAAATATGCTATTTGGTATGCTAATAGCTAATAGTCTGTATTTCGATGCTTACTGTAAAACCGGATAAATGATATACGGTTTTAATCAATGTTCCCTGAAGGTCATGTGGCTGACATAGATTATAATTTGTAATGTTCTTATATATGTAAAAGTTGCAATTGCATATGCCTCTTACATTTGGGTATAAGATGATAGTAAATGCAAAACACAATTTTTCCTGCTTAAAACCGCCATTAAAAACGATTTTATGAATTAAAATTTTGGATGCTTTATATAATTCAAAATATTTTAAATTAATGAAATGCTGTTTATATGAACGAATAAAAGTATGTCCAACTTACTTCCTAAATTACTCTCTTTCATTTCGTCAATTTATATTTTATTATACCCTTATGTTCTTATAGCTTAAATTCTTGATTATGGACTATAAATAAGTAAAATATGCAAGTTTATATGGCATCACATTATTTAATTGTTTGTGACATCTTTTCCCATAGGAGATGGCATCTTATATATAGGGGGAAGATGCCACTTTTGCAGGGTATCAATTTTTTTTAATAATACGAAACATCAAAAGTTTAATTCATTAATTTGTATAAATAAAAGAATGAATGTTAGAATATAAATAATATTTTTTCGTTCGTTAATTCAATAACATTAAGAAGTTATTCAAGAATAAAGGCTTAAGTATGCGTCTTCTCTCCAATAACCTTAAATTTTTTTCTATGTAATATAGCATCGCATAATATATATAGTATCTCTTAGCAATAATAAATGTATGTAATATAATTTTAATGGCGAATAAATTTAGTCAAATACAAAATAATAAAAAATTTTATTAAGAGCCGGACAGAATCGACATTAATATTTATTATTGAGGATCGATATTAATGTTTATTATCTTATATAAGTATTGCAGATGTTTGATCATATTTTTTTTGGATCTTCTTCAGTGCAAAATTGGTGGATTTTTAAAAATTTTAAAAGAAATTATCAGAAAAAAAGCACGAATTAAAGACATATGAAAGTACACAAAGATTGTTTACAGAAAGTGGAAAAGTAAAATCATTAAAAATTACAAGAAGTCATAAAATATAAATATTAACGAATGATGTAATAAATGAAAAAATATTAGTAGAAGTAGTATTATACATATTAAAAATAATTTGGATCTATCGGTATTTTACGTATACTATAATATCAGCAGTAGGCAATAATGGTATTTAATTTATGTATGTATAATCATAGATAAATGGAAACCAAGGTTTTCTAAGGATGATCCGTCGAGCGGATAATTTCCTACCTCAACTCGCTCGTCAATGCTTTCAAGATATTGCGCCGTGGTTCTCCGTGACCGCGATGTTTTCGGCTACTTTTAATCCCGGATTTATATTAGTCTCTCTCTCTCTCTCTGTCTCTCTCTCTCTCTCTCTCTCTCTCTCTCTCTCTCTCTCGCTGCTGTCTTGTCTTACTCCTCTTAGTGATGCCTTTCATGATTCTAAAGCTGCTCATAACCCCGACCTATAATCCATCGTAATCCTTAAGACAACTTAAAGCAACTTTTCAGCTTTTCTCTCGAGCGTTTCGACTTTTGCAAAAAATATAAACGATTGAAAGATCAGGATATTTGCAAACAAATTTTCGATTCTTATTTATTAGTGGATAATTGATATCTCAACATAGATTAGAAATAAATTTTAATTTCAATAGGATTTAAAGGCCCCACATTAATTATATGGAAAAAGTGAAGCTTCAGAAAAAATGATCGAAAATATGATATTTTGTTTATGAGATGTTTTTTAAAAGTTTTTATAGACACAACTGTAAAAAATAGATTTTGTGGCAACACTATTTTAAATTTGCTATTTTGAATCTAATCGAATTGGAAAGTACTTTTATTATCTATTAAACTTAACTAAACTATTCATTTTTTGATAATTATATCTTAATTTTTCGTACTTTTATCTTCTTTTATAATATAAATTATACATTTTATATATGAAATGCGGTATTTTTACGCATCGAGAAATAAGAATTAATGTAAAAGAACATATAGTTGTTTTTTGAAAAAGGTGTAGTTGCATATTGCAAATTGTATCATTTTTTTTTAAAATAACTATGTGTTCTTTACAATAATTGCTTTATTTCATTATTCTGTTTGCATAAAGCATTAAGGTCAATTTAAAAAACTTTTTAATTATTCTTAATGTCTAATTTCCCCTGAAAAAATATTTGATTAAATATTTATAATTATTTGAACTTTCTTTAAGATTTTTCTGAAACTCTTATCTCTACTATTCCCACGATTAAGTGCAAAAACTGCGGATTATATATTTTTTAATTTCATTACAGTCGCAAATGTGAGAAGAAAAAATTTAGACGACAGTAAGTTATACATATATACAGAAAATCTTCTTGATCATGATTCACTCTTCTGTCCTTCTCTCGACTAAAGTTCTCGCTAAAAGCTTCTTCATCGGCTTGTTTAAGCGTAAGGGCGCGAATACGCCGGCCAATGAAAGCGCCTCTCTCTTACCTTTCGCCCGCATTGCAGCGTAGCCAAGGGACGATTTACGAATCGTCGTCGATGCGGGGTTCCCCTCCCTCTCTCTGCCATCATCCCTTCCATCCCCCCTTTCCCCGAGCCCTCTCGCCGCCCTTCTGCTATCCGTGGCCCTGGATCGATCTGCTGCACCAGGGAGAGAATTTAGGGACGCTTCGTTAAACTGCGCTGCAAAAAAGTTCACCCACCGATTGGGCCGCCAGCTCTGAAGCCTCCTCGAGGGGAAAGAGGAATAGACGATGGTGGCGTGGGGATTCTTTTCTCCTTCTACCCCTTTTTCCTCGTTTTGAAGATGGATCCCCTCACCCCTTCGGTTTTTCCTTTACCCCGGATGGATTCCGCTTGACGATGGCTTTTGGATAGCCGCCCAATCGCTGCCACATATTCCTATCGGTCTCCAGTTTCCACTTTCCATCGTCTTCCTCCCTTCTATTTTCATTCACTTGTTACTACTCGTTTCTTGAGTTGTATAATGAAATAACCTTGTAACTATGTAACGCTCATAATTTTAATTCTATCTTTCATAAGCACTACTAGAATGCAGAAAGCAAATTATTCTTTTGATTTAAATTGATAAATAATAATTTTTGCAGTGTTCTTGAAATCTAAATACCTATCTTTTATCGTGACTAGTTTATTTATTTCAAACAGTATGTAGAAAAATTTTACAATCATTGACAACAAATAAATTTTTCTATAAGATTTTATTTTATAAAGTTTATATTTTAATCCATCACTCCTTATTCTCGCTGCATTGTTTATATTGCACATGTCGGAAGGTTTTCACAGCTGTAGAATTACATATAGATTTTAAAAATGAAGAATGGCATAAGAAATCATAGAAACAATAGCGCTCTTTTGGAAATTGCGCATCAACAATCCACCTCGCACCATTACGTGCAACGTAGACGTGTTACCGGATTGTACGTTCGAATGAGTGAAAAACGTAAATACTCTTAACGTTATTACCTTTATTAAATTGCATTGTACGCTTTTTCGAGATGCACTCGCCGTCAGCGCGCGGAATCTTTTGGCGTGCTTTATGACCAAAATGGAGGCGTAGTTGGATCTGATCCAGCCAGGATCCACCCCCAGATGTTGGCGTTGCCGACGTGTAAACTCGCTCTTCTTCGCTTTGGGATGTTTCTGCGAGATTTTTAGGATGTTCTGTGAGTTCGACTTTTATTGTCTTGCTGTACGAAGTTAAGTTAAGAAAACAAAATCGTTATTATCTCGAGAATGCGAAAATGGCATGTTATACAAGATGTTTCATTTTAATCGTTCCACTAGAATATCTTAATGAGGAGACGTGGGATTAAAAATAATTTTAGACAAATGTTATGTGATTTCGAGGGGGACAAGTATACCTTGATGACATCAAGATCAGAGTAAAATTACTTTGAATTTTTTTAATGGAACCTTCTATTTATTATTGCATATTTTCGTAGCTTACATCGAGAGAGCTTTTCAAAATACTATATTAAAATATTTTTTCATTAAGTTTTGAGTTATAATAAGGCTTGAAAATTACAGTACCGCCGAGAAGTAAGAGAGAGAGAGAGAGAGAGAGAGAGAGAAAGTATTACTCAAAGTGTCCGATCAACGGTTAAAACTTTTTGAATGTTGTTCAGAATCATGACCTGGATAATATTTATCAAAGCTATTGATCAAAGTTGTACCTCTTTCTTTCATTTTTATGTAAAAATGAATTTTTAGTTCAAAATCGTCGATCAGACACGTTAATACTAATAGCGGTATTGTAACTTTCAAGCCATATAATTCGAAAGTATTTAAAAATATTTTATTATAGTGTTTTGAAAAGCTATTTTGAAAAAGGAGGGTTCTATTAAAAAAATTCAAAGTGACCTTGTTTTATTCTTATCAACTTAAATTACTTAAAGTCAAAGCTATGGTACCATCTTATGTCTTCCTCGAAGCCACATAACTTTTGTTTTCTGAAACTTTTATTAATTCCACGTCCCCTTCTCGAAATATTCTAATGAGATGATTAAAATGAAATACTCTATATAGTTATGTGATGGATGACAATCTAATCAAACGAATCATAAAATAGAATGATATTTTGTATTTCTAATTATATTCCATCAAAGCTATGAAGAGGGGGAGGATTCTAGGTTTTTGAATAAATCGTTATACTAAGAAAGTCAGGATTACAAACTAAGGAATATCTTGCGAAAAAGTCGAGAGGACGAATCGAGAAATATCTTAAGAGGGAAGAGATTTTCCATCAATTTTCCTTTACTCTTTAAATAAATGAATCAACATAAAAGCGAAGAAAGATATTTCCTTAATGTGTCATCATTTCGTCACTGCATGAATAACTTTTTTACTACTTAAATAATTATCTATTATAACTTTGATAAATTCTGTTGTTTATTCTTATTCGATACAGAAAATTTTTGATAAAGCAATAAATTTGCTCTTTTCCTATTTATCTCGTTAAAAGCATCCGTTTCATTAATCGATATAATAAGCGACAGCGAATTAGTAACACACGTATGTAACGCGTTCGGGGGGAGGGAACGGTAATAAATCTAATAAAGCATTCCCCGCTAATCAGGAAATAACACTCTAATTAAGACGAACGATCCAGCCGGTGCTGTCGACCCGGGCTGTGCAACCGGTCGGGGCCGAGGCCGGGGAAAACATTTTCTAGCGAGTGAAAATTTCCTCGTAGCCTTTACGAACGTTGTGTAGCGTTGAAAATAATTAACATGGCGTGTCAGAGTGTTGTAAATAATTAATATTGCACAGCTCATTTACAAACAACCATTCAATCCTCGACATGCGACATGCAATTGACGCATTCGTGCGTATTATATTTATTATGTGTACATACACATATATATAATTATATATTATTGTGCGTAAAAAATTTATTTAATCTGATTTATTTGTTAACTATGTATATATTTGATATTTCTCATTTTTGAACGAATCTTGTCCATTTATATTTTTCATACAATTATTCTACAATTATTAGGGTAACTCCAGCAAATACGCCGCGCTGGGATTTACACCGCAGAAGTCAGAAAAAATAAAAGGAAAAAATAAAAGGATTAATTTTCCCGCAACTACTCTGTGATATGTCTTTATATTAGTATTGTGTTACGACTTCAGCTTCTTACTGTTAATATTAATGAAATTATTGTGAGTTGAATCGATTTAGTCACGTTGGTAATAAGCAACGTCATCATAAATTATAATCTACATAAAATGATTACTGTAGAGTGTAAAAGACTTAGTGGTTATTTCGTGATACATACGTGTAGTGGAATAATAAAGCGTGTTGTATAGCAAAACATAAGTGCTTTGCTTTCGTATTCTTTGTTTAGTTTGTTGTCTTGTATATCCTACCTGTTTGGGAATATTGCAAAAGTTTATATATTCGCAAATCTATCATAAGTAATTCACAAGCATTAAATTTATTCAAAATATATTCTGAAATCTAGTAAGTTTAAATATTTCCAATTAAGACAAATTATTAAATTAAAACAAATTCGATGTGTTTATTATTTAAAGTCGTTTCTTTGATAAAATTTTATAATTTTCTTACAAAAAAAAAATAAATAAATTCTTGTTTTGAGTATATAATGAATTTTTATAAAATTTGTAATATAAGTATTAGGGATGCAACGAATAATGATTTGTCGGATAACCGGATATCGGATTTTATTTGGTAAAACCGGATAACCAGACTTTATCTAATAAAATTGGATAAGGCGGATAATCGAGTTTTATTCGGAAATTGCACAAAGAGATCGAAAGATTGAAAATCTAATTGTTTTTTTTACTAGAAAAAGAACAATTTTTTATGTAAACCATTATAAGCTATAAAGATTTAATATACATATGCAAAAGAAACAGATTATTCGATTATTGCCAGATAATATAGAAACGCTCATATTTCTTATGTAAAATATAAAATATTTAAAATACTTAAAAAATAATATAACAAAAATATAATACACAAATAAAGAATAAAGGCATAAAAAATTATTTCAATTTAATTTATAAATTTTATTACATTATATATGTTAATTAATATTTAAATGTTAATGAAAGAATATGTAGTTTATCAGATTAAATTAATCAGATATATGTACATATAATAAATATTTTGAAAATTTACATTTTAAATAAGTATAATTATTAATTTCTATCAAATTTTGTGGAAAATGATTTTTTCATATTCCGATGGGATAGTTAATCATTCTGCTGGATTGTAAAAAATTGGCTGGACACTAAATATTCGTTGCATCTCTAATAAGTATATCTTAAGAATATTATATTATCAAGAGATAGTCTTTTTTAAAAATAATTGTAATAAAAAAAAATGAATTGAATTACTTTTTTTAGTAATAGAATGATATTTTTCTGTGTGAACGGCTTTTCATCGCTGGTTTTTATTGTTGGTTAGCGATTGAATTATTAGATAGTATTATAATGTTATGTATTTTTCTTTCCGTGATAGCGTATTGTATATGTGCTCGGAATATTCACGATTCTACGGATATGGAAAGCTCAGCTAGCGGTTAATTAGGACTGGGAAATTAGATTTTACGTTTCGTTATTTTGCACCCTACTGACGGCTGAACGGGGCGAGCGCGAGGGCGGAACGCATGTGAATTCGCCAGATGATCGCCATTGATACCGAATAATAAGCTCGCTTAAAACTGTCTGACGCAGTGATAACTCGCGCCGAAAATGGCGTCCTAGATTCCCGTTTCTATATTGGTTGCTCTTCATTCAGTTCTTTCTCTTTTTCTTCATATTCGGATATTTGCATCTGAAATTATGATTTTTAATATTTCTATTTCTTTCTCTTTCTCTATGTATTTATAAAATAAAATGAATTTATTCTATAAAAGATGGAAGATCACAATATTTAATAAAAAATATTGCATCATATTATTAATCAAATTATAGAATTTTATTTCTTCCTTTAAACTTGATTACGTAAAATAACTTTATATTTTATAATTTTTATTGATTATTTTACTACGATATGGGTTTATTATTATACTTTGGTACTATTTTAATTAAACGTATAATTTTTTCACAAAATGTAATTATGAATAGTTAAATTGGCACACACTAGTTAAAAGTTACAGTAAAAATATTTTAAATTCTTTATCAAAATAATATAAGTCCGACAACCATATCGGCACGCAATTATCATTTCTGAAATTAATTCATATAGATGAATATATATAATAGTTCAACATCTTAACATTCAGACCGTAGTGGCGCTTCTTATGTAAAGTAATGTATTCAAAATAATATAATTTTTCTAAGGATAGTAATTATATTATTTTGAGGCATATGTACATAGATATTTCACGTCCAAAAATATATTATTGCATTATCTATTTTCCATTATTTCTATTCTGCATGCTTATATATGTGTGTTTTGCATGGGATTTAGTTTCGAACTGTATAATAAATCTGAGCTAATCTAATCTCCCTGGCGTAGGTACAACAACTACGATGATACAAGACGTGATTGTGCATATTTAACTCGCCGTTTCTAACATTGAAACGCCACCGTTACGCATCCGGACTTGTTAGTGTATATTTTAAAGCTTACACGCGTATCAATAATGCTACACGACTGAAAAGGTTTCATCCCAAGGTATCATAAAATTTGCTCCCTCTCTCTCTTTCTCTCTTTCTCTTTCTTTCTCCACCACCATTGACTTCTCGCCTCTTTCTCATTTTTCTTACGATATTTCACCTCGCGTCCCTTTTCCTCCCCAACCCTGCACCCTCCGAAGTGCATAGCCTTCATATGCTGCAACGTACGTTTTCTCGCGCGTTACCCAGATTGGCGCATCACATTCTCTACCTCCCACGTTCTGCCACCCATCCTTGCCTACCCACCGTCGACTGCATTTTTCATTTCGCTCCCGGTTCATGACGTTATTACCCTTTACTCCCATACTTTTGATACGACTTTATACATCAAGCTGTAGCAATCCTATTACCACGTGAACGCGACGGAGCGGATAATCGCGCGCGTTCGCTTGGTCCCTCGCAGAATGTCCCAGAACGAACGTTTTAATCCTGATAATTGGATCCGCTCCAATTTTTTTTTTTTTATGCCGATTCATGCGCGGTCTCCTCGTCTCTGTACTCGCGTGCGTGTCTTATAGGTCTCTCTTTTCCCGCTGCATTTATTGCATACTCGCGCGGGTGCAATTACGGAAGTTACGCGATGAGGGATTATTGTGCTTGTTTGTATCCGGATCACGGCCGTTCCCGCTGTGGAAAATCGCTACGTGTAAAGTTTCGCACCGCCATTCAGCATTAAAATTGCTTTATGCCGTGCACGAGTTCATTTTGGATCAGAACTTATTCTGGCAAGACCGTATCTCTTTTTCCCTGATTTTTTAACGTCATTGAATTAATGAGTACGTATATACAATCATCTAATTATTTTTGTTCTATTTGGCAAAGCAATTCACACTTTCTTTCTATTATTTTTTTGTTCGTTTTGTACGTCTACTTTTACCAACTTCTGTAAAATTTATTTCTGACGTATGACCTTTTTGAAGCGACTGATTTATTGGTAGATTCTCCATTGTTACATATAGCAGGATACTTCCATTTTTACCGCAGTGGGCGGTGCTTTAGAGCACTAGATATTTAACTTTTATCATACATATATATGTATCGCAGAGAGAGAGAGCGAGAGAGAGAGAGAGAGAGAGAGAGAGATATGGATGAAAAAGATGAGAGAAGGGGAACGATTAAAAGTACTTATCAACATTATTTCACATAAGTACGCTTTTATTCATTAAAAACAGCTTTTCAGATATTCGCTAAAATTAGTGTGTACCGTAAATTTTACGTCATCACGCAGATACGTCCCCCCCTTTTTTTTCTCTCGACAGATCAGCAGATTCGATTAATCCCTTGTGATTCTTTTCGTGGGTTCCCTTCGGGATGGGGAAAACGCGGTGAGAAAACGCCATCGCGTAACCCAGGCCATTCGTTCTCGTGCGAATTTATGGTTTCGCACGGTGACGGCGTCGAGTCGGCTAACGAACCGACCTGCCGCGGTTTAATTTAAAACCACCGGCGAGTGGGTCTCTTCCGGTCGATTAGGAGCTGGACAAGTCTTTCCTGAAGGAGGGCTGGCGTTCTATCTCTCTTTCTCTCGCTCTCTCTTTCTACTCTTCCGTTTCTCCTTTTTCCTCCTTCACCTTTCCCCTTTCCTCTCTCGCTTGTTTTGCCGCCCACGGTGTTTCTGCTCCGCGGTGTTATCCGGTCGCGTTTATTTACTGATACTGCGTTCTCGAGCTAGCCACACGATTGTGTACATAAATCCAGTTAGCCCTTTGCACTCGTCCTTCTTCTCCTGTCCCGTTATCACTCTCCTTCGTTTTCACTCTCTCTTCCGTTTGCTGCGATTTTCTCGCGCGAGCTTCCGACTTTTCACTGAAGCTGTCATGTTATTTTTTTTTTTTACAAGAGAACTGTAAATGGCAGTTGAAATCATTTGAGAGAATTGACGATTATTTCGAAAAATAGTTTGTGTAGTAGACGTTTATGACGTAATATTGCAGTCATATATATGTCTAATTTAACATTTACATAAATTGGTATTATATTCGTCTAAATTAATGCAAAAAGATATTGTTTTTCAATTAAGTTTGTATACACAGAAAAAGACTTCTTTACATTTGATATTTATTTGACTTACATTTATTTTACTTAAAATGTAATTTTAAATGATATATTATTTTATTAAATATAAATTTTTTAGTTTTGTTACGCTAAATTATATCATTTGGCAGAACAAATATTAGTTTGTGGAAGGTATGATTATTCTATGTGAATTTATATATTACGTATGTAGTTCTTTGAAACGTGCGCCGAAATAATTTTTCGGTCTTGAAACGATAACTAAACTCTCTACTAAATTTTAAAATCATATAAGCATTTAAAATTCAGCTAGACCATTTAAGGCATTAATTTTTATAGTTTTGTGTTTATCACATATACGGTCCTATAATATATTATATCAATCATTAATAGAATTCATAACTGTTCGCATATCAGTGTTATCTATTAATAATGTATATTTATTATAATAAAACATGTTTTTAATAATAAATATTTGAAGCCTATTAGTGTTATCAATTTTGAAAGATTTTAAGACATACCTTTAAAAATTTATAAAAAAATGAAAAGAAGGAATAATTGTAAAAACTCCAGAATAATGCACAGTTTATGGAAAACTACATAATTCTAAAATTCTATATCTACTACAATTCTAAATAATGTAAAAGAAATATAACTAAATTAAAATAATTTGTGCATTTAAAATTTTGTCAAATTATTATAATATTCAAATTATTATAATATTATTGACTAATACAGTGGAACCTCGATAACTCGAGTCTCCATAGCTCAGAAACTTCTGTTAGACGAAAATTTTGTTTATTCCCTTTCATTCCGTTGTGGAAAATCTCTATAAATCGAAATAAAACTTATCTTTACTCAAATTATTTGTCAGATATTTAGATACTCACTAGTAAATTATAAAATTGTAATATTTGACAATGCGATTGTAATTATTTATTAATTCGACCAATTCCCAAAACAATTTATTACATGTATGTAATAAATAATTCACTGTCAAAAATTGAATTTTTTTTCCTTTAAAAATAATTATAATCGAAAACTTATTAATTCTCGTACAAAGCCTCCGTAAGTCGAATTTTCATATATTAATTCTCTTTTACTACAAAAATTTGATAAGTTTGAAACCTCTATGTCTGGAAGATTTAACTCTTGCCTTGAGATTCAAGTTATCGAGACTCGACTGTATTATATTTATAATTTAATTTTACTCTTGCAAAAAGATAGTTTATATTACTAGTTCAGTGAGTCACAATGAACTTTTAAGCTGTTAAATTATTAAATGTCCTGTCTCTCCAATTTATTATAACTATCTTAAGTACACATTAGCGGCAGTGCATTGTAGTTTATAATTTTAACTTATATTAGTAAACTTATAATACAGTATTGCAGCTCCAGATATATGCAGGATGCTACAAGTATCGACACAGCTATTAAACTGTTAAATGTATCTCTTCAATTTGTTATAATCATTTTAAGTACAATGTAGCATAGTACATTGTAGCTTATAATTTTAACTTATATTAATAGTTACAGTACTGCAGATGTATGCAGGATGCTATAAGTACCAATACAGTTAAGTAATCTTATAGGAAATAATTATTCAAACGTAATATTCGATTATAAGGAAATATATTTGTTTATTATATTTCGCTCGTCGAAATCAAATCAATTTATAATACTAATAATTGCATCGATTTTCACATTTTTGTTGTTATTATTTATTAGTTTAGAGAGATTGAACGAAATTGTGATTAAATTGTTGGATCTTCCACTACCCAACAAACCCGTAATGACATTCGGGTAATTCCAATCCGCAAGATGTTGAAGACAAATTCCAAGTAACAGCTTTTCTGACTAGTATCAGACTATCAGATCTCTTCCTATCACCACCAGATGAGATCCGAAATAACAGTTTTCGATATATTCTTATAACTAAGTTACAATGAATGTAAGTACTATCGAGAAGTAATACACTCATATTCTTAATTTTTTTTTCCGAAAATCGGTGTGTTGTTAAACTTAAATATTGAATTCTTACATCATCATTAATCGCAAAATGTTTTAAAGCTCTAAAGAAAGAAAAAAGCCTAGATATAAATATAAATTCTAAATATATGTGTATAATATATACATAACTTTTGTAATTATTACTTTCTAAAATAATATATAGTATAACATGATAGCCCTCAAGTGGCTGATAGCCTAATTAAAATGCTTAGATTATGTGTGTAGCTACGGATCTTATATCTACTTAATCATATTTACGTTTGCATCACAGGAAACCATTTGGAGAGATAATCACGTGTATTTTTATGGTGCACACACAATCTAATCGTGAATTATGCTTTTAGATGAACAATAGCGTGTAGAAAAGAAGCAGGAACTGAATCATTTGAACGCGGCACAGGCGAAAGAGGTAGGGAAGTCTCGAAGATGGTTAGAAAGTATCCGAGATATTGAAGGTAGTTTTATGAAATTTTTTTTGATATCTGTAATTAAAATTATAAAAAAGTTTTAATATATGATTACTTTAAATATATGATATCGCTACTAGTAACTGGCGTTTTGGCTAAATGCTTCTTTTTTGAATATAGTTTATAATTATTAAGCCATTATTTACTTTTATATTGTAAAACTATTATTTCCATATACAATTCCGTTTCATTTAATCGTTTATTCTAAACTTTGTGTTAGTTTCAGAAATTTTTATTTTTTCAACTCCAACCTCTTTATGACTATTAAGATAGCTCTCAATCCTTGATTCTAAATTCTAAAGAGCCTTGAAGATGATTTCGTATTTACATGAAACTTTAGATTACGATTTTTTATTTTAATTTTTATTCTCGATTTTGTATTTAGGTATATACTAATTCGTAGATTCAATATTAATTTCGAATTCCACTAAAAGAAGAGAAAACGTATTTTCCTAGTTAAAATATATATTAAATATATAAAGAATATACAGACCGATATATTTTTGTGATTAACTTATCTCCTAACTTTATTCTACTATTGTTCTGTAAAGATGTATCAAGATAAAATTCATATTTTATTCATATTTTCTATATTTGTTTGCAAGTATTTTGTTACGTTTTCTAAATATAATAAATAAATAAAGCTAAAAATATATTAACCTTCGTTGTTACCACTGGTCAAATTGACTCATAATTCGAATTTCTATATAATTTTTCATAACTTTTCCTAGCTCATAACCAAGCCTTGTCAATCAGAAGTTTGAAGTCTTCTCTGTCGAGACAGACTATTTAAAAAACGCATCAGTACACGTGTGGCAGTTTTTTAAAGAGAAAATAATATCTTCTTGTATGTGTAAAAAAAAACTTTTTTGAGATGCGCATTAGTACATACCTATTTTTATGAAAAAATATTTTAATATTACATTTTAGGTGTGTCACCATAAAATAAACAAAGTTAAAAAATAAAGAAATTCTCTGATTTATTGCTTGAATTATTGCTTATTGGATAGTTGTACCGAGTTATATCTAGTATGTCCAGAAAAAGGTTTCTTAGATTCAGAATAAATTTTATTTAATTTCGAAAAGTAATGCTAAAAATAAAAGAAATAATGTTCAAATCAAAGGAATTTTTCCTTTAATCGTATAGCAAAGAAATCTTTCTCTGGATGAACTGAACAGCAAAACTGTTCAGAATATCAATCAAGATCTAACACTTTTCTCGCAATTACTGCACAGTAAAGAGGTACAAAATCTGAATTAGTTACTGAGCAGTAGAAACAAGAAGACAATAAATAGATAAAAAAAACCTATGTAAAATAAATTACATACTGCACGAGTAATGCTCCTTGCACAATGCGAGCTAGGGATAAAGTTGTCGAAATCGTATTTTTCACATGAAGGCTTATAACTCAGAAATTATGAGGAATATTTTGAAGTTTTTCATAGCATAATAAACTGCACTATTTTCCTTTTCTTATATAATTTTTTCATAATCTTTTATTATAATGTTTTAAATGATGATTTTTTTCAATAAGATGCGATTTTAGCAACGAGGAAATCCACTGCTTAAATTGTGCCATACTGATATTTGTCATTTAAAACATTATAATAATGCAAAAAAAAAATGTAAAAAATTACATAAGAAAAGGAAAAAATTTTATTATGCTATTTTATTATGCTGTTAAAGCTTAAGAATATATATTTCATTATTTCTGAAAAATACGTAATTTTCTGGAAGTAATTGAAGGAGTTTTTATGTGAAACAAAATGAGCACTTCGTAAATATTTACAATAAATATTTTTACATAATAATAAATGGAATATAAAGAAATGTAAAAATATTAGGCAATGTGCGCGATTTAGAAGGTAAAATTGCGAAGACTACATAATGTTACGATTTAGAAAACTAGAACATTTTGTAAACTTTTATTTATTTACTCTGTGAACAAAAATATAAAGCAAACTTTAATTCTATTAACTTAATTTTAATATTTTAATCACGAATAGTCAAAACTTAGACTATTTAACTTATATTGTCTGTAATTTTGCTATGAAAAGTAGCAACGTTGAAAAGTAGCAACACTATTATGATTTTTTTATTTATGTAAATAATAATACTTCTATTGCGTTTCATGTTACGAGTGTAACACAGCAAAACCATGTAGTTCTTAAATAATCCGTAAAATAAAGTAATGTACAATAATTGAATTTTTAAACGAAGTAGTACGTTTTAAGAGCCGGAGCGATTTCGGATCTTTACTCTAAGACCTAATCTATTAAAAATCATATATACTAGAATGTTCGGCTTCTGATTATTCGTTGACGATAGTGTTATTTCTCACTATCATTACATTTAAAGGGAATAAGTTTAAACACAATGAAAAGCACAGGCAATAGTAACAGGAAATAAAGCACATGCAATAAATTTCATTCGGAAGATTTTATTCTTTGCATAACTTTTAGTAGTGAAATTTGCAGTTGTATGTTATTTCTTGCTCTCTAACCTCTCTTGAAATCTTGATAACAGAATTACGTGCTACAAACCCTATAAATTTTTCAAGTTTTTTTTTGTTGATATTTTTGTACGCGTTTACGACTTTCACACATTTTTGACTATATAACTTTACAAGTAACATAAAAATAAGTATGCTTTACAGAGCTAGATGTAATTATACCTGAGCATTTTAGTGAGTATTATACGTGAGCATTTTGCATAACTTAATAACTGATTAAAAAAATGGATTACTTTTTAAAAGTATTGTATGGAAGTTGTGAGACACCCTATAATTTATTGTTACACACGAACAACTAGTCGGCTCACATAAGCTTTTTATGTTATTTAATTTTTTATTTAATTTGTAGGCGTCTTTATCTTGTTATAGATAATAATTATTTTGAAAAGTCAAATAATTGCATCTTTTAATTTAAACATTAATTTGATTGGACTATTCCAATAAATAAGTTTTTTAGATTTAAGAAAATTTGTTAAATTTAAAGAAATATTTTTCTTTTCATGTTACATAAAGTTGCACCAGTGATAAAACGATATATTATATATTTTTTTAAGGATTAACATAAGAAGATGACCAAAGAGTGTTTCTTTCGATTTGATGAGGTTTTGTAGAAAAAAATAAGTATTTTATATTTATATGTGAGGATTTATTACTCTTTTTAAAAAAATACACTTTTTATTAAAAAATCAGTTTTTTTTTCTTTTAAAGCAAATATCATCAAAACCGTGAGAAATAGAACAAAATATTTGAAATAAAAGTTGAAAAAAAATAGTTTCAAGAGTATTTAATAATAATAATTTAAAAAAATTTGTTTACAAAAAGCAAAAATTAAATAAACTTTTTCAAATTGTAATTATTAAGTACTCTTAATACCATTCAATTTTTATTTCATACATTTTTTTATCTCTTACAGTTTCGATGATATCTGCTTTACAAGAAAAAAAAACCAATTTATTCTGAAATATTTCACTCTTTAAAAATGTGATGAGGCATGTATATATAAAATAATGCGTGTCTTTTATTTTGGTCTACAAAACAACATTAAAAGCTTATCAAAATCAGAAAGAAACACTTGGGTCTCTTCCCTTGTAAGATGTTAAACCAATTGCACAGCTATATTAGCATTTTAAAACGTTATTTAAGATGGTTTTGAAAAGTGTAGACTATGTGTGAATATCAGCTCTAGTATATTATTATTATTATTATTATTATTGCTATTATTATTGTCATTATTATATATTATACATTTATTATTTTCTACTGCAATGAATGACATTCATAATAAAATTTTTTATTTCTATACATATATATACTTGACATTGACGTACCATGTATTCTCAAACTGCCGTTTATTAATTTATAATCCATTTGTATATGGATAGATAATTATATGGATAGATATACATTATTAATATAATATTAATAAAATTTATAGTATTATCCCGCTTTGCTGTTGCGTAAGGACTGTTCCCGATGTAATATTCCATTTACAGTAGAACGAGGTTTCAACAGGACGATTATTCGAGGACGAACTCCCGCGTCGTTGCAACAACTCGCTACCGCTGGTTAGCGACTTGCTAAACGTGGCGCACTTGCGGAATGCAATTTTACGTACGAAATGCGACGTTACATAAGTTATTATGGGTAATGCACCGGGAACGGGGTCGCTAATTGTAAGATGGCGCAGAGGAAGCGCATGTGGAAGTGGGCGAAGGGAAACATTCGCCGGCACGTAGAGTAGGTACATGCGTGTGCGTGCAATTATGACGTGAGACTACAGGTGAACTCTCTCGATGTGTTCGCCACGCATGGCGAATGCTCATGCGTTTGCAAATCTTTCGTATCCTCTTGGTTCTCCAGTTTCTGCGTTTTATCTTTCTTCCTTATTTTCTTTGCTCTTAAGTGTATTATCCCGTATGAACGCGCGCGCGCGCGTGTGTATGTGTAGATATATTTGATTTAAAATTATCTCTTTCTTACTCTGTAAAATAAATCTTATTATATTTTCTCTTACTTTTTGTGATTTCATTACATTACAGTTTTAATTATTAAAACTTTCTATATGTTATTATATAGAAATGAGAAACATTGAATAAATATATTCGAAACATTGCCTATGCATATATAAATATATTCACTTCAATTTTTATCAAATCTTTTTCTTTTTTTATTTGCCATTTTCGCGCGTTGTCTTTTCTCTCGATTTCTTTTTTCTTACTGGCTTCTATCATTCTAAAACTTAATTTGTTTCTTGTTTTCCTTCATTTTTGTCTTTTTGTTTCTTCTTCTTAATCTTAATTCTCTTTTCCAACATTAATCTCTTTTCTTTCTGTTTTCTTCAACAGACATTAGTATTTAATGAACACGCATATATTTGTTATAATGATATAACAAATAAACCATACATATATGTCCTGCTTGTAACGATTGTATGTTTAGGCAAAGGATGTTGTCCTCCTGATCGTTCTCTCTCTCTCTCTCTCTCTCTCTCTCTCTCTCTCTCTTCCCCATCTTTATTTATATATCTTCCTTCTTTATCAAACTTTTTCTTTATTTTATTTTCGATTTCATCTTTTTATCTTATTTCTCATTTTGTTTCCTTATAAATTAATTTGTTGGTTTGTGATTTGAAGATAAATTAAATTAGACGGTATATGTGTGTGTTTTTTGAATGACATATATACCCATTAAAAACCGCGTAAAAATTAACTTTTCGAAGACGGAAACTTTTTAACAAAATAATTTATGGGAAATTTTGTTTTCTGACCGTTTTCGGGATCGTTGAATTTGATTCTGGTCTCTAAAAAATTCTAAAATTCAAAGAGGTAGACCAAATGTAATATGTGAATAAATTTAAAAAAATAATCTGATTATTGTAAAATTCGATTTTAGAAGGTTCTTGAGATCGTCGAATTTGTGAATGTAATTTGACAATATTCACAATTCAAAAGATAGTAACCTTCAATTGTAGCGTGCGTTCTAGTGAATAAGAGAGAGCGAGTTGCACTGCGGCGTCAGTCAGTTTAGAGAGACCGGCGAAGGATTGTATCCGTGCAACTCAGAATAAACCGGCACTTATCTCCTACATCGTGTGATCTTTATTTCCACCACACACTGACTCAAACAGAAGGCCATTATTTCCTACACAATGAAGGAGGAATTATTGCTATGAGATTCCTCCAACAAGTAAACTCATCTGAAATCACGAAATTTCTACTATAAAACTTCTACATCCACTGTGTGTGTTCAGTTCAGAACGCATATAATTTATGTATAACTCTAAACATGTTCCCAAATTAGAAGCACAGTTTGAAAATTGGTACTCTTATAAGATGCATTCGGAGAAACGTTTATATTAGTCCTATTTGTTATTCTATCTTCATCATTTATTAGACGTAAAGGATAGAATGACACAAATAGAGAACCTAATAAGGTCTGCTCGAACGCACCTATAGCCACCTGATTATTTAAATTTAAAAAGAAATTTTGTTATATATTGGATTCCACCGTTTTGAATTTTTATTTTTGATCTTAGATTTGCATAAAGCATTATCAAATTAATTCTATAGATTAAACTGTATGAAGATTGAACGAGCAGTTCATTAATTAAAAGAGGAATATGTTTCCATCTGTCCAGAAAGAGTTAAAAATATTTATAAATATATAGATATTTTAATTATACTTAGACATTTATAAATAAAAGATGGGATTATATATAGATCATAACTGGCTGTAAAATATCCATAAGTTATTTTATTCTTTATATATTTAAACAAATTTCAGTACATGAATTTTCGTCTTTCAATTCTAATTTATCACTCCAACGATTTTAACATTAATACAGCAGATAGCAATATTCTTTATTTCTTTATTTCTTAAATGATACTCTTCGATATCATTCTTCGAAGAATCATCTTGCTCGATTTGGGTTTATCAATTTAACTGATTATATCGCATATTCACACAGATGTATATATATACAAGTATTATAACAAATCAGTCTCTAATTAGATTTTTGCATCTATTTCTCTTTGAATAAAATCCCAATGCGACACATTGCTTTCGCTGCATCAGGCCATGATATTTGTTTGTTCTTCAGGAAGGAATACAGGAGCAACCCGGTTTTCCGGACTGGAGAAACCATCGAAAAACAGAACAATTTGTATCCGCGGTAGTCGGAAGCGCTCGGCTTCGTCCGAGCCATAAATCGGCGCGCTCATCTTTAAAATATGGGAACGTCGAGATATTTGGATTTGGGCACGTCGAAGCGAGCAAGAACCGCGAGTAGAACCAAAAGGGATGAGGAAACCAGGGTGGAGAGCTTGGTAACAGGAAGTCGCAAAGGTCCGTAGTAAAGATGTCATCTGTAAATTGCATGGCAAATAATTGATAGACGAAGGCGATGTCTCCATTCCCGTTGGCAGCACTTGTAAAGGAGCCGCGATTTATTCCGCCTCACCGCCTCGCTGTCCGCTACCGATATAAATGGCTTCGCTAGCGGAGAATATGCGGGATGGAGACCGATGAGGAGAAGAGAGACAGAAGAGGTTACCGCGCGCCGTCACTGCCGCTACCGCGAGAAAGAAATGTTTGTGAGCCCCGGTGGAGGAAGAAGACACCGCGAAAAATTACACGGGAAATTCCAGTCGGACTTTTTCTTCCTCTTTCTCTCCGTTTCTATACGCCCTCCTCTTTGCTCCCCCCTATCGAACACGTGCGTATCCACGCTTTACGCTTTAAATGACGGCCCGTTTCCGCTTTTTCCTCCCTTTCGACCTTACGTTTTGGCAACCAGATGACCAGGATAGGAAACATCGCCATCTGGAGCGCTGCCATTTTTGTGGCGAGGAATACGCTCAGCTTATAAATTACTTCGAAGTATTGTCGCATCAGTTCGATGTTTCGCAATAGTCCCTTTTTTAATCCTAAGAATCGGGTCCGTTAAATAGTACATTAATGAACTTCGGTCCACTACGTTTTATTGCGGTAAATCATTGATTTGAAATTTTCTTTAGCCGTGTATCACAATTTTATATTAAATTGTTAGGGTACCAATATTATTAATTATTATTTGTAATTAATAATAATTTATTATTTGTAACAATATAATATGTTAATAATTTATTATATTAATAATTCTAAAATTTAATATTTGTTCTTCTTTGAAAAGTTAATATGAAAAATTAGAAGCAATTAAGCAACTAAACTCTTTAACTTTGCTATATATGTATAATTGATGATAATATTTGAAATTAAGATTTTGAAAATGACTACTTTAATCTTAAGTACTCATATATAATATATATATTCAAGGTGTTACCTTTAACTTGGTCATTTAAAGTATATCCGTTGTTTTTGATGATACCACAGAGATCTTGTTTTATTCGTAGGAGCACATATTATGAGCAAAAATGTTTCTCAACATTATTTTTTTTAGACTTCATGATCACTTCCACCTTTTTAAATAGAATTACATGATTTTTTTGCATAATATGATATTCCTCTAATTATTCCGCATATAAAAGTATTAGTAGTGATATGAAAAAAACCAATATTTTACGAGATTTTATATTTTATTCTGGCATATATTGACATAAAATGTTAAATAACTCGTAAACTATTTTTTTATAACCATACCTTAATACTTTTATGAACAGAATAATGAGATGAATCAACTGGTGGGAAGAAAACACATAATTACTTATTTTAAAAACTATCCATATTTTGCACACATTATATTTTTTAAAAGTAACTATGTGTTTTCTTTCCCAGTTGGTTCATTTTATTATTCTGTTTATAAAAGTATTAAGGTAGTAATATCAAAAAATCAATAGTTTACGAGATATTTTATACTTTATTCTGACATAAAATGTTAAATAACACATATTAATGCGAGGTTCATATTAGAGGAATTATATTGTATAAAAAAATCATATAATTTAAAAAAAATGGAAGTGATCTGAAGTCTCAAAAAATATGATTTTGAAAAAATTTTTGCTCATCATAATATGTGCCCCTTCGAATTGAACAAGATCCCTTGTGGCATTTCCTCGTATCATCAAAAACAATTGAGATATTTTAAATGGTCAAGTTACAGGAAACACGTTGTGTACTCTGTTATACGATTGTCATTCGGATGGATTCATAAATTCGAACTTTTTTCAAAGTTTTGTTCATGGATACAAATTTCCTTCGCTCGATAGCCATCGAGGATAGTCGAAGAAATGATTTAACAAACGCATTCATGCATCGTTATATCTCGCGAAACGCGGCAATGAACGTACACTCGCGCGCATTCTTTTCTTCTCTCTTTCTCTCTGTGAAATTTTTTTAACGATCTGCCTCGGTACTGTAGTCGACAATGTAGTTGAGATTGCGAACGACTTCCTTTGCAGTATTTCTGTGAATTTGTAGACGATTTGACATTGTGAGTTCCGAAAAAAGCTTTGTCGCGATAAAATGCAGATCGCATATGTGGATGCACAGTCAAAAAACAGAAATATGTTATTATTACATCAATGGAAGCTCTTACATGTTTTTGTTATATTACAATATGTTATATTGCAACATTAAAGTCTTTCTCTTTTTGAATTTTTTAATTTGATGTCCTTTTTTTATTCTTTTAATTTGACATTGTTTCTGTTAGCTATATGTATAGATAGTTTTATTTTCATTTAATTTCGCACGAACTTTTACTTAAACAAAATATTTAATTTGTCTATTAATTATGTGAAGGTATTAGTATTAAATACTTTTTATTCGGATTAAAAATTTAATTTGTACAAAATTGTGTTAGAATAAAAATTAGTTGCGAATTCTACAAACTTATAATTAAAAGAAAATATAACAGTTCTAATGTATTCTGTACAATGAAAAATTAGATATTCTTCAAGGGATGTAATTTTACAATAATAAGTTAATAAAAGTTAAAAGGATGACTTTATTTTGCTAATACGCTAGAATACAGTACCTTATTTTGTTAGAAAATTACATTTTGAGACATACATATGTACATTTCTACATGTACACTGTGCAACTGCGAAAATAGAGGCGCAAAAAATGGTAGCAAATTCAGATGAATGAGAAAGCGCGAGATAAAGGGTGACGAGGATAAAAGACAGTGGCAGGCAGAAAAGAAGGGCGAGTATTGTTGCCCGTGGTCCGTAATTAGGCTGAATGGCGCTTTTCACGGGACAGCCCTTTTTGAAACGAACACGGCTCGACGCCGCGACGAAATATCACCGGGCGATAATTAACGCGTTATCGCGTCCAAACCGGCCGCCTGTGTGGCATAGAAGGAGAATTTAACCGCGCGATTAACGAATTCACCGAGAGTTGTAGCGCCTGCACTCTTAGCATGGAGTGGTAAGCTGAAAAAATAATATCCTCGCTTATCCTTCGGCGCGCGTGCGTATTTTTATAAAATAACAGACTGAAATATTTGAAAAGTCCGTTATTTGCGACATTTGTTTGTAAAATCAGCTGAAGTATTAATATTTATATGTCTATTTTATCGATTTTTTTTTTATTATAACCTGTAAAAAGCTCTCTAATTTTATGGATCTCTGTGGATTTTAATTAATGGCACGAATTAATGGCACGATTAATTACTTAAATTTGCATTTTTGTTTTTATCTGTGTATGTCAAGTGTTATTAAGTGTTATTAAGAATAGTTAACGCAAATGCTAGATGTATCATCGGTTGAAATTTGATTTATTTAAATTCTTTCTCAGATTTTTCAAAATTGCAGCTTACTCTCTAAATTTCGTGGAGTGAAATCTCCTTCGGACTGAATCTCATTTCAAAAGAGTAAATCTCACTCTAAAAAGAGTGAAAATATGCCACTCTTGAACAAGAGTGGCCGTATTTTCACTCTTTTCAAGACAGGTTTTTTAGTCTCTTCAAGTGAGATTTCACTCCATGAGATTTAAAGAGCATGATAAAGAGCGTGATTTTATTATAGCGTTTAATAATTCTATGTTCTATTTAATAATTCTATTTTGGGGATTCTAAATAATTAATTTAATTATTTTAGTCAATTTTATTTTAGTCAAAGATTGATTATCTATCTAGTTAATGCAGAACTAAAAGTGTTTTATGTTATTGAAGCAACTATTATTGAAATTAACACAAAGTATGAAAAAGTGAAAGGTAAAATAATCAAAATCAGCGTCGTCTAAAACAATACAAAGCGAAGTATTATTTAAGTGTGATTCCATTCTGGATTTTAAAGAATCTATGTTTCGAATTCTAAATCATCAATTTAATTGTTTAAGTTTTATCCATCTATCTTTGTTAGTACAGAACTAAAAAAGTGTTTTTTATTTAAATGATAATTATTGAGATTAAAGCACGGAAAAGTGAAAGAAAAAACAGTCAAAATCACTGTCGTCTAGAATACAAAGCGAAGCGTTCTTTAAATTAGTTTATCAAGGGGAGGGGTTTCTAAACACATTCGTCTACGCTTCGTTACAATTTAGACTATAGGATTGTAAACTGTAAAGGGACAGTAAATTGCTAACTAGAGTTAATTGAGCGAGGCTGTTGGTGCAAGTGACTCTGAAAATGCATCTGTACTTGTCGTAGTGTGCACGACAGCCAGTCGTTCTGTTATATGCCGCTGCGCGGCATGTTAAAATATCCCTGCCGCTCGCAATTCGGTACGAGGCGTTTATCGGCCGAATAATATTCATACGAGTCACGTCGACAAAATGTTTAACGGTTCGCGCGACGACGATTAATGAGATATTTTAACTGAACGAAATAGATTACGCACGCCGACCGCCATTCGAAACAATCAAACTGCCTGTTTGGACCGTCGCCAATCGCTCGACCGTATAAACGTGCGAATTTATTATAAATCCGCGACGGGTGCGCGTTTGCAACGAATCATCGATCGCGAGAGCAAAAATCCACGGAGTTTGATTGATTAATTTCCTGCCATCGTTTGAGTCCTTTTTTATGCGCGAACAATGTTGCTTGTGCGAATGCAGAAATCTGGAATTAAATAACGGGATGTGGCCGCCGTTTGTTGCAATGACACATAATAGGAGCAATGCCATTATGAAACAAATAATAATGCGATATTACAATGAGTTATAATGCTTTAAAACTGTATTTTGCTTGAGTAAGAGAAGGAAAAATAATGTACAGAAAAAATTGAATTCTCTCGTGTTAAATAATGTTTAAATCAATAGCTTATGACTATTGGAATCTTTAATTAAGTGATTTAAACATAAACAGTGATAAGTAAGATATTTTTAAAATATATCTTATTCTTATTTAAAATAAGAAATTGTCTTCGAAAACTTATTTAAAATAAAAGACAAATTATTTTTTTATTTTAAATAAAAGTTATTCTATATTTTAAATAAATAAATGTATTTTTGGATCCTATTTCTCTTATTTTATACAATATTTTAAATAATTTCTTGTGACCTATTTCTTATTTAATGTTTTAAATAAGTTCTTGAAACCTATTTTATATTTTTTATTTCAAATAAGTCATATCAATTACTTTACCGACTCTTACGATTTTATATTTTAAATAAGTTTTTGAAACTTATTTTATATTTTTTATTTTAAATAAGTCGTATCGGTTATTTTACCGAGTCCTTTATTATAATGTAATGGTAATATTAAAAAAATACGCTGAATGAATTATTTATTAATCACTTTTGATTTTGTTATTTTAAAAATTAAATCATAATATAATAATAAAGTAACTAAAAATCTTCGTACATCACACACGCTATTTTTGTAAAAAAAAAAATTTCGGCACATCACTAATATTATTTAATCTTTACATTATTACTCTTATTATAACATGATACAAAAACATGGCAAACAAAAATGAAATTGCAAAAATTTGCAATTATCGTAAAATGATTTATAATAAGACATTCCATATATTATTCGTTATTAATTTGTACAAATCAAACTTATATTTTTTAAGCCTGAATCAGAAGTGACATTATCACATATAATGAAATGGTGTCTTTGCTGAGGAAATATAGGTATTTGAAAATATATCTGAAGATCAGTTCAGATATTGTATTTTTTGTACCTGTGTGTAGATAAATGTTTCACTTTATGTATCTCAGAAATTAAATATGTATAAAATGTATCTTTATACATGTATCTAGATATATATATAGATTAGAGATACTATTCAACACATTGAATATAAAGCATAAAATCTTACAGGTTTTTTTTTATAATATTTGTTATGAGATTTATTATTTTATTGTATTTTTTTATTGTTTTCTCGATACTGTTTTAGCGCCTGCACTAGTGGCTTTCTCGTTTTGTAATATAAACGTTTTTAACAATTGCAGAATCCCAATTCAAGAATACAAAGATTTAAAATGTTAAAGACATTATAAATAATTTGAGCAAGATTTTTTTACAATTAGATTAGTACGTTTTTACATGCTATTAAGGTTCCGATTATTTCCAGTTTCTAGAAAATGCATTTCATCGCGAACATTTTGGTTTATCCTGTTCTTCGTGAAGCAAGTGAATCTGCGCAAAAAGCAAGTTAGCTCGAGTGTGTGCGATCGTACAGTAGTAGTCGAAGCAAAACGGCCGCCATAAATCTCGAGGTAAGTGAGAGAGAGAGAGAGATAGAGAGAGAGGGGGGGGGGAGAGATAGAGAACGCACATGCTTTGCATAATATAAGCTTTGCTGCTCTCGAAGTGAGTCCCGTCGCTTTGCGTTTCCTCTAGTTTCTCTGGTGCGTTTCTCTCTCGTTTATTCACTGCTAGCTTCTCGTTTTACTTTCGTTCTTCTCCACCATCGTACCACTTGCGTGTACAAAACCGCTTCGTAAGAAACGGAGCTCGTTCCTCTTATTGAAATATAAGCAAATTTTTTTTCACTTCTACTTATTCGCGCTGTTTATTTGTGACGAAAGGGGAAGACAATTAGACATGATACAAAACTGATTTTAGATGAAAGTCACTGTGAAGAAGAAAATAACTATATAAATTGGTTAGTAACTAATAATTAATAATTAATGGAAAATTTTGATATTGATTCAAATTTATTAATTAAATTATCTACATATTGAACTAGGTAATAATTGATATTTGCTACATTTATAAAAGTACAAAAATTGAACAACATTTTCCTGGAAATTTGTTACTGAAATTGTAATGAATAATAACGAAATACTGAATTGCATATTGAAATCTATATCAACTGACTCATTTTCAGTGTTATTTCATTAAGATTTCATTAACAATTTAATATAAAACTTAAGATTATAAATAATTTAATAAATTCAAAATAAAAATCAATGGACGTAATAAATTTAATGAAAAGTTATTCATATCGTGGGGATTACCTGTTATAATCTAGAATCTATTTATATAGAATATTATATCAAATGGCGACTCATTATATCCTATATATATCTATTGGATTCAAATCCGTAATCCTTGGGACAATTTTATAATTTTACGAGATTGAAATATTTTACAAAATATTATTATATATTATTATTATATATAGGCTAGAGTGCGCGGGACGCTTTTTTCTTGGGGTTTATTTCTCGCGACAATGTTTATTTCTTAACAGCATATATGTTGATTATTTAAAGGTTGTGTTTGTGCTCTGAAGGAACAATCATGATATATATATTATAATGTAATTATAAGCACATCACTGCAAAGAAATGTTGCTTATTATCGTAAATTTTCGTATTACTTTAAAGTTGAAACTGACGGAATAGCCCGGCTCTATTCTCTATATTTATTAGCTTCGTTGGTAAAAAAATATAATCATGCATCGTATTAAATAAACGTGAAAATCATACACAAATACAAATGATGACATATCTAAGCTTCGGTTATATAGACTTAGTTATATTATTAAGAGGGATTAACTAAATTTTACATTTAACGACAAACGACATCATAGGAAGAAATTTTCAGAAATTCAACGCTTTTTGTTATAATGCAAATTAATTAATTCTTTTTTTTAGCAGACACACATTTCAGTATATTATTTTTTAACTATTTTTAATTTGTTTATATTTTACTGTTTTTTTTTGTAACTTTTATTAATAAATTTGTAAAAATATATTTTTTGTTTTACTTTTCATTTTTGCATTTTCAAAAATTATTTTTAAGATTCATAGTAGGTATTTCAACCTAATTCAGTGTTCAATTTTTCTGAATAAATCTGTAAAAATATTAAATACATTTACATTATTTTTTATTTTTTATAAATTTTTATTAATTATTTTTTATTACTTTTTATTAATTAATTTTCATTAATTTTTATTAGTATTAGTTTTATTAGTATTAATATTATTTAAAAATATTATTTATATTTTGAGATATATTCAGTATTTCAGTCATTTCCATTTTCACAATTTCACAGTTAATTTCAATGATTTAGCAATTTATTTTCACACCAGGGTTGAGAAAATAAATTTGATAAATATAAAAAGTTAACAATTATTTTGTAATTAAATTTTAGAGATCTTAACAATGTAATTCTTTCAATCTTTTTTTAAAGTTATTTAAAACCAATTTTTTATGATTTTAAAAGATATAAATTCGATGCAGTTTTACGAAATACAGTATGGTAGATTGCAAAAAGATTTTGCTTCGACTTGATATTAATATTGACACATCCGGTAGGAAATTATCGTCCTCGCTATTATTTATGAGGAGCGAGTCAGACCGACGCGGCGGTGCATCTTCGCGACGATCAACAACGTTATTTATCGCGACGGTAAGTTTTCAATTGCGGTCTTGCGAGAAGTTATGGCGCAAAACCCAATCCTTTTTCCAGAGACGCGCTCGCGTCGCCGGAAGAAGCTCTCGCGGCCAATAAATCATCGTTAATGATTCGACCTCTGGCACAATCTCAGATCTCTCATCCCCGTTGTAAGTATTAATGTCAGCCGCGATATTGCTCTATCAACGTGTATCGTAATTTATAGCGAGCCTTGCTTGCGTCCCGGGAACTAATAAGCCCGCTCGATGCTATTCTCTGGGCCGACCTATTCCTCTTTCGATTGCTCTTCAGCTTCCGCACAATGGCGTGTCGAAATTTCTCCTGAAACCGCCATTCTTTCGAGGATCGCCAACATTGTCGAAGCGAAGCGCTATGGATTCCCGATATCCACTTGCAACAAACGAGAAGAAATATATGACAAGATAGGAAGGTTCTTAGATATTTTTAATATAATTGAAACATAATTTTCTCTTCGTCTCATTTTTTTTTGTATTCGTATTTATGTGGAAAATTATATTTTACTCCCTGCTTTGCATCATTCATTTTCATTCATGTAAATTTACCCTTTTCTTTATCAAATTTCTTCATGACTTCCTCCATTGTCATTATTTTCAACTTTTAACTTTTATCTTGTTATATTTTATACATGGATTTTTTAACGAGTTTTACTGATTTTTAAATAAAATTAAATTGCAAAAAATGCGAAATTGAAAAAAAGAATATGAAGAAAAAAAAAAGAAAAGCGAGAGTGGACTCTGGTAAAATAGTGACGTAAAGCTTGCGGTGAGGATATTAAGGAAAAGCAGAGCTTAAGATGAAATCTGTCGATGAGGACCGGTACCTTAGCTCTCTTTCGAGATTTTCACGATAATCGTCCTGCTCAAGATCCTCACAATCTAAGGCGAAACGTCGAAGAAAACGGGTAGGAAAGAAAGGAAGACGGCGATGGGGATGACCCAGGGAAGGATCGCAGAGGATGTACGACGAACTTATTCCTTTAGCGGAGTGGGAAATCGACCTTGGTAATCCAGCGTTTTCCCGAGGGCCGACTGTTCCACGTTTCTTGCAACGTTGGAGCAATCTGCTTGATGATTTCTTCTTCGGGGTTCGCGCAGCCGCCAGCCACTTGGCTCCGCACCGCTTTGAAAGTCGGAGGGCTTCCTTTCGGATCGTAGCGACTCGAAGGGCGATAGATAAACCGGGGATAAATAGGAGTTGCTTTTAAGAGTTGCTCTTAAAAGTTTGGAAAGTCCGCTGTTCTTATTTATCGCAACTACTCTATCAGGATTATACACTGCCCCTTCACTTATCTAATGGAATCGGATCCGAGTTACTCGCAATTGTAATGTGACGATATTGCTTCCAATTTTTATGCGAATAAAATACTTTCGATTAATTTTATATGTCATATCAATAATAAATATGTTAAATAATATATGTATTTTAAATTTTTCATAAAATAAAGTTAAAAATATTGTTATTAATTTTCGAGAAAAATTATTAATATATGATTTCATTAAAAATTAATAAGAAAAAGTTTTGACGATGGAACTTTAGGGGTGCAAATAGATAAAATACAGAATACTAATCTTTGTTTAATTTTAAATAGAGCAATTTTTTGGAAACACATTTGGAAAATTTATGTTAAATTTAACACATTTTTACGAATGAAAATTACGAATCCACTCAAATTTTTGTTAATTAACAAAAGATGAATATGTTAAAAAGTAACACAAACATTATGTAAAAATATGTGAAAAATTAACATAAAAATGTAATAATAGAGCGTGAGCTTGGTATGGCAACGCACTAGTTTATCATATCAAAGGTCCCGGGTTCGATAGGAACTAAAATATTTTCGCTCGTGTCTCCTCTCGAAAAAGATCAGCAACCTCCTGAGAGTATCTGTGCCCATAGAAACACCTCTCGAAAAATCCGCTGTTTGGAACTGATATTAAAACTGTATGTCTTGTGATAATTAAATAATCAGCGTGCGCATCATAAGCACATGAGAGAGATATAACATAGACCAGAGGATTAACATAAGAAGAAGAACAAAAAGAAGAAAAATGGTGAATAATATTGATATGAATTTAATAAGTAAACGTAGAAGCATTTTTTCAGTAAAATTAACATTTATGGTACGTTAAATAAATACAAGTTAACACATATTTTATTTATTTATTTTAAAATTTATGTTTTAAAATATAATACATTATTTTTATATTATTTATTTATTTACCTATAAATTATGTTATTTTAATACTAAAGAATGTTGAAATTAATTTAACGTAAAATAGTCAAATAACATAATCATGTTTTGATAAACTCGGATGAATTAAAAATTTAATACAAAATTTTAACAAGAACTTGAATGGATTGGTTTTAATACAAAACTGATTTTATGAATACCAAATATTTTTTACTACGTAATAATTAAGGATTCTTCAATTTTAATAAAAAATTTATACTCCAAGAAAAATGTATTGCTATACGAATAAAATAATATAATATTTTCCGTAATCGCTAGATATAAATGTAGATATATATATATATATATAATCTAATTTAGGAAATTATATTTACATAAATCATTTTTTTACATACGTGTAGTACGACTAACAAGTAATGATACAATAAATTGATATGAAAAATCAATAGAATCGATTATTTGCGGGCGTCTTAATGGCGACTTATTCGCGGAACTTAGGGAAGTAATTGTTGATTTGATGATAGGAAAAAAAGGAAACGGAAAAAGGATTTTAGAGGAATAAGAGATGGAAAGGAGAGCAAACCGTACGGGAAGGTGGCGATTTGCGTGCGGATCACGTTTTTATGCAACGCGTCTCTGGCATTGTGATTTCTTCATAATGAGAGAGTACGCGCTTGTGAACAATTCCATCTTTCTTCCGGCACTGTGACATATCTCTCTTTTTTCTTACATTCTCTTACTCACTCAGCCTCAGTTTTCTTTTATCATTTTTACGTCATGTAATCTCGATACTTTCATATTTTGTTTTATTTTACCATTTTTACTTTTATGGTGTACTACTTTATTGTCTAGAAAGTGAACTTGTCTTTTTACAACTCTGTTTCCTGAGAGCACAATTTCATTTTCTTTCTTATTCTTATATTTGTATGTTAGCTCACACATTCGTTTACTTTCTTTTACTTTCCAGTATTCGTTGTCTCTCTCAGTCTCTTCCTTCCTCTTTGATGCTATAGTTTCCTTTGTTCCAGCGGTATTCTTTATGTAAATCTTAATGGCTACCACAACCGAAGCTACGAGTTATAGTTAGCCATAGTCCTCGTTTACTATCGTACGTGGATGATGTCGGCTGCGTCTTTCGTCTTTCTTTTTTCCCCATTTGCTATCCCTGTTCGTTCCTGCCATCTCTTTTCATCTTGTGCTTCTGTGGAACTAGATCGGGAGAGGAACTAGAACGGGGGCGAAAGATGACGTGGCTCTTTTACCGCGAACCTGTTGATTTCCATGAAAAATACAGGACGATAGCGACTCCAGTTAACGTGAATCGGCCATGAAACAGTGTCATGGCGATGATTAACGAGCAAATGATTATCCGAGTAATTTCGATATTGATATTTTCGTACGAGTTTGGAAATGATAAATGTCCCGAATGTAAAAATTTGCTCTTCAGCTTTTGAAAAGTGAAACGGGATTTTTATGCTATGCTTCGAAGAAATTGTGTAACAACGTTATTCATGCTACAAGATAAATAAATCTTCGTGGAATTTCCGGATATCTTTGATGAAAAAAAATTAGTGGATTGCCTTCAGAATTGGAGGAAGAAAAAACGTGGAATTATAAAAAGTGTAATAATGGGAAGTATGATCGAAAGATAATAGCGGTGGCATCCCGTGGGATGTTGAATGGATCATCTGAGAATCTTCGATGGGATGTCGATCTCATCCTCATCGATACATCGATAGACTTTGTAGGTTTCTATCTTTGATAGTTATGTGTGATATGTGTGTGTATTATATGTATATATCTATATATTTATATCAAATATACAAGATATATATATATATATATCGTATTCGACGTATCATGCGATAGATTGCACGCCATTTGCGCGACGATAAAAAAGGAGGTAAAATGACGGACAGGATGGGAATGATATAAGTGAGAATTGTGTGTCTTGCTCGTCCTTTTCTGTTGTAGGTTACGTCGAATTTTTATCGAACATCTCTTTTCTCGTCTCCTTCTCGCACTTTTACCTTATCCCCTTTGTCTTTGGTTCCTCTTTCTTTTCTGAATCTTCTACGTGCTCTTTCGCCCTGCCGTAATTTTCCACGCCGAGATATCCACTCTCGAACACGGAGCGTGTCGGCGTTTAGTCTTACTTTTATTTGAAATTGAAACGAAATTGAGACCTCGATACGCTCTCAATCCGATCTCGGACACACTTCCCTCATTTCATCTTCGTCTCTCATTCGTTCCTTTTACCGCGTCATGCGATATAAAACCCTTCCGACTGTGATTCACTATCTGAATGAGCTTTTGCTAAAGGGAACGAGGTTCCCAAGGACCGCTTTTGCGGATTTCTATTTGTAATAAATATTTCGACAAAATTTTTATTATCTTGTATTATCTAAAGATATTTTGTTAAGCTAATCGATATTACATTTTCTCAATAAATTTAAATTTATTATGCATATACAGAAAGATATAAGATGCTTGAGCTAAATAAGACCTATTTTTAAATTTATCATTTTAAAATTCGCTTTACGCCTGCATTATATGCTTAAAAGATTGCATTATGTGCTGTAGGAAGTAGATAAAAAAGGATTAAAGAATTAGAATCGATAACAACATGTTTGTTTAACACAACAAAAACTTGTGTGTATGAGATTAGTATGAGCGATTTTTAACAATCCGCTGCAAAATTTACTAATATACAATGTTTCATAATTTATTACAATTCATTATAATATTATTCAACTTTCTAACTATGGAAAATAACTAATAATCAATTTTTTGAAATAAGTATAAGTATTTTTTTTAAACAATGTACTTATTAAATAAGGCTCATTTATGTGATTATTATAGTTATTATTTAAGGATGATTGTAATATTTAAGAGTATAGTAAGTCCTAAGAAATTTCATTTCTATAATCATTTTAAAACTGATTTAGAAAGAGAATGTCTATTTTCTTTTTTATTTTTAATTTATTTTTTATTTAGGTCTTATTATATTCATATGCATATAATAAGGCCTAAAGTCAGACTTTAATAAAATATTTTTTTCATTTATTTACACATATTCTATAAACAATATATTTTATTTTTGGGAGTGAATGAAATGAAGATTCGATTCTCACTTATTGTTTACTTTATTTCAATATTTCCATAAATAGAATTAAAAAAAATAAAATTAATTAAGTAGGCCTTATTTGACTCAGGTCTTATTATATGATAATTGTTTCTGTTATCATAAATAAATTTAGAGATTATTTTTGTGTGTGTCTATATAATTGAAATTTGTTTTAATTTTACTTGTTTCTATTTCAAAAATGTTATTAATAAAAAAATAAGATACTAATAATTATGTTAACAGTACAAGATTAACATGATATAGCTGATGTACATAATGTCAATAATTAAAATAATAAAAAATATTTATTAGTATTGTTATTTAATAAAATAATAAATTCTTCGTATATAAGGAAAATATAAATAAATTTTTTAGTATAAATTAACTCTTCACTTTGATATTTTCAATGTAGCAAGTAAAAAAAATTATTTATTGATATTATAAGGTTTTTTTAAATAAAATATTCTCTTCATATCTTTGCTGTTTTCAATGCATTAAGTAAATAATATAATTTGGATAAAAGTTATTAAAAATTATATATCTATCAGTTTATAAGATGCACGATCGGATATGGCTATAGTTATAGTAACTTACATTTAGATATCTATGCCGATAAATTTCCAAATCTCTAGAGAATGGGTTCGAAGTAACACGAGGAAGAGGGAATATTGGTTGACTGGAATATCCAGGATAAAATCTTATGACCTGCCGGGGCGGGAATTTGCCGCATCGGGGAATTTCTCGCGATAACTGCACGCAGTACCAAGCAGTGCTTGCCAGGTTCTTCGCAGCGACAAATTAGACCAACGTCAGTTTCTCTCCTTTCTCCCATAACCGGCATTTCTTAATGGATTCTTGACGCTCGAGCTACTGCACGAACTACGCTCTATGACATGAAAGAATGTCATTTGAGATATGCGATAGTGTACATTTCTGATAACGGTGAAGACGTCAGATTATTCGCGAAGTTGATCGTTTGTTCAGGAATGTCGCGATTATCATTTTGCGAGTTTTGTATGTACAAAAGATTTGTAATCGAATTTAAGCCTATCAATAAATAAGAATTCTTTTTCTTAGGCTCATAGGATAGTCCAGGTGTATTATTTTGATAGAAAGATTAAAATGATATTCTAATGAATTTTTATAGCTAGGAAAATATAAATTGATAACAAACTTCTACTCATAATATGAAATATAAATGGATTAAATATTTTATTCGATACTTAATTAAAAAATGCTGTATATAGACAAATTTTATTTGGTTATTGCAATTCTATTTGTAAGCATTTATTTCATTTTAAGTACTTTTACAATTGTCTCAGTAGTATTTTATTCTGAAAAATATTTAATATAAAAAACTTTTTTTAATTTTATTGTTAGTTATAGATTTTATTAGGTTACATTCCATTATTTTTAAAAATAAAGAATCTCAAGATGTTATCGAGGAATAATTTATTAATGTTTATAATTGACTTATGTAGTATTAATTATTGACAATGGTATTAAATACTGCAATGACTTAAATTTCGCTTCGGAAAAGTTTAATTGTCAGTCATGAAATACGCATTGGCACATTTTATGGTAATGAAAGAAGCCTTGTGTATTCCATCGTATTAATTTCCGTGCAAATAGATCAACAATTGTTATGTTATCGAGCGTACATTCGCCCGATGGTGAAGCCGTCTTTAGTAGCGATGTCTCTCTCTCTCTCTCTCTCTCTCTCTCTCTCTCTCTCTCCCCCCTCCCTCTTCTCTCACTCACTCACTCACTCACTCACTCACTCCCTCCTTCTCTCTCTTCTTGGTTCTTCCTCCTTCAATTCTCCTCTACTCTATCTCGCCTAATCTCCGATGCTGGTACCGAGAAACTCGCTGGAGTGCTTCTAATCAGCGGCAAGACCCGTCAAGTTCCTTCGCGTCGAGTTACAGTTGGAGGGCGAGGGTCGAAGGGGTTGTTCTCTCCATGTATTTCTCTCCCTCTCTCGACTTCTTAGTTTTGCACCCTCCTGTCTCTCTCTCCCTCTCTCTCGAGCTATCTCCCTGTTGGAGATTCAACAACTTCGATCTCTGATTCTGATTTTACCTGCAGAAACCCCTTCTAACACTTCATCTAAGCTCATTTTTCGCTCCCTTTCTATATCTTTGCTTTTCGTTGAAATTTATCTATACTTGCTATTATCATTACGAAGAGTATTCCGCAACTATCATCTCTTTTTTTCATAAATTAGTCACTTCTCTCGAACAAAAATCTCGAGACGAATTTTTAATTCTTAAATTAAAACTTCAGTTTTAAAACGATTTATTGCACGTAAATAAAAATATTGTACAATAAAAATGTTTTTGTCAACGAAATTTAATGGAAATTGTATTTTAAATGAATCTCTTAGATAAATCTTTTGAATCTTTTTTTGAATTTGTTAATATTGAAATTAAAATTTTTTTGTGTTTACATTTTTGTTCAGAAAGGATCAGTTCTAAATGTATTATACTAAGAATATTAGATTAACGCTAAGCTTTGTGGTAATTCTAGAATTATCTTGTATGTGTGAATACAATAACGAGTGATGTTGATGATCTGTGCGGAACCTAGATGGAGTAGGGTTAATTTCATAAGGACTCGTAACTAATGTAATATTAGTTAGCCGGTGTTATCCGCCGTGGGCTCTAACTCCGACTTGTTCCGTGATCATCCTTCGTTGCTCTTAGGTTCCCTTCCTCCTTGGCGCCGGATTACGGAACGTTACAGAGGATACATCTGCGTGACCTCCGGACTTGGAACTTTTCGAGTTTGCTGAGTCTCTAGCGAATTTACCGCACAGGATTGTATACGATTGGCGTATATCCTTATTAATTTTAAGATTCAATGCAGAGTTATTTTTATACTAAAGAGACGTTAAATTTGAATGAAATTATTCTAAAATTGAACATTTATAAGAAACTGAATAAATGCGATATTAAGAGAATTTGGGAACAAGATAATTTTCTTTTTAAATTAAAAAATAACTACCCAGCAAAATGTCTGCAGTCTTCTAGCAGACTATCAGCAGGTTCGAGCAAAAAATAACAGCAGTTTACCATCAACTGCGTTCGCATTAGGCTTGTGTTCTGTTAACATCGCCTGTCGATATAATGTGAAGGCAAATTATTGGTAGAAACTGAACGGATCCTGTCGACATTATCTGATGCTTGCAGATTCTGTTACGTTTTTTTTTAGCAGTCTGTCAACAGTATTATATGTCTAATTCTGTTGTTATTTTGTTGCTAGCAAACCCTTTAAATATTTGCTTTCTACAGATTTGATTATCTGGGTAATGTTTATTATATATTTCTGTACGGAAAGAACGATTTTTTTAAAGTATTTACAAATTTAATTAGATACACACAGATTTAAAAATAATTTTGTTTATTCGAACTAATAATGTAAAATTGAAACAATAATGTAGGATACACAATGGATAAAAAATTTTTATATTGTGGCAACTAACTTGAACTACATAATTATTTTGATGATTTAACCTAATCAAACCTTTTCAGATCTGTATACTTATAGCTAAATTTTTGGATATTTTAGTAAAATTGTTCTTTTTGTGTGAAATTTATAAAGGATTTTGCTTTGGTTTTCTCATAGAATATAATTAATTAAAATATTTTTATAATTGTATGAAATTTCTTTAATTTATATGGAACATATTCCGTTTTTATAAAGATCAAGGTTTAAAATTGTCTAAATCTCACAATTTCATCGTATTTTATCATCTATGTCATTTTATTCAGACAATAATATTTCATTTGTCCGCAAAGGATTCCAAGGAATCTTCTGAGATATCAAAAATAATGTTTTCGCCACTATCCCTTTGTATAAATTCATATAGATTATCCTATATAATTATAGTTTGTAACACTCTGCTCATTCAATGATGGTTATTAAGAGTGATAACAAAACAAAATACGTATTTTTATGTGAAATTTTATAGCGATGCTTCTTCATAAAGGCGAAAGGATTATCCATGAAGAATAATATCAGAGTGCTCGCGTTCACAGGAACACCGTTCGTAGGTCGCAGTTGTCGGGAGATTTAATTGATGCTAGTAATTGCTATTATTTCATGCATACCATAGCTCGACATGACAGTTATTCTTTTCATTATTGAGCTCTAGGAATCTGAGATGTTTGGAATACGAACCTGCTAGGGATTTGTTGCTCTCTCAACAAAGACGAATGATCTGTGTATTTTGTACAAAGTAATCAAAATCATTTCCATCGAACTTGAGGACAACCTTCTTTGATGAACTTAGAATCACTATTAATATTAAGTTATGAGAATTAGAGAAGCAACAAAATAATGAGAATTACATTTTTTTTTAGATCAAAATGTATTATTTTATAAATATACATTTTAAATAATTTTTAATTCAACATTATTTTTAGGCATATAACATATTATAAAAATTTGATAATTACAGGAATGATTCGACTAAATTTTTATTAAAGGGAAATGAATGAAACTTTTCCTGATGCAAAGATACATACATAAATTATGCTATATGATGTTCAATATTTAAGTATAAAAGTTTTTGTCGTATGTCATTTTAGTTACAACTCTTATAAATAAATAATTTTACTTAGCCTCTTCTTCATAAATGGAGACTGAAGATAAAGTAAATAAAAAGATGAAATACTTCTTTTCATTGAAACGGTTTTGATGATAACTGGAGCAACAGCGGAAGTCTATAATGAGAAAGCCGACATTCAACTTTACAGCAAAGCTTCCTTGATCCTGAAAGCAGGTTTCATTCTAAGCACGCATCAACAACGAACTGAAGTTTTGTAGTCTCCCTTTCTCTTTTTCTCTCTCAGAGCCTTTTAATGTATTATATTTAAAAAAAAACCGCCGATTGCAATGTTTCTAATATTAAGTACATAAAAAGTATTTCAGTAAATTATATATATGTATGCAAAAAGGACAAATAATGCAATTATAAATTTGTAACGCGTTATATAATTTTATAATCGAAAATTAATTTATATCTTTAAAGCCATATATATTTTTTAATTCGAATTATTTATTTAAAATGTAAATTTGAAACGTAAATGTAAAAACGTTTTGTTACATTTTAAGTGGTTCTGCTTTTTTATACCTAATTATAATTTTTATTTCACAATTTGTTTTTTATATTTACAAAAATTGTGCATCTTTAATCTTAATCGCATCCTTTTATACATTTTTTTTTCTTATTATCTCATCAAATTTTAATTCTGTCACACTTTAATTAAGCGAGATAAAAAAACAAATTAACTGCTAATTATATTATGTCTAACAAAGATATATATATATATATATATATATATATTTAATTTAACAAAATTAAAATTAATATTTTAACGAAAAAAAAAAGAGGAAAACATTTGGACGTGTTAACAATATCGGTGCCAGAATTTCGCTTCGTGCGATATAATTTCGTCGTCGTTACAATTTAATCAGGGATTGTTTTACGTTAATTGCCAGGACGTATTTGCCGCTGCGCGGATAATGCATCGATATTGTCGGGCTACATAACGGCGCGTAATGTCTGTAATACACGTCACAGGATGACCCCTCGCTGCGACGGACATATCGGTATTCGTTAATGTAGTATTGATTTTGGTTGACGGATATGTAAAGGCCGTGCGGACGTGTTGAAGGGTAGTTTACGGTACTACGGGCAATCGCGTAAAATAGCCATATTAATGACGCGCTTAATTTCCCGTATGCTAATAACGTGTCGCTTCGATTCTAATACGCGCGATACTCTCTACGCAACTTCTCCCCAATTTCCTCAGGCGAGAATATATATATATATATATAAAATAAAAGTTGGCTTTTGCATCTGCGTATTATTTCAGAAGAGTCACTCTAATTATACGTATATCATGGCAGTAATTATTTTCATTTTGAGCGTGTGATATGAAGAGTCGGTCACTCCATCGCTCTCGTAACGTCACCGGTGTAATAAACTTCGTATTGCAAATTGTAATTGACGACTGTAAGCTAATAAAACACGAACCACCTGTACATCCTCGTGTACCGTGTCAGATATTCTGCATGGATAACGTGCATTTGTACGGTATATGTGTTAGAAGGAAACCTTATGGTTCTGGTAGGCCAGCGAGTGTGCAAGTCCATAGTTATATAACGCGAACTGTAAATGAGTTAGAACAATTCTCATTTAATTTAGCTTTCTTAATCTGATTGCATTTAATTAGAGTAATACATTTATTAATTTTGAATTGCTTCTGAATGAAGAGATGTAATATCTGTAGCGAGAGCTTGTTTCGAACAATCTTATAATATCCTGCTTTTTGAGATATATTTACAGAATTTTCATTTAAATAATTTCGTTTGTGTAAATCCTGCAACTCTCAAATATCCGGATATAATAGATTGAATACAGATTGAAAGATGCACAAAGTCAATATAGATATATGTACACATCTGTAACATAAATTGTAAACAGTTTAGGAAGGTTTGTAAACTAGATATATCTCTCTTTGAGAGATATTAAATAACTCTGAGAAAATATTGGATATATGTATGTTTAAAAAATTGATATTTGTTGTTACTTGCAAAAGTCCTGTCACAATTGTCCAGAATCGATTTGATTTTTCTTGAAATATATATTGTTAATCATAAAAATCTAAGCCTAATTTGAGATTTAAGGGTTAAAACAATCAATTTTTCAAAGTTAACATTTATATTTGATTCAAATCAATTATCAACGAATTGGTGATATATTTAAATAAAACTTTTATGGTTTTTTTAATATCTTTTATTACTGTATTTTCCAAAATTGGCAAAATTTAATATTTTTCAAAATATTTTCATCTTTTCGTTAATTTCGGAAGATCATTTTATCTCTTAAATTTTAAATTGGACCACTAAAAAGAAATACGTGTCTCTCTTAGATTTTTATATTTAACAACACATTTGAAGAACAATCGTATCTGGACAGTTGCCACAATTTTAGTGTATTGAAAGTAGCACGAGAATATTTTTATTAGCAATCGTATGATTTGAAAAAATTTTATAACTCTAAACATATTACGGTGCAGTATGATAACACGTAAATCTTGTACCGTTCTGTTTATCGAAATATCTTCATACTCTCTCTAGATTCGGAGCAATAGTTTCCATTCGACGTTTACAGCTCTCAAATATCCGAATCATGTATATACCGATTGAACGTAGACCGCACGTACCAAATGTTTAGACATGCAAAGGGATGAAGGTTATGAAGGGTGTGTCGTGCAAGGTTGAAGCGCGAGGTAGGAAGTAGAAGTGAGACTGCAAGAGTTCAACGGAGTCCACGGGGGACGGGGATTCGTGGTGGGTAACAATACCGGTAAATGAACCGACGTAACTCTCGAGCAACCCCCGCTGCATCTTCAGCGACGTCTGCTGCTGGAGATAGTGTCCCGCCGTGTGTGTACCGATGGTACTACGACTGTTTTCATCCCCTCCGCGGTGTATGTTTCATGATGCCGGTGGGTGAAGTGCCTTGCGGTCTACGAGGGTGTACGCCATCGTATGCACGTACGTGTATCGGCGAGCGTAGGTGAATGCGACGAGGTGTGCGTGGGTTTCTGCCATGATCGTTACACCAGCGATGTCGAGTGTCGGTGGATCCATAATTATGCGCGGACTTAGGATCGTCGCCAGCGGTTATTAAGCGACTTCATCCGCTACACGGATTATGGAAAAATGGAGACGACGCGGGATATTTAGGTCATTCTCCGAGATTGTGCAAGATTATCTAATATGACGTTGAGAACCTCAAATTAGGGCAGCGTCTTTTAGCGAATATTAACGTTATTTCGTTATATAATCGTATTTTTTGAAGCTCATATTGATGAGCGTAAGAAATATAAATGAAAAATTAATAAGAGAAGAATTACTTATGTTTAATGCATTAATTATGATCGTTGTATTTTTAATTTGTGTTGTCATTTGACATAATCTTCATATTAAGTGTTCTCTCTGTTATTAAAAATATGCACAATAAAATCTTTTGTCATTGCATTACATTTATACTTGCGAGAATACGTAAACAGTAGAATTATTTCAAGTAATTATTAAATTCGCGACATTAAAATACAATCTCCTTTATCCCTATATCAATCCATCGCTCTTTATGACATACGTAGGTGATGTAAAAGACGCGTGTTTCATCGTGCTTCATAGAGGAAAGTATTTCCCACGATGTTTCCTTTCTCCTAAGCGTCAACAATGAAGATACATTACACGGACTCGTTAACGCGTACTCTCGATGTACTCTATCAGCTCGCATGGGAAAATTGTTTATCGCTGAGGAAGATACACGTTATTCGCGAGGTTACTGCGAACTGGCGTGTTGTAGCGGAGTGGCGTGTGGGTTTTATATGCACAGTGCCGCGAGCAAAGCACCAACCTCGTTGCGGAAACGACCTGGCTTTAGCCGCTCTGTCTCGTTCCGTTTCTCCTTTTCTTCCGCTACTTCCTTCTCGTTCTTCTTCCGCTCCACCGCGCCCCGCGTCACGTCGCAGCGGCAGGAATTATCGGATTTTCTCGGATACGAATATGCGGCTGGTGGATGCAAGAGGGCTGGGGGCGATGGTATTAGTAATGCGGTGAATGGGAAAGGGTGGCGGGGTAGCACAAGCAAAAAAGAATGTATGCCGCTCGAAGAAGCCGAGCAACGCAATCTCGACATACGAGGCAAACAGGACAACTATGCAGTATTAATTATTACATTGCGGTAAAGTGAAACGTTAATACTTACGATTACGTCGTGACTTCGTCACGTATTGTTTCAACGTCAGCGAAAATTTGATTAATATAATAATTAATAAGTACACAGTATTTTCTCTATTTCGAATTATTTCTCTCTTAATCTTATTATACAATAATTACATTTGATAAGGGATTTCGTAAACTTGATCCTTCTATGGTATATTTGTGTAATGGGAACGTAAGTGGACGTATAGTTAAGTTCTACATTCACCATTTAGGAGGCGAAAGTGTGAGAAAATGGTCAGAGCGAGGGTGGGAAACGATGGATGTCGATATATCGGTCGGGAAACGTTGGGATTCAACGATGGTGTAAACCCGGATCCGCGCGCGGTTCGATAATCATTTGCATGCTAAATGCGCTTCGATTTCACTGCTAAATAATTAAGCGACTTCACCGCGGCCTAATTATTTTCTCTATGCAGTCGCTTACCATTACTCGTTTATCCGCTTATTTTTAAACTGAAACTATTCTCTTTGTGACATCATATCTTAAGTAATAAGGAAAAAAAAAATTGTCATTATATAAAAACCATATTTGTCTTCTTGTTGAAGATCTAAGTTGATTAACGAGTTTTATTTTTATGAGAAAATATTTTTTCTTCTATTTTGAAACATACATTTAGCAAGTTGATAATAATTTATTACCGCACAATAAATTTTATTTGACCTATTTTTGTATTGGATGATTGAACTGATGCATTATACACATGTTATTATGAGTAAATTCATTAAAAATTGTCAGCTACATTGATAATAATTTACCAAGATATAAACACTAGTGATTAGGTGTAAAGTATAGAAGAAAGTAAATTACATTTTTGAAATAGATTAAATTGTGTTCTCTAATGACGAACAATTAAAGATAATAATATGAATTTATTATATATAAAATTTGTATGCACAACGAGGGTAATTTTATCATCCAAGAGAAGTAAATCAGAACCATACAGAATTATCTACCTTTTTCTACGTAGCTTTTACGCTAATGAAAAACATGAACGAACTTTTTGATTACTCTGACATTGTGTAATGACATTGGATTGATTATAAAACCTTTCCTTACGAAGAAATTGTCTTTAATAATTGTTTAATATTCTGTATTAAATATTTTGCTAATTAATTCTGATATTAAATTTTATACGTATGATAAATGGACTAACAATTGGTATTCATTAGTTACACTCGTATAAAACCTCTGTATATCTGAATTTGCGTGATTTAATACCGTATTTTATAAGAAATATATTACATATACGTAAATAATAAAATTCTTCTTTGCGTCAAAATGTCCATATCGTATAAATTACATTAATATGCAATATTAAACAATTCACCAATTAATTTTGAAGTTTCTTTTAATAAATGAGTTATATATTATTATTATTATCGTTTGGAACTCACGTTATTGCATGGTTGTTTTCATAAAAATTATAATAATTTGATATAGCCATTAAATGTGTGTGTGTGTGTGTGTGTGTGTGTGTGTGTGGGGTGTGTGTGTGTGTGTGTGTGTGGTGTGTGTGTGTGTGTGTGTGTGAGAAAATCAGTTTCTTTACCGATTGCCACATATTTCGTTGCATAACTATGGAATCGCCAATGCATAAGTGTGCATGGAGGTCGCAAGAAAAGTTCATAGGATATGACACCCCTGTTTCGCGACGTCCGCGACGGTATATGGCCATAAATAGCGGCTTTCCGGCTCTATAGTGAGGTCTTGCAGTATTTATATCGGCGATCGACGTAAACGCATAAATGTTGCAAAACCCCGTTTCCTGGTAGATATCTACGCCTCTCGCGAATGTCGGTCGAGCAGGCAGGTGGGTGCCGATTCGAGGTAAAATGCAAGGGACATAGTGTAGACACAAGACAACCTGTAAATTGAAAATTTGAGCGATGCTCAATATAGATGTCACGAAGTATGTGTCTCGCATTGCTAGATTACTTTATTTATATTGATGGATTCATGCGAGTTTGGAAGTATAAAAATTGAATTATGTTGGATTTTTTTTAGAACATTTGTACATTTTTTATAAATCATTTTCAATTTTGCACATAGGAATACGATTTAGTCTTTTTTATTGGTAAATTTAGATTTTTTTTTTATTAGCTTTTATGCTAAACCTTTATGTTAAAATTTTAATTTTGTATAAAAATTATTTATAATTCATAAGGATTTAAGTTAAATTATTTCCATGGCTTAATTGCTTTTTATTATATAATATATTTATATGTTGTCAATATTCTTTAGTGTAAAATTGCATTATCAATTGATGATTTGTGTGTAGTATTAGATTGTATTATTATGACCATCAATTTAACTTTAAAATCGATAAGCATAAAGCAACTATAAATGGAACGTAGTTTCATGCGCTTGCTTATTCAACTAACACGTCATGACTAGCGTTAAGCATTGCATATAAGATTAATAGCAATTATGTACAGTCAAGTGTTTAATGTAATTGTAATCGATTAATTTTTGAAATCTAACTGTGACACATTTCGTACGTAATTTTCTTTTCCTTTCTATTTCTTTCCTTATTTTTTTCTTACATTAAACATAACTCAAAGTTATGAAAAAATATTATATAATATAATTTGCAGGGATACATTAGATAGATAAGATTTTTACATCACTGTTATTTTTTATAAATCAATTAGTATTAATATTTTCTATTTCGAATATCATATTAAATCATTTTTTAAATGATGACAATTGGCCTAAAAATTGTATCAAAAGTTATAAAATATAGGAAATTTTTAACATTTTTTTATTTATAAAAAGTAAATTCTTTAAATTGCCACAAAAGTTGGAATAAACACGAAGCGTATTAAATTCGATAGGAGATTGTCTGCAGCAATGCTATCTCGATATCTTCTCTATTGAGGTGTCCGTGTTCAGAATGAAACAGGACATAAATGGACTCCGCGATGCGGTTCGCCCCTTTTTGGCAAGATTTCTCCCGATCGGAGATCGACGGTAGCGGTCAGGCCTTCTCTTTTATATGTCCTGAGTTTTATTGGCGGTGCTAGAGAGAAAGAAGAGGAAAAGGGTAGTAGTTTGAGAGCGTGGGTGGCGTTCTCGACTTCTATGAGTTCACTCCTTCTCTCTCTCTCTCACTCCTTTCTCTCACTCTTTTTTTTTTTGCCAACGCAAGTAGAAATAAAATATTTGAAACACGCGCACGGATTCTGGCTCTCGCGCACCCGCCGTCTTCTTGTATTTCCCTTTATCACGTTCTCTTTTTTTTCGTTCCTTCTAATCTTTACATCTCGTCCGCTCTTTTTTTTCTTCCTTTTCGACAAAATCTCGCGTTTGCGGATTCATCGATAGGGATAGAAACCGTTTGTTCGTCGACAGGAGATGCATTACATTTGGCAGCGATTTCACTCAGCGAGATTAAGCTTATTTTCGCTAGGCCGATTTTTCGTTAACAGTGTACATATTCTATTATAGTTGGTGCCTCGTGTTTCTGCCGTTGGCGGTGAACCGCATAAAATAAAATAAAATATCGTGTTTAGCATCCATTTTTATTTCTACAATCACAGTTAATCGGCTGTTCTAAACAAATCGACTATTTTTACTTTGTCGTTTATTTTTATATGTCAAATACTTTTATGTGCACCTGAGGCATTTAGTGAAAATATTTATTATATTTATTATCATAGATGATGTTTATGATTGATAGGAAAAAAATAAATTTTAATGTTGAATATTAATAAGCGCGATTGATATTAATAAGCCAAATTTTGACTTGAATTCATAATGGAAATCCTTTCTACTTGGTATATGAAGAAAATTAATTAAAATAAGTTCTGTGCCTCGCTGTGTTGTATAATATTTTTTCTTTCTTATGTAGTCTTCAAACTTTTGTAATCACTTACATGAAAAAATAAAACTTAAATGATTAATAAAACTAAATATTATATTTTATTAACAGGCTAATGAAAGCACAGCGCAGCTGCAAATCAAATTAACGATGATGATAGAATACATAGAATAATATTTATAAGTAAATAAATTTTTAAATTTATGTACTATGAACATTATTATAAATATTATTATTCTGTCACACTATGTTAATTTGATTTCTACGCTGTTATTATAGCCTGTTAATTTTTAGTTTTATCAATTTTAAGACTATTAATATATTTATTAATTTAAATAATTTATTTATAACAATTTATTATAATTTTATATTTGATCTAGTTTTAAATTATTATCATGAGACAGAAATTATAAACCTTTGATTATCAGATTCGATTTCTCTAAGTAAAATCGAGCATCGGTTAGATCTGGATTATTGCCTGCTAAGATCTTCTTGTTAGAATAGGTACTACTCGACTAGATAAATCTGCCTCAATAGCGGTGCGAGTGTTATGCGAATAATGGACCAACTGTCTTTCCTTTGAAGATCCCTTCAGAGTTTTGGCGTTAATTGATGCGAGTCCGCACTTTGTGAAGATCGCCTTGGCACTTCTGACCATCTTCTCCGACTCTCTCTAGCTTTGAACGGACTGAGATTACTTTGGCCGCTCAGCATCCACTCTCTTCTCGTTGACCTCGACGACGTATAATTCTCATCAGCGAGATCTCTATTCAGACTAAGTTTTCGAATTTCCTCTTATGATGGTCCAAATCATATACTTCGATCGTTTAAAGAGTTGCAATGAATGATATTAATATAAATAATTATTTCTTCATTATATGCATAAGACTCGATTCTTGCATTTGTTTTTATGAAACATGAATTTAACTTTTTTGAGCTATTATTATGTTTCCTAATTATATATTTGTTAAAAAAATTTCCTATATATGTATATATACATATTTATTTTTTATTTTTCAAAACTTTTTATTACATTATATTGATTTATATCATTATTCTAACAATTCAATGTCTGGTTTCATATTTTAATGAGGTAATATAAGATAAATAAGATTAATTATATATACATATCGATAAAATGTTTATATGTTTATATTTATGTATATGAAAATTTCTCAAATAAAAGTATATAGAGAGGATCGAATATTATGAGCACTGCAGGTAATATGAGCACCCTTTATATTTCTGTAACGATTGGTACTAATAGTGTCAACTGTTGTAAAAAGATGTATACAACATACTGAATGTTGCGAAGTTTGATCTAATTATGTGCTTCGGATATTCATCATATTAAATAAATAGGTATGTTATTTTTTTTTAAATTAAACAATGTCGTGCTTTTTGTGCGTTATTTTGAGCTTATAATTAAAATAATACTTTAAATTAATATAATTAACATAAGAATATAAATACTAAATAATTCTACACAACTCTCTCTGTTATTTTTATTTCTTACTTATTTTTTCCTCTAACTTAAAGTCTTATGCCCACGATGCTAAAAATCGGTCTGAGATCTCGGATGAAAAAAGAATTGACCAATCGCATTGATCATGTGATCAAATTGTTCAAATGTGATTCATTAATTTTTTTCTCTGTCCGAAATCTCAGATTTCTAGCATCGTCGACATAAGACTTAAGGTTCCCTTATCTATATTAAGATATTTTGTTCTGCATGTTAATATTTGTAATGTAAACAACATTGAACCATTCTAACTTCATAAAGTCCCGAGACTATTATTGATTTATTAGACAGGGGAGTTTTTTGAATAGGTATGCATGATTGTTATTAGCATCTTCATTATTCCTTATCACACACTGAAAAAAAAATCTGGCGAAGGGTCAATTACTATGGCAATTAGTGTACATTTCTTTAGAAATATATTGCGACAGTACAGTAATAAAACAGGCAATGCTAGCAGTAGGAGTACTAACAATATGCTAGCAATATGCTAGCAATACATAATATAGTAGTACATAGCAATACATTAACAATGCTTGGCAATATTGTGCGGAATAGGTGAAAATACATAAGACAACAATATTAATAATACAATAGCAATGCTAGCAATAAAGTGTGTTGTGTTGTCATAATCAGCAATCAGTGTACATTTTTTTGGCAATAGTTAATCTCCTTAGAGTTTGGTAATAGCTATTAAATGTATGGTGAAATAATGTCAGTCAAATGTTTGGTTAATATAACCAAAATTAACGTTACTTTTACAAATATTTAATAAGTATTACCAAATTGTTACTATTTGTAATACTTACTAAATATTTATAAATATAACATTATTTTTTGATTATATTAAACAAATATTTGATTGACATTTGTTCAAATAAAATATAATATATATATATGAAACATTTTATTACATATATTTTTTCTTCATAAATATCGTAATCTATTGAAACAATAATTAAATTTCGGCCGAAGTCAAAACCTAAAATTTCAGTTGTGTGTCAATTTTGGCCAAAGAATATAAGAATATTTCTTCTTCATAAACATCATAATTTAATTATTGAAACAATAATTACACATATTAAAATTAATATTTATGAAGAAGAGCTACATGGCTTCAGTTGAAACTGGTACTTAATGAGTGTTCGTTTTCAGTTTTGACAGAAGTTTCGGTCGAATTCTAGAAATAATAAAATGTACAATATGTAACTTCTATCTTCGTGATTTTTTTATAATAGCGTGGAAATTTTCCAATAAAGGGAATCGGTGAAAAATCTTGGAGTTTACTTTCACCGATAAATAAATCGGGTAAATCGAAAGGAATGAAGCTTAACCGCGAGACTTATTGTACGAGAACAATGGCGCGAAACGCGAGACCAGGCCCGCAATCGCATAAATTAGACGGCGAAGGCATTCCGACTTCGTGGCGCGCATATTAAATGCATTTCATCGTGTATCTCCATGACGATTTCGCAGATCTCTCCAAAGATCACCGATTAGGATAAATTCATATTATAGACGCACGTACGCACACATATTGTGATTTGAATTCTTTTTTGTTAAATGCATTCCCAGTCAACACAATCTAAAATCAGGATGTCTTCTAAATATTTTTAAAACATCTTATGTCCTGATTTTGGAGTTTATTTTAAACTTAGCGTTGTCTGGTTTAAATATAACTGTGGCAGAGATAAAAGTATTAAGGAACTGTCGTGTTTCTCAAAGTCATATAACTTCTTTTATGAATTTAGCAGTCGCCATTATAAAAATGATTCTCGTTTATATTCGTTGGGCATGTCAAATCAGGTTTCATTTAATTATAACCAATGTTATAAGAATTGCATTGGATTATTTTCCGAGTTATTATTCCACATATTATTCTTAAAGATATTTTCTTACCGTTGCATTTTTAAAATCGGGTTATGATCATATATTATCATATATTATCATTATATTATCACTATTTTTACAGTATTTTTAGAGCTTAATATTACTTTATAATTATATATCTAAAAAATTAACACGAAATAAGATAAAAATAAGAAATATATGAAAACTCTTGTGTAAAAAGATTACATTTAATTATTTATTTTTATTGAGTTGTTTTGATGTAAGAAAAAAAGACTTTTGCTTTTTAAAAGTGTGTTTAATAGGATTGAGAAGTATAATCTTTGTAAGCGAATTCGAATCCGGCTTATTATATTTTTTCAAGGAGTCTCAATAACATGACGAAAACTGACGAATTCTCGTATTCCCCAATTAAATTTTGCGGGAAAGGTGGTACACTCTTGGTTGACTGAAAGTTGTCCTCCCGTTGTTTTCGTCGATTTATATTCGACAGTCGTTGTAATCGTGAAAGTACGGAACACGAATCAATTCCTTTACCCCTAAGAACATGGGGGAAGGATAGCAAACTGGACGAGGAAGGGAGGGCGAAGAAGTAAAGGGACTGCTTGTCTGTACGAAGAACTTTCCAAGACTTGGGTTAAAGTAGCCGATCTCTTGCACTCTCCTCTCTCTTATTCATTCTCTCTTCCTGCCTCTTTCTCCACTCCCCTCTCTTTCTTCCTTTCTCTTTCTCTCTCTCTCTCCTTTCTCTCTCGTCTGGTCTTCTTCCTCGCACTCTCCTGTCAGCCTTTTTAGCCATCCCCTCTTCGAAACTGATCGCGAGAATCGGCTTTCGGCTATAGAAAAAGCCGGCTCGATCCCATCGCTTTCAAAAGTTTCCCGGATAATTGATTGTTTTGCCAGAGCACGCTTTCCATCCCCTTGTCGATGCCCGGCTGTCGCCCTCTTCTTGCTGCCTACAAAAGGGGATGTATCTTGCCATCGTTCATGTGCCGTATTTCCGGAAAGACACATTGATGTTCTGCATCATTTCTGCATAAATACAGTTTAAAATCCGATTCTGGGATGCTCGAAAAAATAGTCACCCATAAAATAGTCTCTGAATGAATAAATTAACAATTATTCCTAATTATTAATAATTATTATGAGTAAATTAATTATTATTAAGTTTTCATTCATATAATGTTTTAGTAAAGAAATATTTATAGTATGGTTACAGTGAGAGCAAATCTATGTATAGCAATATAATATTTAAAAGATAAATCAACTATATTATTTAATAAAGGGACATACTACACAAAATAATCATTCAAAAATATTGGAAACGTTCCCAGTTTCAATATCATCTTCTATATAAGAATATGCTCTAAAAAAATTTAACAACCAGTTTCTGTCAAATGAAATGAGCGAATGTTAAAGATCGTTATCAAAACGTGAGCATAAGCATCAATTCAACACATCGACTCAACAGTAAAATCGAATTATTAGTACAAGAGTGTTAAATAATTAAAATGATATTGTCTGTTTATTTACAAAAATTTTTATTCTGCTACGATCTTTTGCAATATAATGTTAATTTTATTAATATTACATAATTTAAAAAGGAATCAAATTTAAAAAAAAATTGATTAACTCTCCGTCTGCAATTATACTTTTCTTCAATCCTTTGTTCACAATTCGTCTCTTTTTGTTGAGTTTTTCATTTTTTTTACTTTTTTTACTGTTTTTTGTTTTCAAAAAAAGGCTTTCAAAAATTGTAGTGTAAAATTCGGAATTATACTTTTTATCTCTATCACATAAAACCCTACTATTAATCAAACATTTTAGGAGAACAATTTCGCTGTTTATTTCTCGAATAAATTTAAGAATTAAATTTTGTATCAAACAGAATTGTAGACAGAGAGTTATGGATTCATCTCTCTCTCTCTCTCTCTCTCTCTCTCTCTCTCTCTCTCTCTCTCCCTCATATTATAACATTAAATATCATCAACTAAAATATTACCCTTAATTTACAATAATATATATATATAATGTATATATTGCGACATTATATTAGATAAACATAATTCAAAATTAGATGGCTGCATTTAATGCTAAACATGATATTCAAAAATGAATTTATATTATCTGTAAGTATCACTCAAAAAACAGCTATTTGTGGATATCAAATTTTACATTTTGAGATATTCTTGTGCTGTTTCTTTTTTGTGAATATGCGAGAAAGGAGTTGCATTTCTCAGAGAGGGGAGAGAGAAAGAGGGGGGGGGGAGGGGGGGGAGAGGCAGGAGACCTTATGTAAGTCTTAGAAAGTTGGCGAAAATGTCAAATTCTCGAGCGCTCGCTTCAAATCAGCGTCCAAATAAGGCGACGTCTTCTCGCGAGGCCTGTTCCTCTACCCTTGTCTTCGCCGCTTTACGTCCCGTTTCCTTCGCTGGAATTCTTCGTCACCCTCCATGCCTCTTCTCTCGTACTCCCTAAACCTCTTCCTTCCCACAGGTCTCGCTTGCGTTTTCTACGTTGACGACCATGTGCCGTCAACGGCTAAGACGTCTCACTTCACCGAGATGCGCGCTACACCGTGCCGGATGCTGGAAAACGTGTCCTCCACCCCCTTGCTTATCTCATCCCTCTTATCTTCGCGCCCGCCTTCGCTCGCGCCTCTGCCGTCCTTTTCCACGTCTCTCCACGTCTCTCTGTGCCAGATGGAAATCGCGCGAGAGAGACTTGCCGGCAGCCATGTTGACGAAATATTCGAGTATTTTCCCGGCAATAGCCGGATTGTCTGCTTCGATGTGCATATTTACTTAACGGGAATACCCACGGAGCCATTCTGCCGGAGCTAGAGTTGTTCTCGGGACGGTGATTCACTTGTCGCATGGAAACTCCTTGGGGATAACGATTTTATCCTCCGCGAAAGAATTCCCTATTTTCGAAGTTGAGATTTTAACTCTCTTTGGATGCGGAAAATCAGAGCAGTGGTCTTTTAAAGAATAATTTCTTAATTCGTCGTGTGTAGAAAAGGGCGATAATTTTTTCTTATTCTTTCTTTAAGAAGTGAAATTGCAATAACGTTCTTGAATTTGGAAAATTGTACTTCGGAGCGCAAAAAAATTGTTCTTAGTGAGATAATTTCTACGACAATTTCTCGAAACAATGATTTTCCTGTCACACGATGACTTCTCTCATACAAAAGTTTTATTTTTACTTTGTTTATATTACTATTACTACTGTTAGTCTTATTTTGATCAACTTCTAAGATTGAGTCATTTTTAGACATGGGACAATAGAATAATAGATATCGGTCTAACTTGAAAGCTATAATTTATTTCAATGTTTGTGGATTGTCGCACACGAATTGTTGTGAACTTTTTAAATGTCAAAGTTGACATATCTGATATCTCTAATCCGCAGGCCGGTTTGTCAAGAGCTAAACTAATAGCATCGATATTCTCGCGGTAGCTTTGGAATAACGTCACATGGTGACCGATTTCTCGTTTATCTCTTGAACAGAGACATAGATAGCTCGTGACGTAATCGACGACGTAACAACGTGGCACTATATCTTCATTATTTTGACGGTTGTATATTTACTGTTGAAAACGTTTCTGAACGTTTATTTTTCGCAATAAGTTTTTTGCAGTGTTTTAAAATGCTTATTAGCATCATTATTGAATCAATGATTAATTTAATTTGTGATATTATTTATTATTATTATTTATTTTTAATTTGTGATATTATTTATTTTAGTTTCAGTTTATGATTGTATTTCAAGTCTGACAGTAACATAAGCGCATAGTTTATAAAAAATTGAAAGATTATATTTTTAAAATTTACATATACTTAAAATATCTAGTTTTGACCGTCTTGGCCCTCTTTATTATTTATTTGATAAATTTTATTTATTCGAGGATAAACGGAGTCGCATAAAGACTTTGTACAAAAAATATAAATATATAAATAATATTAAATACAGTCAATATAGTTGAGCATGAAATGCATGTCGATCGCATTTAGCTTCAAATGTAAAAAGGTCACGTGGGTCCCCTTTTTGATGCTCAGACCTTCAAAGGGAAAAGAGAATTCTCATTTTACTTGTAGGTATGAAAGGCTTATATGCATTCGGTTGTATCGATGCACGTCACGTACCAATCTCACACACACATATACACAGACACATTCGTAAATTGCATCTACGCACACATATAACATGTACGGGCAGATATGTGCATCTGTCCACGTGCTTGTGAACGACGATATGTGGATGACCGTTTTGTAGTCCTCGATGGGGAGGCAATGGAACGCAAATGCTCGAATTATTTACGCTAAATTTGCGCGACGACGTGCGCGAGACGAACGTGCGTGGCAAAATGCAAAACGCGAACTGACTCGACCAGAGAAAGGTGGAAATTGGGCCCATTAGGACCGATGGGTAAAGAGGACTCAGAGATCTGCTGTGCGCGACAGTTGCGATCGATTGAAATCGATTGGAAATCAGGACAGACCTTTATAATCTCTCAAATTGTTCGTTATGTTATTTTTCGTTTGGCCTGGACGAATATTCAAAGCTCCTATCTCTTATACGTGTGTGTGTGTGTGTGTGTGTGTGTGCGCGTGTGCACTGAAAAAAAATTAATGAATATTTATTTGAATAGTTTTAAGTAAATATTTACATTAAACACATATATTTATTTAATAAAAACCATTAATTTCATTTTTTTATTGACTAAATATTTATTTACACTGTAAGTAAATGATTATTTAATACTTACAATTAGTAATATTTTAAAAAATATGTGTTAAGATTTAATAAATTTATATATATATATATATATAGTTATATATATATATAATTTATTAGTATATATGCATGTACATATGTATATGTTATATATTTTATATATATATATATACATATATAGAACAGACTCTGTATCCATTCAGTTTTTCTCTTTTCTTTCTATCTTTCTACTGTCACTGTTAGAACTCTTTTTAAGCAAAATAAACACTACTAATCTTTTTCAAGTTATATTTTGTTAGAAAATGTTGCACATATTTCTATATAGATTTATTTAAAAGGAACTTATAGATTATATTGTGAAATATATATTATATTAAAAATATTACAGACATATATTAAAAACAGATATATTATAATACATTTTTTAAATTGAAATGCTAGACGTTAAGAATAACAAGTAAATTTATGTACCTTTATTAATAAAAAAGTTATAGCACGTAGCTAAGTAAAAGAAACTTTGGATATTCCATATTGAGAACCAAAGGGCTAATATTCCTGTAGGTTTCACCTACAAAGAACTCCGCACGTTTTTTATGGATTTTGGTTCTCGGTCAAATCTCCTCATATTTTGGGAAATTGTAGTTCCAGGTCCTGATTAAAAGTGTCAACCTTCTAAAATTAACAGTTTTCGAGATATAACTGTTCGAACTTGGTTAATTTCTATTTCAGATATTGGGCGATATAAACAATCTCAGTCCCACGTGATCCTACAGACTTGAAAGAAATACTTATAACATACGAAATAAGGTTGCCATTGCATTTCGCTTCACGATTCATAAGAAACGTGCGAGGTCCTTTACATAAAATCTCAAAAGTGTATTTTTTCTTTAAGATACTCTTTTGCCAATAAAAATTCGAATCATTCTTCATTATGTTAAACATAACGTTCTTAATTAACAATAAATATAATACCTCCATGTCATAATAAATCAAGAGTTTAAATTAAAACAGCATTGACCAAAGAATATTTTGTCATTTGTTAGCAACTTGAAGATCTAAGCCAGTAGAAATACTTAACAGTTTTCAACTGCTTATAATAGAAGAGCCATTGATGTCACGATGTTAACCACCAATCTCCTAGTATCTGCCAATAACAGCACAAACGATGAACCTGGCACGATCCCGTGTAACAGTACGACGAGTTCATTAATCGTCAACCCCTTCGGGCATGTGTTCGCGTTCTTTCGTATCCCGCCACTAGCGACGGCGACGACGGTAACAGGGTAGCAGGTCCATTTAGTACCGTAGTTTCGTAGTTTCGCAGTTCCCCGGGTTGTCGGTGGCGTCCATTTGTATCGGACGAAACGGCTTCGGGAACCCGAAATACTGGCCAGTGGCCAGGAATTTATCCTGTCCCCTTCCTATCGTTGCACAGAGAACGACCGGGCCACGTCCGTGCCGTGCAGGTGGACCGTCGTGTAAACGCTGTATTTATTGCCTCGTTCCCGGATGTAAATGCGCGTGCCGCGGATTATTGGGAACTGATCTTCCGGTCCTGGGGATAATTCGAGTTCTAGCGACGTGATCGTCGCCGCCGATTTCTCCACCGCGATATTCTGAATTTCGGCGAATCGCCAGAACGCTCACTCGCTGATATACGATGTGGATTGCCTCTTAACTTTCACTGGAAAACGATCATCAGTTAATTGTTATTACGTAGAATCGATCCAGAAATCGTGCGCATTACAAAAAGCAATGGGTATTATTAATTCTTATAATTTTAATTAGTAATTGTTAATACATATTTTTAAATTACTTTGTAATTCTCTACTGATTTTATTATTACGAAAAATTTTATTATCGTACCTTACGCCGTTATTGCAATTATGCAATAACGTAAATATTATTATTTCTTTATTATAATTAGTTTCAATAATATAAGATTCATGCTAAGATTCATGAAAATTTGGAGATATATGTAAGTATTCTAAAATCTAAGTTTCTACACACCAAAATTTAGGAACTGCTACTTGGTTGTATACTGCATAGCTCGATTCAATTAGTGGTGTATCCCCTAATTACCCAGCCCTTGCATCGGACATTACACAATCAACGTATATGTGACTAAAGTGGTAAATGTTCGTGGTTTCCACGAATATTCAACCCACGGAGGACATCGTTGAACATCGTCATCGGTTTTCTTTATCAAAGATTCAGTTCGGTGCAGACGGTGACAGGGATTTGTGCGTGTTTCGGAGAACTGTCTGGACTAATTATGATGACTGTGAGTTATATGGAAGTGGAATTTGCATAGTCAAATTTAGACGATCGTCCACAAAGCTTTAAACGAAAGAAAATTAATTTGCATAATTAATATCTTCACAGAACAATTTTATTCTCGTGCTCCACTCGAACGAACATCTTTCACGAGTTTGTAATATTATATAAATGTCACATTATAAATTTAAATAGAAAATGCATGATTATAAATTGGTAACTTGAAAATATAATAACGGATGTTATTGTATTCTGGTACAGCTATAATGTAAAGAAAAAGTAGGTCAGTCTGTAGCCAAGAAATTGTCGATAACTTATTCGACAGTTTTTAGTGGTCTACTGATAATGATAGATGATCGACGCTTGTTCGACGGGGTCACGTTGAATGATTCATCCGAAATAATCGTCGAGAATGAACCATAGAATTTCACCTTAATTCTACGTACGTAGTGACGTTAACATACCGCGAGATTGTCAGAGAAAGGCACTGGTGGTTGCCAGCGCAGTGGGATCCTGGTGTCTGCGGTCGTACCTTAGGCCCACGACATCAAGAATTCATACCTGACCTACGGTACCGTAGACTCATCCTCGAGCCACTACCTAAATCGTGCCGTCGTGCTACACCATTTTAGTTGTATCGTTGCTCTAATAAATGTCTTCTTATCGGAACGTTCGTATATACCTTACGTTACTGCAACGTCGTTGAAGATTTTATTCTTTTAGAAATTTAGAAAATTGGAATGACGTTTTTAAAGATCTATTTACTTATATAAAACTTTCAAATTGTAATTTTTAGGATCGTCTTTCTCAATATTAACTTTTAATTATAGGAATTAAGTCCGTATGTAATACAATCGTACACTCTTATATAAGCATGTATCACGTACATCTAAATCCGAGGTATTAATTTCTAAATGGAAATGACATTTCAAGTTACATACTAAGAAGATATTTCTCCAGTATGCTAACATGAAATATGGGATATATAAGGTAATCATAAAAATAGCGATTCGATTGGCGATACTATCTATCTGAATTCACAGTACTTTTTTTTAAAAAGTACAAGGCTTCCCGTGTATATTTTGTATATATTGTGTAATAGGTACTTGAACGTTATAAATGTACCGTCAATATTTGTGATGTGCTATACGCTCGTATTTAGGATAAAAAGCACACTTTTATCGATAAACGCGCTTTTATGTCTGAAGAACATAACAAGAATCCTATACGTAACGCAAACTATATGCTGAACAAGCGCTGAAAAATAAAAGCACGTTCTGAATACGAGCCAATAACTATTTTTTGAACAAATGACAATTGAAAGCAGCAGCTACAGGCTGTACGGTCACAGACAATGCAAATGCTATTGAATAATACTGTTGTCTTATTCCTTATTCCGAATATAAGAGAACTAAGCTAAATATTAATATAAATACAGAAATTAGGATCTGTGCACAAAGGATAATAGAGAAACAGACAATAACAATTTTGATTGAGAAGTTGGAATTCTCATTCTCTGTTTCCTGATCCTTATTTCTTTGATTTTGCATAACCCTTATAGAATATGTTTGTAAATCAGATACACACATCCTTCGTCATATAAATATATCTCCAATTATCTACTACATTTGTCTCGCATAACGTATCTTCTCACAATGCAGAATTTCTGATCTCGTTTTTCTTTTTATTTTTGATAGTACTTATGTTTGATAGTGCCTTGTTATACCTACACAAGGTTTTTATTCCAACGTATACCTTTAATTTTCGGCGAACGCACGCTTCAAAATGTAATATTGTCGATTCAACTCTTTCGTGACAAAGAATGCCATGATATCTTACCACATTTTTAATGGACATAGTGAACATAAAATGCTTCAATGGCATGCACTTCTGGCATATTAGTCGGTCTCGAACCCGTTTTAATGTAAAATAAGCAGGCTCGATCCGGAATCCAAGAGCTACGTGAACACCATACATCACTCGGAGTGCTATTTCACAAATTGCATGCACGTAACATTTCTCCCGATAACGCATCGATTTCTCGAAGATGCATTTTTTAAGCGACCCGTCGCAAGGAGACGTGGTACGCGCGATAGCGGTCTAAGAAAATTACTTTCGTCGCCGGGACGCGGCGCGAGGAAGTGCATCGGCGAGCGATAAAAGGCGACGCCTCCGTCGCTGCCGTCGCCGCCGCCGCCGTCGCCGCCGCCGCCGCCTCCCGAGCTCTGAGATCAATTTGCGATCCCGACCTCACGCCTCTCGCGCTGGAACTCGAGCTCCCCCAAGTCCCGCCAATCTAGCCCCGTAAATAACGACCGCCGGACGTT